>JAHLJT010000631.1:228599062-228620376 GCA_031308135.1 Acheta domesticus
TGAGGTGCAAGTAACTTCTAAGTCCAAAATTTTGATTTGCGATTTCCAGCGTTGTGTGAGTTGGGCCAAATGTTTTAATGGCTCTATGAACTTGGGATAATTGTGAGCAAAACAATGGTATATTCGAAATTTCGAACTTGCCTTGTGGGAAGGCTACAATAAGTTTAATTCTAACATTTTGTTTCCGATTTCCAGTTTTGTTTGACTGGAGAAAACCTTTTTACAAATAGGGCAAAATGGGAAAAACTTGGCTAAACGACGGTGTTCAAAATTTCGAAATTCGCAAGTGGGAGTGCTAGTCACTTTAAAGCCCAAAATTTGATTTGCGATTTCCGGCTTTGTGTGTCTTGGGAAAAAATTTAAAGATTGGACAAACTTGGGGCAACACCTTTGGTGTATGCCGTTTTGTTTTTCGAGAAAGTGGGGGTGCCAATTACACGCACCTCAGTTTTTTGGAGTATGATTAATTATTATTGTAAACTGCGAATCTAGAAGTAAAACTTGCTCTTGAAGGGTCCTGCAATTTATGTGTTCTTATTTTGACCACAATAGGTATTTCACAAGACAATTTAACCCGAAAAATACATATACATTTTTGTGGAAACTTATGTTAGGAATAAAACTATCATTAAGTCTTCCGTTAAAACTCACCTTTCAATGAATGTGCGCCCATCTTGTGACAAATAGTGGAACCCACATATTGAAGTTTGCTCCGTGTATTTCTTTGAAATTTCTAAAAGCTTGTTGCAGAGCATTTCTTCCTATCGTTAAGAAAAGTTTGAAGTATTATACTTTCCAACAAATCTCCAACATTTTGTTTCCCAGAAACCGATCTTAATGCAGACTGCTGTGCAATTATGCGGTAGTGCAATGCAGTAGTTCAGTTCCGTGCAGTTTTTCTAGTGTGACTCAAAGCCTAAAATTATAAAACTCTCGAAAACCTTGTTGGCAAGATTCCATGATTCCTACACATGAATGGCTTTTCTCTGTAATCTATCATTTGCATACAACAACACACAAGGACTGGCCGCAAGTACGCAATTTTATAATCACGAATATCTCTCACTGTCCGGAAGAATAAATAACTTCCAACTACGGGTAACCTTGCGTGAATACAAGTGCAGACAATAAGATTAAACCTATGCGATAAATATACCCACTTAAAAATTTTAAACCATCTGATATCCCTGAAAACGATAGCCCTAATAAATGTTTATCTCTTTGAAATGAGATTTCATCAGTGTGAGAAAATTTGCTTGATTTGAAAATTTTCTATTATTTTCTAATAATACCAATAATAATAATAATAATAATAATAATAATAAATCTATAAACATAATAATAATAAAACGTAATTTGAGCATGGCTTGGATTGACTACCAAAAAGCCTTTGATAGTGTACCACACTATTGGATTTTGAAGACCCTGGAGATCTATCGATTTCATCCTAGACTTATTGAATTTTGCAAGGCTACCATGATGTCGTGGAGTACCAAGTTACTAATTCAGAGCAGAAAATAACCAGTAGAAACCAGAAGTATTCAGATCAACAGAGGTATTTTTCAAGGAGATTCACCATCCCCTCTGCTGTTTTGCATTAGTTTGATCCCACTATCTAGACATTTGTCGCAAGCTGACTTTGGTTAAAAGCTCCATGGTGATGAAAGGCGTGTATCACATTTGTTTTACATGGATGATCCGAAAGTGTTTGCTAAGAATGACCAGCAATCGGCCAATACCTCTGACGAATGGCATGCAAAAGTTGCTCCGGTGGACAATGGTGCAGTCGAACGTGCTCTCTTCTCATCATTGATGTTGTGATATGATGGTTGGCTGGCAAAATGATAGGATATTTCTGCTCTTCCGTGAGTGATGAATATTTCAATCTTCCGCCGACTCGTATCAATCCGTCTTCATCGACGAAGGCATCGAGTGATTTTAGTGGACTGCCCTTGGGTTGCTTTTCTTTCTTTATCAATTTCTTTCGAAATGAGGATAATTCTTCCATCTGAGTCCATTGGATGATGCTAGTTTCTGCTTGACGCAGTTCCTCGGGCTTTAAGTAGCCAGTCATTGTTTCTTTCGGTGCCATCTTTCCAGTCTTCACATGTATTCTGGATTGGATATTTCCAAGATACCTATGCCAGTAAGCAATCAACCGACGTAATTTTGAGAAGGAGGAATATTTATGCAAAATTCGGGAAGTATTCGTTATGGTTAGGGTAGTCTTTAAATTCTTCAGCTCTGGCAAATCAGTTTCTGGTTCCATTGAAGAACTTGGACGTGGTGTTGCTGTAGCTAGCCACTCAGGTCCGGACCACCAAAGCTCCTTGTGTTCAATCTCTTCTGGCGAAATTCCACGAGATATAAGGTCTGCTGGGTTGTCTTTCGAAGGGACGTGGTCCCATGTGGCATGCTCAGTTGCATCCTGAATTTTGTTAACTCTATTCGCAACGTATGACTTCAGTAGTCGGGGTTCAGTCTTGATCCAACCCAACACTATCACTCCAAAGGAAGGTACCTTTTATTCGATGTGAGATAGCGCCCATTACCTCTCTCAGAAGTTTTGCGAGAAGAAGTGCTCCTTCTAATTCTAATCGAGGTAAAGATATAGTTCTGTTGGGAGCGACTGCCGATTTCGAACTAATCAATCTGGAGGTAACAACTCCATTATGAATTTTGCTAACTGCGTAAATGCAAGCTCCAAATGCTTTCTCAGAAGCATCGCAGAATCCGTGGACATCGAACCTGAATTCTTGGTTATGTGGATTCACACTTCGAGTAATTGTCAGCTTGTTTAACAGTGCCAATGAAGCGTAATACTCGTCCCAAATGTCGAGCTGCTCCTGGTTGAGTGGTTCGTCCCAGTCGAATCCATCTACTCATAATCGGTGCATTATAATCTTCCCTGTGATGAGAACTGGACTTATAATACCAAGCGGGTCGAACACTTGAGAAATCTTGGATAAAACATCTCGTTTTGTGATTGCTAGTTTCTGTGATAAGGTGACTTGAACCTGCAAAGTGTCTCGCTGAGAATCCCAGGCAAGTCCCAATGTCTTACAGGCTTCTGCTTTGTCCACTATCATCAAGTCGTGGGTGTTTTGTTGAATTTTTAAGTTTTGTAGAATCCGTTTGTCATTGGACCTCCATTTCCGTAGTACCATGTTTCCTCTCACGAGTAACTGTAACAGCTCTTCTTGCATCTGCATCACAATGTCTATGGTCTTGCCACCCGTGATACAATCATCCATGTAAAAGTCCTGACGTATCGCCTTTGCTGCTAAAGGATACTGCTGATCGTATACAGTTGCAAGTTCTCGCAGACATCTCATCGCATGAAACGGAGCAGAAACCGTGCTATAAGTAACCGTATTTAATTGATATATTTTATGGGCATATGAGCGTCTCTTCTCCACAAAATCTGTTGCAGTGATGTCTTCAGGATGTACTGTAATCTGCCTGAACATCTTCTCGATATCTGCTGTGATGACATATCGGTGAGTACGAAATCGACTCATGATATTGACTAACTTTGCTTGCAAATTTGGACCAGTCATTAATTTATTGTTCAATGATTTTCCGTTTGTGGTTGCCGCAGACGCATCAAACACTACTCTCAGCTTCGTGCTGCTGCTGTCCGGACGTAAAACTGCGTGATGAGGTATGAAATAAGCCTCTCCTGTTTCCAGTGGTGTGTCTTCGATAAGCGACATGTGACCGAGCTGCTCATATGTATCCATAAACTCGCAATATGCTTGTTTCAGAGTTGGCTGTCTGATAAATCTTCGCTCGAGTCCTTCAAGTCTCCTCTTGGCTTGTTCTTTGGATTCATCCAGAACAACCTCAGGTCGTGTTGGCAACCTGACAATGAATCTACCTGTTGAATCTCTGGTTGTTGTATCTGCAAACAGTATCTCACAAAGTTGTTCTTCTTTTGTCTGATATTTTATTTCTGGTATAGCCTCTTGTTTCCAGAACCTTTCTAGTTGCTGTGACAATTGATAATTGGTGACTGTTAGAAACGTGGCCTTTCCATTTCCTTTACTCTGTACTTCACCTCCAAGAATCCACCCCAATTGCGTGTCTTGTAGAGCTGGCTGACCATCGATGTGATTATTACGTTCGCCAACAACGATTTTCCAGTAAATCCCTGCTCCAAGCAGTAAGTCAATATCTTCTGGCTCATTGAAAGATGGGTCTGCAAGATTGATATGACTTGGCACAAGTACTTCGCCCACGTTGACCTTTGATTGAGGTAATTTCTCCGTTATCGATGGTACCACAAGACATTCCAATTCTATCTCGAACTGGTTCTGCATTGAGGAAATGCGTATTTGGTCGACTCCTTTCGCTTCCCCTTGGACACAATTAACTCCGCTGAACTGTAGCTTCTGATTTGTGTGTTTTAATTTAAGCTTTTGCTTAAATTTGTGGTTATTAAATTTAACTGTGCTCCTGGGTCTAATAACGCTCGACATTTGACTTTCTTCCCTTGATTGTCTTCTACGTAGACGAGTGCGGTCGAAAGTAAAATTTGAGATTTTGTCTTTCTGGCCAAAGCTACATTTAGTCGTTGGGATGCTGGAGTGCTCCCAGAGATTTGTACTTTGAGAGTTGTCTCCGAAACTGCTGGTTTCTCCGCGTTGCTCAAAGTGTAACCATCTTTGTGAAGTAAAGTGTTGTGTGGCATGTCGCACTTCCTACATTTTGATGATCGACAATCCTTTGAAAAATGCCCATACTTCAAACAGTTTACACAACATTTCTTTTCCATAAGTAGTTTTCTTCTGTTATCTGGCGATAGTTTCAATAACGCCTCGCAGTTGAAAGGAAGATGATTTCCATTTCCACACAAAATGCAGTTGGACGATGTATTCATCATGACTAGCCTTTTATTTTGCGCTCTATCCTTTTGATAGGATATCTTCAAATTTGTAGATTTGGGTCTGTTTTGTTGTACTAACATCAATGACTGACATCGCTCTGCCAGAAACTTTGTGAAATCAGTTAACGTTGGCATATTTTTTGGTGTACGATTCTTGTTTCTCTCTTGCCAATCGCGTTGCTCCGCATAGTCGAGCTTCTTCTTAGCTAAATGTATTATTAATGAGTCCCAGTAATCTACGGGCTGATTCAGAGATTTCAAGGCTGATATGTTTGTCTGAATGTGCCAGTTCAATTTTCTCATCGAATCGGCCTTGTTGTCTTTGCTAATGTCGGGAAACTTCAAGAGTTCTTCCATGTGTGTCTCAATTATCATTATCTGGTTGTCATATGTGGCTTTTAGAAGATTCCACGCATTTATGTAATTTTCATTGCTGATTGTGAATCCTTCGATTACACTTAGTGCTTCTCCTTTCAATACTCCGACGAGGTACTGATGTTTTTGTACGTTGGGTATACTTTCATCGTTGTGAATTGTGGTTTCAAAACTGTTTTTGAAGAACAACCATTTTCCATAATCACCGCTGAATTCTGGAAGTTTTATTTCTGGTAGCTTCGGAGCATTCCTATTGGCTGAATTAACTTGAGGATTATTTGATTTGGAAGATTGGCTTGATTGTCAGTAGCAGGTTTTGGCTCCGTTGCCAAATCGATGATGGTGTAAAGCTTCGTAGTTACTTCGAAGTACTGCCTTTCAAATAAAGCACGTTCACCCTCGCACTCCAATTCAAATGCCGGTATTGCACTTTCATTTTCGGGTGTATATTCCTCGATCTCCTGCTGAATATCTTCGAAATTCTTCCATGATTCTCCAATCTTCTCTAACTTCACTTTTGCTTCGGCCGCTGTAGTGGCTTCGGTGATAGAATTGGCTGTTCTGGTCAAGAAACACTTTACTCGTGCACGACTTTGGGTTGAACCAGGGTTTAGGGTGGCACAGTTCATTTGGTTCCTTTTGTGAACCACTTTCTCTCGTGAATCGCCCGCCACGGTTCACTTCAGAGGTGGCGATAAATAATAAGTGAATTATCTTCGGGTTGATTAGCTTTGTTGGGTCAAACCATAAATATACAAGAAATGACCAATTTCATATTTTACGAAAAATTTCTTCATCACGACACTTTTAAAACAACTTCACTTCACATTGAAAATTACACTTCACTACACTTGTTTTTGTTGAATTAAACTTGTTTCTAAGCTGATTTCATTGCTGCTTGAACTCAAATATTAGTATAGAAATGTTTTTAGATTTTAAAAAGCCTAAAGTAATGTCACTTTCAGTTGTTCCCATAACAACCAAATTATATACTGGCACTATTTAATGCGATTGGAAAGTGTTCGCACGAAAAGTTATTTTCTTAGTGGAATTGTGTGTTTTATAGCATTTCAAGACCTCTTTGAATAGATTTTGTACGTCTACCGTGATGGAAGGAGTGAACGCAGGATTTTTTATGAATTGCGCCGAGCGGGAAGTTTAAATGCTATTCAGTGGTGTCAGAAAGTGGGATTGCTTGCGTCTCGACGTGTGTGTCACGTATGTACAGGAGAAAAGTAGTATTTCGTGTTTTTTCGTATTTCAAGACATCTTTTAGTAGATTTTGTGTGTCTACCGTGATGGAAGATGTAAATGCAGGATTTATTTATGATTAACATATTATGTAGTATTTGCTTTAAAAAGTAGACGAGTTTGTTTTTAGTATTAAAATGGAGGATTTGAGAGGTGATAGTCTCCCAATAATAAACGTGTAAGTAGAATGTGTTTGTGAAATAGAATTGATTTTAAATATTTGTATTTATTTTATTAGCTTAACAAGTTATTTTTTATTATTAATTTTTTAAGCTTCAGTTCGTAAAAAGTAGGTATTTTTTCCAGAAACAAGCTTGACGTTTTTTCTTGTTATGAGGGTGTAATTCGTGCCGAGACACTACACTAATTTTCAGTATTACTATGGTAGTGGTAATACTATTAAAATTGTATAATTTCAACGACTGTGTGAGTGGATTTTTTCTTTTAAAATTCCATTATCTTTAACATATTAAGTAGAATTGGTTTAAAAAAACAGACGAGTTGGTTTATTCGTATTAAAATGGGGGGTTTGGGAGGCGACAGCCCCCCAATAACAAACGTTTAAGTAATATGAGTTTGTGAAATGGAATTTATTTTAAATGTGAATTTATTTTTACAGCAATTGTGATGTTAAAAAATCTTTTTCAACGTTAATTTTTTTTGTTTAAATTTATGAGTTCCTGCTTATATTAATTTTTTTTCATCGTTCAATTGCATTCAAAAGAGAGTTATTAGTATTTACTTCCTATTGGTTTTTATAAATTTTAGTTTGTATTCTTTTTGAAAGTATGTTTTTCTGTTATAGAAATTACGCTGTTTCAACTAATTTTTCTTCGCTTTTCTTCAATTTCCTTCGTTATTTATCTTTCATTCTATTTAATAGTGAGTTATTAATATTATTTGATATTGGTTTTATTTTATATTGTATTATTTTTAAAAATACTTTTTTTTGTTTCAGGTTCTTACAATTCTACGTATATATTATTATTGTTGTTGTTGTTTTTATATTTTTGTTTCATAACTTAAAATAAATGTATAAAAATTCCAACAAATACGTGAGTTATACTTTTCCCATTTATATTCTGTGGCTTATAGAGCAATGTAATAAGTAGCATTTGCTTAACTAAATAGACGAGTGGCATAAGTAACACAAAATGAGTGGCTTAAGTAGTAAAGAATGTTCAAGTAGCACGCGCTTCTTAAATAGAATGTGTTTTCAAAGACAATTATTACGTTACCATGTTCAACGCAAATAGTAAACAAGGATTCGGTTCACTGAGTCGATTCCTCCCTACTGAACCGGATCAATGAACGAAAGGAACCGTGCCACCCTAAACCCTGGTTCAACCCGACTTTGCTTCAATTCGGCTAATTGCGACATCCTGAATTGCGAATAGGTTTGGAACGTTATGAGTTAATAGTTTTCGGTATTGATGAAAACAATATTTTAAAATGAATCCATGTTTTTGACTTGAACAATGTGTGAATGTGAAAGTTCACTTGAATGTTTTTAACTTTACTTAGGTTAGGATGAAATTAGGAATTCGAAAGAATGATTTTCTGGCGAGTCACTAACCTGAACTTCTGTCAATGTTCTCTGCCACGTCGCTGTCCGATGTCCGACCGATGCGTTGGCGATGTTGAGATATCAAAAAATAGGCGTTTGTAGACTGCTTCTGGAACTTTTTATTTGGCTATATTTGATGTTGTTTGAACTAACTTCTTGCTGATGCCTGCGTTTTTGATCGCGACTTGATGTTTTGACTTTTATGAAATGTTCAATACTCTCAGGCGTCGAGAGTCCCGCTGTTGGGCGCCAAAATTGTTATTGATGGTGTCTTGAAATGAAATTCAAAACTGCCTCTTGCTTAATATGTTGATCTTTTTATTGTTAGATGTTTTTACATTGAAATGTACTTGACGACAGACTCAATCAGAACTCGGAACAAAAGATACTCGCCAAAGATGGCGCTGTTGGATACGTTTTCCAGTATTACAAACATAAAGAACAAAAATGCTCTATGATTACTAACAGATATAATGCGTACATTTTATTTTGTAAATCAGTGCCAGGATGAACCGCTCCCAGGATATAGCACCTGTTCCATGCCGAATATAGTAGAAAATATCCAGAGCTACACATGACTGAGCAGAATGTAATTGACAGATGGAAGGCAATTATCAAACACGGGTATTTAACTGAGATCGAATTAGGAAACATTAAAAGGGAAGTTGGGTCCCTGCTTCACCAGCTAGAAGAAATTGGCCCAGACACAGAGCCACGCGAACAAGACCTCCAAAACACCTACAATGATCCACCCGAGACCGATACCCAGGATATGAAAATATCAGACATGTTCAACAGCTTAATTGAACACTTCCGTGGTACAGACCATCCGGCCGACCATTCATCCCTGTGCTAAAGAACATTGAAAAAGCAAAGGAAACAATAAAGAAGGTGAATAATGTATTGGAGAAACATGTTAAAAAGTTGGACGACCTCACGGAAATACACCTTGCTATCTATTGTGCAGCAGCTACTGTCATCGAGCTGAATGGCCAAAAGACGTATTACCCAAATCATAAGGGGAACAAGCAAATATGAGATTACACGCCACCATGGAAAAAAACGACTCGAGGGAGAAATAAATGAACTCAGATCCAAAGCTGACACCATAAAGGAGTACCTTGACAATAACCAAACCAAGAGAGTAGTTAGGAAAACAACGATCCTAGCAACAAAAGCAGGAATAAAATTAAATAGAACACAAAGTACCCGGGAACTTCAATCTTTATTAGACACTTTCAGGCAAAAGGTGAAAGCAAAAGGAAATAGACTCCGCCGATACAATGAATTGACGAAAAGGAAGAAGGAAAATGCTGAATTTCACAGAAACCGAAGGAGCTTCTTCAGGCGCCTGGAGGGAAATCAGTACAACCAAAGTTCAACCCTAACCACACAAGAAACTTCTAAATTTAGGGAATACTGGACAACGTTATGATCCGACCCGAAGGATTTCAATACAAATGCATCATGGTTGCCACACATAGAAATGGCAGTATCGAAAATTCCACCAATGAATGCTGCAGAGTTTACTACTGACGATATCAGAAGAGCCATCAGTAAAACCAGCAACTGGAAAAACTCCTGGGCCTGACAAAATTCATAATTTCTGGCTGAAATACTTTCCCGCTGTTCACAAGTCACTAGCTGACTGTTACACCAAAGCCCTAAAAAATCCAACATCAATTTCTGATTTTCTTATGGAAGGAAACACCTATCTGCAAAGGAAAAATGGTGACATGATGCAACCACAAAACCATCGACCAATCATCTGCCTATCGACAGTTTACAAGCTCTTCATATCGCTAATTAGCAGCAAGATATACGAACACTGCGAGAACTATCACGTCTTAGAAGAGGAGCAAAAGGGTTGCATCAAAAGATCGATGGGTTTTAAGCATCAGCTGACAATTGACGTAGTTACCTCGGAACAAGTTCACAAAAGACGACACAATTTGCATATGTGCTACATAGATTACCAGAAGGCATTTAATTCTGTCCCGCACAGCTGGTTGCAAAAGGTTCTTGATATATAAGGTGTATGTCCAAAAATTAAACGTACTCTTAGTGCAATGATGGCTAAATGGAGAACAAACATATGTATAAGTTCGAAAACATAGGAGTGGCCCATATTAAAACCGGTATGTTCCAAGGAGATTCACTGTCACCATTATGGTTTTGTCTAGCAATGAACCCTATGTCTCAATTGCTTAATAACAGCAAAATTGGGTACAAATTAAAAGAAACAACTTACGCCTGTCTCATTTGTTGTATGTCGATGACCTCAAACTCTATGCAGAGACCAGAGACAAACTACACAGTCTAATTGAGATAGTGAAAGGGTTCAGTGAAGATATAAAGATGTCTTTTGGACTAAACAAATGTGCCATAATAGACATTAAAAAGGGCAAGATCGAAAGCTACAATGAACCAATTAGAGATATTAAGGAACTTCCCCCTGACGAGGTTTACAAATATTTAGGCATGGCCCAAAGCTACCGAATAGACCACACTGGCATGAAGAAAGCTCTGACCGATAAGTATAGATCAAGAGTTACAAAAATCCTGAACACTAAATTAAACGGGAAAAATCAAATCATAGCAATTAACTCATGGGCAATTCCTATACTTTCCTATTCTTTCGGAATTCTTAAGTGGTCAAGTGCAGACCTTGCTGAATTAAATACATTGACAAGAAGGCTACTTACTAAATTCCGGTGTCTTCATACCAACTCATCTATTAAAAGACTATATCTACCCCGAAGAGAAGGAGGAAGGGGACTACTAAATATTGAAAATCTCTGCAGAACGCAAGAAAGAAAAATGAAGCAAAAGTTACTCTCGTGTGAAGATGAATTAATGAAAATGGCTGTACAAGCAGATGATGGTTATACCCCAATAAACTTGAGTGCCTCCCGCCCAGGGTCAACGGAAACTGCAGCAGAATCAACACCAAAAGAGACGATTCAAAGAGATCTAGAAGAATGGCAACAAAAGATAATGCACGGCAAATTTCCCAAAGCTATTCATGAATCGCATGTTGAAACACCATCGTCGCTGCAATGGCTATCAGACGGCTATTTATACCCAGAAACAGAGGGATTTATAATGGCAATCCAAGATAGAGTATGCCGAACTAGAAACTATGAAAAACATTGCATGAACATGCCCGTTGTTGACAAATGCAGGAAATGCGGCACCAGTGGTGAAACAATAGAGCATATAATGGCCGGCTGCACTGCACTTGCCGACAGCGCTTACTTGGGCAGACACAACCAACTAGCTAAGATTGTCCATCGACAATTGGCTCTCAAGCATGGAATGTTAAATAGTGGAGCTCCACCGTATTATAAATACAACCCAGCACCAGTAATGGAAGCAAATAATACCATCATTTATTGGGACAGATCCATATTTACAGATAAAACTGTGGCTTTCAATAGACCTGATATAGTTTTGATTGACAGGAATAAGAAAGAAGCTATACTGGTTGATATTGCCGTACCATTGACACACAATCTAAAGAAAACAGAGACCGAGAAAATTACTAAGTATGAAGATCTTGCTCTGGAAATAAAACAAATGTGGAAACTGCAGAGTGTAAAAAACATATCCACTTGTTATTTCGGCTGAAGGTGTAGTCTCAAAAAATTTCAGGAAAAATCTAAAACTAATGGGATTACATCAACGAATCCTAAACTACGGACAGAAAGCAGTGATTCTGCAGACATGTCATATAGTTCGCAAGTTCTTGAACTAACACAAATGAGGCTCCCATATTGGTCTTGAGGGTCAGAGTGATATCTCTCTCCTCAGTGACTGAGCTCTTTCCTATTCGTGGCAGGATTGGGCAAATTGAACCCAGCACAAGCAGCTGAGAATCACAAGATAATAGTAATAATAATAATAATAATAATAATAATAATAATAATAATCGTGTCCTGTATCATTTTAGTAGTATACCTTTGCGTTCCGGCTCTCACACGCAACCAATCTTTATAAATGAGGGCTCTAAAGAAAGAGAATTTCACGGAGACGTGACGAATTCCACTTTGACTTTGAAAATATGAAGGATTTGTTTAAAAAAACGTATCCATTATTGAAGTCAAATGCAACCAGCAACACTTGCCCAAGTTTTCGTCAAATAACTCCTAAACAAAGGGTTTTAAGGCCTTAATAACTAAAATGCTGAGGCCAAAGGCCTCAAAGAAACGTATTTCACACCCTAACCTCCAAGATAAGACATTCCCTGATCCATTCAATTAACTTTTCGGTTCCACGCTTCAATACTATCAAGGCCACCTCAATATTTCAGCCCTTCCTGCTGGTAGCAATTTTTGTGGCTTAGAAGCTTAGATTTGACAATCTTTATTTACGCTTTCTGTTAACACCGTAGTTTGTGCAGTCTGACGAGGTTTATGTGCATAATCATTAATTAAAGATTTGCTCTCCAGCAACAACTAGAAGTACTATTACAGTTGCTTGATACCTATGAAGATTGTTTCTCTGTGTGTAGTGAAGCCAATCAATTAACGTTTTGTCATGGTCTGTAAGTGCTGTGTACCTCATTGAGGAGGGATGTGGGTGCACAGAGAAGAGTGAAGACTGTGTGTTTAATCTGTACCAGTATTTTCGTTTTCATTTGATGAAATTTTGAAGTCAGCGGGTTCAGACATGTAGTTTTGTCAAAAGTAAAAAGCTTTTCCAATATTTTGGTGACTCACGAGAAGCTAAAAGCTAGCTGTCAAAGAATATCGAATAATTACTTCAAATGTCCTTTAAGGAAGTGCTGTGAATTGTTCCAAGACAACTCTCCATAATACTGAACAAATATTTATTGAAAATTTATTTTAAACACCAATTGCATTATTTTTATATTATTTAATATTGTCTTAGAACATTGCAAGTTACCTTTATATATTTTTAAACAAAAAAACACGATTCCTTAACTACTTCCACTCTTAAAATGGAAATATAAGGATAGGGATCTAACATATGGTCTAACATGTGACAGTTCTCGCACGGGTACGCGGAGGTAATAGGGGAAAACTTGTGTATGGCACAACACAAAGAAACAAACGTTTTAAATTAGCTAAAGTAAATGAAAAACAAAAATCGAATCGCGCTGGCCTACAATACTACGTGAATTATTTTTAAAAAAGCAAGCAAAATTTAAAATTATAGAAAGAATAGGAGCAGTCACTCGACAACTGCCAACGTTCGAAGTCCAAAGGCACGATTTAAATGTTGATGCTGTCTGGAAGTATGTACATCAACGCCCAGCTGCAAACTCGTATTGTAAAATAAAACACCATTTGATATTAAACTCAAGGTGTTCGGTTCGTTAAGATATTCAATATGCAAATATTGTTTGAGTAACATTCCCATGTACCGAAGTGAAGTCTAAGCCTACTAAATTGTTTCCAAATGGTAACAAATTGTATTTAGTACTCAAAAGGTGAAAATATTAGTTTATTTTTTGGCTCGGAATTGCTTTTCTTGAGGTACGTAGAACGCTGAAAAATAATCCAATACTTTTTAATACACAAATAATTTTTCAATTTTTCGCACCCCAGCAAGCTGGCACCCTGACTCTCCAAGACCCCCTCTGTTCCTCATAACAAAACAAGGAAACTCAAATAATATTGCAAAGAATAGGGTTGTACTTGCTCGATCGGTATTTACGCACTACTATATTTTGCTTTGCTTTCTGAAGAGTAAAAACCTTTTCTATTATGCTAGTGACTATCAAGGAAAGCGAAAAGCTAACTTTCAAGGAGTGAATAATTTGTTCAAAATTGTTTTTAAAGAAGTATGAATTGTTCCGAGAACATCTCTCTATAATGCAGAATAAACTATTTTGAAAATTTGTTTTCAACATCAATTGTTATTTTTGTTTGATATACTGCAAATACATTAGAAGTTACATTTATACATTAAAAAAATAACACGTTTCATTAACAACTTTCCTTCTTAATTGAAAAGATAGACAAGAGGATAGGGAAAGGGTGGATTTTAACATGCGAGAGTTCTCCGCACGGGTACGCTAGTAATAATAATAACTAGCGTACCCGTGCGAGAACACTCGCATATTAAACCCCACCCTTTCCCTATCCATTTGTCTATTCTTTCCATTAAGAAGAGGAACTACTAATGTACTTACAGAATATCAAACAAAATAACAATGCAATTGATGCAATTGACGTTGGAAACAAATTTCAATAAACGTTTATTCAGCATTATAGAGAGATGTTCTCGGAACAATTCATACTTCTTTAAAAAACCTTTGAAGAAATTATTCAATCTTTCCTTGAGAGTTAGCTTGTCGCTTTCCTTGATAGTCACAAAGGTTTTTACTCTTGAGAAATCCAAATAAAGTAATGCGAAAATACCGGATCGGGGAAGTACAAATCTGCTCTTTGCAATATTATTTAACGTTCCTTGATTTGTTATGAGGAAAGACGGGGTTTTGGAGAATCAGGGTGCCAGCTTGCTGGGGTGCGAAAAATGAACAATTATTTGTATACTAAAAAGTATTGGGTTATTTTCAGCGTTCTTAAGTACCTCAAGAAAATAAATTACGAGCCAAAAAATAAACTAATATTTTCACCTTTGGGTACTAAATATCATTTGTTACCATAAGAAAATATTTAGTAGGCCTAGACTTCACTTCGGTACATGTTCAATGTTGCTCAAACGATGTTTTGCATGTTGAATATCTTAACAAACAGACACCTTGAGTTTAATATGAAACGGAGTATTATTTTACAATATGA
Organism: Acheta domesticus; assembly: GCA_031308135.1. Taxonomy (NCBI): domain Eukaryota; kingdom Metazoa; phylum Arthropoda; class Insecta; order Orthoptera; family Gryllidae; genus Acheta; species Acheta domesticus. The sequence continues at coordinate 228,613,917 of JAHLJT010000631.1, forward strand.
GTTTGCAGCTGGGCCTTGATGCACATACTTCCATATACCGCCAACATTTAAATTGTGCGTTTCGACGCGATCGTTGACAGTTGTCGAGTGACTTGCGCTATTCTTTCTATAATTTTAAATTTAGTTGGTCTTTAATTAATTCACGTAGTATTGTAGGATCGTGCGTTCTGATTATTGTTTTTCATTTTATTTCAAGCTATTTTACTTTTGACTACTTTAAAAAGTTGTTCTTTGTGTTGTGCCATAGCACCAAGTTTTCCCTTACTACCTCCGCGTACCCGTACGAGAATTCTCGCCATGTTAGACCACACACTCAGCCCTACCTTCTATTTACTCTAAGAGGGAAAGTAGTTAACGAAACGTGTTTATTTGTTTAAAAATCTATAAAGGTAACTTTCATGTACTACCACAATAAACAAATAAAAAATACTACAATTTATTTTTAAAAGAATTTTAAATAAATATTATTCAATATCATGGAGAATTTTCTTGAAACAATTCCCAACACTTCCTTAAAGAAAAATTTGAAGTAATAATTAAATATTCTTTCTCAGTCATTTTAGATTTCGTTATAGTTACAAAAACTTTAGATTTTACTTTTGAGAAAGCTACGAGTCCTGAACCCGCTGACTTTAAAATTTCATCGAATGAAACGAAATACTGGAACAGGTTAAACACACGGTCTTCACTCTTCTCTGTGCACCCACATGCCTCCTCAATGAGGTACACAGCACCTACAGACTACGACAAAACGTTATTGGAAAGTTTCACTACACGCATAAGAAAACAATCTTCAAGCAAATATAATAGTGCTCTAGTAGTTGCTGCCCGAGAGCAAATCCTTTAATTAATGATTATGCAAATAAACCTCGTCAGAACTACACAAACCACGATGTATACAGAAAGCGTAAATACAAGATTGAGGAATCTAAGCCTTCTAAGCGTGTCGTCACAAAAAATTACTACTAGCATCCAGAGCTGAAATATGGAGTGGCCTTGATAGTATTGAAGCGCGGAGCCGAAAATTTAATTCAATGTACAGGAATGTCTCATCTTGAAGAATACAATGTGAGGAGCGTTTCACTTGGGTCGTGTACCGCGGGTGCATTTGAAATGAATATTTATATGCGGTTTTTTTTTTTTTCATGCGAAATCCTTTACATTTTTGTGGTCAAAAATGCAATTCCTCACGTCTCCGTGAAATTCTCTTTCTTTAGGATCTCATCTATAAAGATTGGTTGCGTGTGAGAGCCGCAACGGAAAAGGTATACTACTGAAATAATATAAGAGACAATACAATATAAAGTTGGGTAGGTACCATTTTCACGCTAACTCTGAATTCGAAAATTGCGAAAGTTTTTTCTTTAGCTACAAAATTGAAGATATATATTTTTCCTACAAATAAAATTGTTCTTCAAAGTGAGTTCTATCATTAAGGTAAGTACATATTTTGAAAACTATAGTATTTTTCGCTCTATATTGCGTGCAATGTGTGCAATTTTTAACAATGCATCAAGTCGTCCACCCTCGAGCTGATGTACTTAGACTTTATGTTTCACATAATCAAGGAGTAAGAGGCTTCAGAAAAAAATGGGGCCTTCTGGCATAAATGCAATAGTTGGAATGGGAAAGTATGTAATCAGACATCAAGATGATTTTCTAATGAGCAAGTCATGAGATCTGACCGAAGAATGGAAAACAGAGGTATTGTTTGTGTGGCAAAAAAGCATTGCAAATAAAACTATGTAAGACCACCGCCGAATAACACAGGCACTGAACTTCTGATGCAACTAAACATGAAATGTGAGACACAAAAATGTTAAAGAACTCGTGGAGAGACAAATTACTCCATGGATAATATCTAAAAAGAATGGAGAATGTGAAGATCAATAAATATCAATTATTTATGTGGATTAAAAGGGGAAGAGTGAAGACAGAATCGAATGAACTTGTAATAGCTGTCCAGATCAGGACTTGAGAACACGAGATTATGACAAGAGATCTCAAAATTTCGCAAGATATTAAATGCCGCATTTGTCAGGAAACAAGTAGACACAATTGATAATATTGTCTCAGCTTGTCAATCCTAGCAAGGACCGAATACTTGAAAAGACATTACAGGGTGTTTTGCTACCTCCACTGGTAAATCTGTACCCCCTCTAAGTTTCGAAACACATGCCACATGTGGTACGAACACTCACCAAAACCGGTTACGTCTGTTGGATTGTGTACAATAGTATATGACAACAAATTCAAACTGATCACACGATAGCGGCAAACAAACGGATATATTCATTCGGGAATCGGAGAAAAATCGTGTCTACTTGTCGATGTTGCTGTACCTTGTGATCAAAAACGTCGTAACCAAGGAGGCAGAGAAACGTCTTAAATACAAGAGTTTGGAAATCTTAGCATATCTTCAAATACTAAGATCCTTCCCCTTCCCTGGGCACGCGTTTGCTGGTGGAGCGCTGCGTGACTTTGTGTGGCGACTGTTAACACTCAAAAATATCCGTTAAAACACTAGTCGCAAAACAATTCAAATTACTAAAAAAATGCTCATCTAACGTGAAATTTTTTATACCATTGATTCGTCTTTTTTCGCTCGTCATGAAGAGGAGCTACAGAATGGCCCTGACTTCCCCGTATTAGTTTTGTGTTTCCTTTGGTCTCGGCTGACTATTTGACACTTACCATCTATCGCCGCCAAAACTACATTTCTTAATTATATTAAAGAACAGTAAAACCCTCTCCTAAATGACAATATTCTTTGAAAAATTTGAAACGTTTTAAGAAAATGGTCGTTTATGCGCGCTACTGAAAATGCGAAAAATTAAGCTCTTTTACACAGGAATCTTTTGTGATTCCAAAAAAACTTCATTAGAAGTCTTTTGAAGCACTTTAACTCACAAATACAGTAGTGTTTACAAATTGTGGGAAACATGTATATTTACGGCATGCGAGATCTTCAAAAAATTTACATTTGAGTAAATTTACAAACACAAAAAAAAAATACCCCAAAATGAAGTTTATCCTATTTAAAGAGTGCAATTTGTACTATCCGCCCGAAAGTTTTGAAAAAAAATGGAGTAATTTATGAGAAAATGACGTTTGAGCTTTTCTCAAATGCAAAATTTTGAGCTAGTTTTCACAAAAAACTGTTGAGTTTTCGAGAAACCTAGTTATGACATTATTTACAGCACAAATGTTCATAAATATAATCATGTGAACAAATCGCCAATAGTGTAAATATTAACGACCTGAGAGACAAGTCAATAAAATTCATTTTGTGGAACTTTGAAAAAACAAAAGAATAAAGCAATGACATCTCATACAGTACATTAGTCACTATCCTTGCCAAAAAGTTTAATGAATAATTTTGGAGCCGTTTTTGAGAAAATCTTGTTTTGAAACTTTTTAAAATTGCACATATTGCACGCAATTTGCTGAAAACTACTAATATTTTCAAAAATGAACATGGTCTTAAAGAAAGAACTCACTGTGGAGAAATATTTTTTTAAGAAAAAATTTCTATCTTCAATTGAATAGTTACCCTAATACAGATCTAACCCACAAAAAGTCGAAAAGTGGAGTTTTCAGTAGAATAGTGGACTAATGGACGTAATGCACAGCCCCCTCGGTTCTGAGGGCGTCACCGGTCATTCCAAAGTATGTTATTCTTTAGGTAAAGCTTATTGGCGACTAGTAATCTAACTGCAGCAAGATATCGGATCGATGTCAGTACATGATGGGGACGCAATGCCGAACTAAAATTTGACTTCAGAGTGATTCACAGTCCATAATATATTGATACTTTGTAATTTTATACAGAAATAAACGAACTTCCACTGAATAGAGGTTTTTTCTATTTCCTGAAAAACTTTCCTTTTGGGGGTTAGATATCTATTCGGGGTAACTATTCAATTGTGTTATTGTAGAAGAAGTTCGAAGAAAATTTAAACGTTTGCGATTTTCGAAAAATCAGAGGTAACCCTGCAAATGGGACTTATGCCACCTAAAGAAGTATATTTTACTCTGTTGTTCAAGAAATTAAAGAAAAAATTTGAAGGCGTTTTTGAGAAGATTTGAGGAAAGTCCGGGGGGGGGCTTCGTGTAAAGTACTCCAAAATTTTATAGAATCTTTTTCAAAATTTCAAAGCTTCGACTGGAGCCAGATCGACAGAGGTTTCTTCAATTGGAAAAAAATTCTACGTATGTTTTAGGCGCTAGTAGTGTCCCAGACAGACGGACGTTTTGCTTTCAATTATTTTTTCGGCATCAAGAACCCATAAAAACAGGGATTCAGCCTACACCACGCGTTGGCACGAATTGACAAAAATGCTTCAATTTTGGCGCCGTTCCAGTGAATCAAGTATTTGTAACAATATTTGGCATTAATTACCATCTCAGAACATACATTTGGAACATCGCGCGTTGGAAATTTTTAAAATTAAAAATTAAAACAAAATTAAATTCAATTCAATTAAAGTAAAAATTAAAAAATAAAAATTTCCCCAAACTCCGTGTGCTAATTCTAAACAAAAAAGCAGAGTCACTTGTTTCACAATGTGCTTTGGGAGAGAAGTTCTTGGGCAGTAGATTTTCCACTGCTCATGCTTTCAAACACGACTGCCCAAACTGCAGCATTACTGGTCACCTGAGCCATCTAAAGCTGGCAGCACCCAGAAACCAATCTCAACCAGACCATATCCAAAAACTTTAGGCTAATTTAAATGCTCTATTCCCGAACTGTAGGTTCCTCTGGATTTCCCAAAGAGCGTGGGCGCTGCTAACTCTAGACGAAAGTTAGCAGCGCGCCACCCAGAATCAAATCTCAAAACAATTCAAAAATCTGAACCCTTCTCAAAATTTAAGAATAATTTTAGGCTCTTAGAAAAAAAATTATCCCCGCGTTTATATCCAAAACCTCAGGGCTGTATAAAGCGAAAAAAACGGTGCTTTTGGGGCGAATAACTACGCCAAAAAGCGAACACCTAAATCAAAAAAACTTTAGAAAAAATCTGTTAATTAAAATCTATAATTGTTTCTCTTTGTACAGCTCTGATTTTTGGAATATGAACGCTGGGAATAATTGTTTCTAAGAGCCTAAAATTATTCTTACATTTTGGGGAAGGGTTCAGATTTTACATGATTTTGAGATTGATTCTGTGTGGCGCCTCTAGCTTTAATCTAAAGCTAGCAGCGCCCACGATTTTGGCAAATCAGGAGAGCCTAAAATTCGGGAATAGAGCATTTAATAGCCTAAAATTTGGACATGGTTTGGTTGAGATTGGTTTCTGGCGCCGCTAGCTTAGAAGGCGGGTTACCTGGCAAGTCCGTATTAGAACTCTAGAAAATTGCTAGAATTCGTTTAAACCCATTTAATCCAAATTATTTTTTTGTAACTTTTTCGTCTTTTTATCTAATAAACAAATAAAATAGGTCTGCGAAGAATATTGTGAGAGTAACTGGAACTTTATCAATTGTTGTTAGGAAAAAATGCATGTTCCAAAAATGGAACACAGTGGAATCGAATGGGTAGCATGTTTCTAAAAAATATACATAATTTTTAATTGGGTTATTTATCGTTTTATAAAGATAAATAGCTTCAAAATATAAAAATGATTACTTTAAATTATATTCTATGAAATTTTTCAATTGATTCTGCTTATAGAGGAATGTTGGACTTCATGCGTTTTTCTATTGCCCATATCTAGACTGCTTGTTTTGAGCCACATTAAATGATCAATCTCATCATATCTCACATCATTAAGCACACGCTTGCACATTTTCGAAGTATATAGTGATGTTCTAATTTCTGGAAGTAATATGTGGTAATTTGCCTGGCAAAACGGATGAGTTTTTCAAAACTGTGCTGCTTGGTGCCTCCTTTCCATAATGAGATATCACTGCTTCGTCAAAACACAGGTTTTTCGTTTCGAAAAGCTTGAAGCCACTGCTCGTTTGCGTATTCCACAAAGGGCAAACTTTAGCAAATTTATGTGAACTTGATGAATGTGAATTTTGGACACGTAAAAAAATTAATTGGTAAGAACATTATTTCTGCAACAGTTACTTCAAGACAAAAAGGTATTCTTATGACTGAGCATGTAAATAGTAAGCTGTACCATTATATTTAAAATTTAATTATCATAAAAAAAGAATTCACACAAGTGCACAGGCATCATTTCTTCTCTGTAAAAGAGAGCGAAGTCTTTTGGGGGATCCTCCTAAATCCCTATGAGGAACCATTTCGAATTATCTTTTATAACCAATTATCTGATTTTGATACACTTGTAGGTCTTCCACTGAATTTTCATAATGCTGTCTATAATACAGTGTTTACTTCAGATTCTGAGCTCGGGGCCGAAACAAGGCCGTCTAAGAAGAGTATATTAGAAGGCCTGAGCCAATGTGAATGTCACGTGATCTGACTCACAATCGGTGGCTGAACATTTTT
>JAHLJT010000631.1:229333502-229385633 GCA_031308135.1 Acheta domesticus
AATGGCTCCAATTTTTTTCTTGAAGCTTTTCGAACGGAAAGTAATAATTGGATTCTTTGATATGACGTAAAGTCCATTTTGTTTTGTTTTTGGACATTTCTAGCAATTTGTGAACACTATTGTATTTCTGAGTTAACGTGACATAAATTACTTTAAATGAAAATTTTCGAAAACTCAAAACTTTTCTGTGAAAAAAATTCAAAATTTCGCATTTACAGTAGCACTTAAATGCCATTTTCTTAAAAACGGCTCCACATTTTTCAAAGAAAATTGTTATTTGCGACGAGGTTTTACTGTTTTTTTAATATTCTTGAAATAATATTTCCGTTCTACTATCAGGAAACCGAAAAAAATGTTTAAAAAGATGTTGGCGGCGATAGATGGCAGATAGCAAGAATATGCTGCAAGTCCGAATAGCTAGCCCTGACCGAAGAAAATAAAATAATAGGGGTATGTCTATGCTATTTTGTAGAATCACGAGTTCTCAGTTGAAAATCGTTCCCAAAATACTCCTTGTTCATGAATATTGGCAGGTTTGGGCCGAGTTTTGAATTCATAACCTAGGATTAATGAAGCTTGCTCGTTAACTATCTCGCTAACTAACTAACTTAGCATGAAGGGACGATGAAAACTTATATAATTTTGTAAGTGAAAGTAAATACATGTATATAAATATCTCGTTTCGTTTTTATTCACTGCGAGAATTAACGTAGTAAACAAATAAAGAAGTCCTTCAGACATACGAGGAATACACACAATTTTAAGGCTGATTTACACCCTGCCAGTACTGGTGTACCAGTCACGAGTTTGCCAGTATCTGTGCGACTGGCAATAGTTTGTTTACACAGTGCTAGTAATGGCATGCCAGATGAGATATTTTTCTGACTGGTGTTAGCTTATGTATACTCTTTGCGACGTGCTGCTAATAAGTTTTCGGCGCTCAAACAACAGTGTGCAAAGCAAATGTTCCGTAAACATTATATCCTATTCACTTAATCTTCCTTGGAGAAGTTATCTATCTCCATTTTATTTGCAACTGCCAGAAATGCGGCATTTTTGGCCTCGCGTTTCTGGTAAAAAATATCCCACGAATGTTCCGATACTGTTTATAACCAGTCCAACTTGTCTGTTTGTTCTTCCGTTATTCAAGAGAACTTCTGTTCCCTAATCACATTTATAAATAATAATAAACTTAAGTTGATTACCATGCAAGTATAAAGCAGTGTAAACACGTGTTGGCGGATCGCCGTGGCGGACACCTCTGTGGTGGGGGAGAGCGTGAGCATGCCAGTAAACCAAACAACAGGTGTTCAGCTGGCATCGCCAGTGACTGAGGCGAAGGTCTTGCCAGTCACTTGCAACAAGGCGTTTACACGTTGCCAGTCTCCACTTGCCAGTTGCTGGTAACCTCAACTGGCACGTTTACTGGCAACGTGTAAATCAGCCCTTAAAGGCAGCAGGTGTTGAGGGTCCACTTCAAAATGCGGAAGGGACACCAATCGCGTTGCACACTGTTCTCGAATTGGCCCCAAGGCACGCGAAAAAAATCATTCGGCGAACCTTTTACAAAATGTGCTTCACCTTACCTCACTTTTTCGACATAAATGAAATGCCCTGGAATGTAAAATGAATCTTTTATTTCAATTTTTTTTTGATGAGTGAATTTTTCAGTTATAATTTTGGTGAGTATTTGCAAGTAGGATTTTATTTCAAGGCACACAGTCATTTACATTAGGTGTGGGAGTTGAATCAAGAAAGCTATAAATAATACACAAGAGATAAAAAATGCTGGAGAGAGCGGTAATATATCAACACAAAATCTGCAAAATCGGATTCTTTTCGTACGTAATTCATTATAATAAATGTAAAATGAAAGAATTCAACAAATAGGGTTACGACACGAGTGCTGGCCAGTGCATCAGTAGTGGCCACTGCGACATTAGTGACTATTGCGTCATCAGTGGCCACTGCGTAATTGATGGCACTGTGTCATTAGTGGCGAATGTCTCAGTGGTGACTATCTGAAGTACAAAATTTGATGAAAAAGAATTGGAGTTTTACAACTTTCTTCGAAATTGCAGAACGTGTGGCATATGCTTTCTAGTGTTGAAGATCGGAAAGAAAATAAATTATTTATTGTAGCGGTACGCTAGTTCTGCGAATTATTTTCATGCCGATGCAGAAGGCTAGTGCGTGGAGAGAACCGACCGTGCCCCGCTGACCGCCCGCGAGCGCGCGACACGCGCCCTCCACGAATGTTTATGGCACTAGGGGACGAGGGGAGACCTTTTGTTCGGGACCTCAGGCGCCCCAGAACTATTTGAATAGGTTCGCGGCGCGTGCCCGTCACGGTATTTTGGCTGTCACTCGCGCTGGGAAGCTCAAAGTTGTAATTCACTGCAACCTTCGGGGGTACAACGATCATGTCTCACACCCTTCTTGACCTACTTTCTTCGATAGACGAAGAGGGCTTTTGGAATGAGACAGAGTAAGGAAAATTCCCAGAATCGCCGGAGCTGGTTGGCTAAAAATATAGTTAAGACGCCATCACACTCAGCCAATCAGGGGTAGAATTCTGTGGGGAAGGGATGATTTCGAAATATCTGCGAAAATTTGGGGGGGGGGAAAGAGGGAAAAACACACAAAGTGAGGGTACGAGAGACTTGGGTGGCGAGAGCTGAGGAGAGAGGTCGAGGTACCTCCGGCATCGCGTGCTCTGGGGAGCGATTTGGGATTGCCCCGTGCAATCCAATTCTGTCTTGTTTAATCTCGATAGCCGGGAGAAACTCTTTCCGAGTATCAAATTTTGAACTCTGCCACCACTGGCAATTAGACCGATACTCTCCGAGATTTGTGCTCGCATAGAACTTATTGGAACTCTCAGATCGCGCCGTGTGACTTTGTGCGTGAGATACGCGATTGCTCGTGATTCGGGCCAACGAAACTGCCGCCGCCGCAGCCCACCACGCCGCCGCTGTGCCGACGAGCGCCCCTTCGGCTTTGAGAGGCCGACACGCCGCCGCCGCCGCGACCAGCTGCCACCGGTGCCATTTGACGCCTGTTCAGCACCATCATCATCATCAGGCATTGTATTTGGTCAACTACCGTACAAAGACTTTTTTTTGTGAGTTGCGGTGCCACGCTGAGGCACGTAATCGCCAGTTCAGAGGGCGAATGATCATTTCCTTTGTGTAATCAGTAGAATAATTGCATTGTGAATTTATTTTTGCTTTTCTCTTAGATTTAAGTTTCTTTTGTTCCTAATCAGAGCTCACTAGGTAGGGCATTTCTTCTAAAATTCCTTGTGTAACTTCTCCGGCCTATCATTAGGCGGAAATAAACCTTCTATTGTGTTTATCAGTCACCCAAATTGTTATTGTCATTGTATTGCACCTTGCAGTTCCTTCCATCACCGCTTATTTTCAGAAAGGTAACAAAATTGACCGACTGAGCTAGGCCCGGGCCGCCCTCACGGATTTCCGGCGCTCCCCACGCCGCCGGGGACCGCGTACGGGGCGTGACATTATATCTTCTTATTTTATATATAAAGAATAAGCTGAAATTATCTTAATATTATTAGCATTAATGGAAATAGAGCCGGTGCTGTTTGAACTTAATTGGCCTCAAACACGTTCAGGGAGTAAGAATATAGATTGGTCATTATTGAATAAAAAATCTGACCACTATCAAAATTTTGCCATTTTCAAGTGGTCCCTTCTGTAATAATATCTGGGTTTGGAAAGAAATTAATAGAAAGACTGGCCATTATTATACAAGAGATATAATCAGAAAGAGGTGGGATAATCTTTTATAGCATTTCACATAATGAACTAATAATTGTAAACCAAAAATTATGAGAAAACTACGCGCGTGTTCTTAACTGTATATATATATATATATATATATATATATATATATATATATATATATATATATATAAAGCAAACCTTCGACACCGTTGGACCGATCTCCATGAAAGTTGGGACTTCGACGTGTTTTCTTTCCGAGGTTTATGTATTGTTAATTATGTTGTAAATACAATAAATGGCGCTACATTTTCACTACATATTAACGTCAAATGCAACCTGCAACACACTCGGCAGCATTTTGAATCCACATTAACTCCTAAACGAGGCGTTCTGAGGACTTAAAAAACTAAGGCCTCAGAGAAACGTTTCTCACATCGTAATCTACAGAATGAGTTCTTCTCGAACATTCTATTACATTTTTGCTGGTCCGGCGCTTCCCGATATTACCCGGCATAGACAGAGACAGACAGAGAGAGGGTGAGGGAGGGAGGGAGGGAGAGAGACAGTGAGAAATGGTGATGGGAGAGGAAAGAGGGAGACGAAGGGCAGAACAACGTCTTCCAGGTTTTTCCTAGTACTTTTATATTCAGAGAGTTCTCTCTGCGGAAAACTCTAATACTTATTCACAGAAATTTTTACAACGCTAATAAACGGCATATCAATACTAGGGACAATGGCATTAATAAACATTTAATTATAAAATTCGAAATGACCTTTCGCCAAGACTCCGAAAAAAGAATACACGAAATTCATGTTATACTAGTGGACTGCAGCAGCAAAAAAGTTGCTGAATAAAACCGGAGAAAATGTCTTTCCAGAAAATAGTACGCATACTACCCAAGAACAACAAAACATTTTCATTTAACACTACAATAAATTAAATATTTCAACAAATATTGCAATAACATAGTATAATATTTTCGCAGTATAACAGTTCTTTACCACAAATGCTGCAGTTCCATAAGTATCAAATATTTAATACAGGTGAGCTCTTCTTCGGAGTCTTGCTGTCGAATGAGGTCCGCTGTGTAAAAGCAGTGATGCACTGAGTATGAGAATTCAGCAGGTACGAGCAGTATGAGAAATAACTTAAATATTTGCATTTAAGTGAAAATCGAATCTCTTGTAATATTTTTTGTATTTTCCCAGTTTCTGGGTATATCAAGAAGCCATTGTTATCCTTCATGTGGCCCTTGTCTGCTTTGTTTTCTCTCAATGTCTTCGGCATACAAAATTAATAACATACTGTTGGTTGTTAGTGATTCCGGGCGCGTCAACTACTGAGGTCATTAGTCCCGTATGTATAGTGTATGTTTTCCCTCGGAAGGTTGCGGTGATCTTCCTCCGCTGGATGGCGAGATCCGGCGCCGACCTACTGTCGGCTAGCGGGGTTTCCCTCTAACCGGGTATCGTATCTTCCACCAGTGGGACACCGCCCCCAGACGGGACAAGCTCTAAGCTCCCGACCGGTCTCCCGACATGTGTAGTAGCATAGTGCATGTTAGTGTAAGTGTGTGTAAAGACTGAGGATAGGACAAGAAAGAGGAGGAAAATCGCGCGCAGTCCTTGATCCTTTTGTTATGGTACTGCTCTAGCATTCGCCTGGTACTGATCGAAGAAACCACCGAAAACTACCAATGAGAGCAGCCAGTCTCTAGAATTCTCCTCCAGACAGCGACTGAATTCGACCTAGCTGACAAGCTAGTGTCGAAAATCCTGCCGCCGTCAGGACTCGAACCTAGGACCTCCCGGTCAGAGGCACTGCAGTGACATCAGTTGATGTACTGAGCCGCCTCTCGCGGTAGTAACAGAAGTGTTGGGCATTTTTCCAAAGTTTCTACGTATTTACCGAAGCCAATGACACCTCTCACATGGCCGTAGACTGCCATGATTTCTCCCATTTCTGGGCGCATATGAAATTATTGATTTAGATTATTTCTGTTTTACCACCTTCTGATTTTGTGTTGAAATGTTTACTCGGAAACGCGATCATGTCCAGTCTGCAGGGTTGGGAGCACAGGTATGTAGAACTAGATTGGCAGTGTTGTCCCTACAAGTGAAGCCAAGTGGAAGAAAGCAAATATTAGTCTTGAGTACGAAGACGGCAGCGCGCATAACTCGACTTCAATAATGCGGGTAGCATTGCCAACGTAGTATTGTAGTACGTAAAGTATATTCTTGAGTTTAATTTGTTTGCCCACCGCAATTCTCCTTATTTTACAAAATGAAAAGATCAATAAATGATCAATCATTACTGTAAATTTAGTTTTATTAACTAGAATATTAAAATTTAATTTAATTGTGTGACAAGCACCCACGAGTGGTATATACTGAATGAAAAATTATAATTTTTCATTCAGAGTACACAGATAAGAAAAGTGAAGTTTTAACTGTCCAATTTGTTAAATTTACTCCTAAGAAATTAGCCTTACCCATTTTGCATCATATCATCAACGTCTGAGAGCTAGCACATCTAATTTTGATAATTAATATTTTTATGCTGGAACTACAAAATAAGTACGTTAGCTCTAGTTGTTTCCTCCAGCGCTCAGAAATGTGTACTAATATGTTGGTTATTATATACAACGCAATTGCAGTTATGGAAGTGAAATGCTTGCGCACACAGAACTATTTCGAGTGTCGTAAAGAACTCTTGCAATGTTTAAAATTAAACCCAAGCGTCAGACAGTGGTTCCCTTAGTTATTATTTGTCGTAACTCTAAAAAAAAGTATGAGATTAAAGATCTATTGCCTTTCATTTATGTACAACACCTCAGAAAGGGGTGATAATAAGACGGCATCACGTACAATTTCTTGATTTCACTGCTACTCTAGCATGCAGTATAGGTATTGCCAATCTACGTAGCAGGCCTGGGCAACAAGTCGATGGCGATCGAGGAGTCGACAGTCGAGCCTCTTTTGTAATTTACTCTTACTAATGGTACAGTTGAATATCAATTTTTGGTGCATGATATGCAGACACAGATTAATTAGAAAATTTAAGGATTCTTTTTGTTGCAATACCTATGCATGCTTGGGTAAATAAAGAATTGTTTTTCAACAGGGGTTAAATCGTTTTGTCAAAAACAAAGACCTCTCCCCCATTCATATTAACATTCAAAAAGGAAGTGGTGGTCCACTTTGGCTTTTATTTACAAAAGTGGATCTCCCCTTAAGGTAATGTTACTCAGGCCTGCTATATAGCCTATTGTATTTATTATCTTATGAGATTATTAGCGATGAGACTGCCCTTAGGCAGTTGTTCCGCATCCTTGTTTTTCGACCCAGCCGACCACCGATGTGGGTCCTGGGGACCTTTATTTAGCAGGCGCACCTCGCGGGCGGTTCCGTAAACGCGCCTGGGATTTAACTCTCACTTTCCCTCTAGATATTCGTCTCAGTTAACTATATCCGACCTGTCTGATTGGGAGAAAGTGAGATCTCGTTGGGCGGGATGTCGGAGGGATTTAATTTTGCCGGGTTTACCACCAGGGTTCTCTTACATACCACAAGTGTGACGTGGCTACTGTGGATCTTCCGCCTTTCGAAAATCCGGGCACCTTGGCCGGGATGGAGCCCTTTTTTTCCATTTCCCTTCCACAGTACCCCTAAGGAGGCGGGAATTTATTTTACTTAATGGTTACAAAGTGTGCTGCTGCCTTGCTACTTAAGCAGCTCAGGAGTTTTTTTCTATTAACTAAAACTAATTTAATTTTAGCTTAAATCTAATTTGCTAACGTAGAACTTCGGGATACATAACTTAAACGAAAATTTTTATTATTTTATTTTTCTTACCCCTAAGTAAAATTTTGCTTGGCAATGTCATGGTAAAATGTCCTTTTAATTTATATCCATTCACGCATCATTCATTCTTGTTTCATTATATACATAACCATTCATTCGACTCATTCACACCCACTGCTCTTCACTACACTTCTATTCTGTTCACCACGGCACTGTCTTGACTCGGAGTGTTCGTGGCGCTCAGGCCCATTTTGAGGCGTGGCAGGTGGGGGCGCGGCGTCGCGTTGCCCGCACGTCCCACGGCCGATGGAGCCCTCACATTGGGGATTCAGAGGCTATACTGCGATTTCTCTAACTTTGCCCCTCGAGGCAACACAAATCCCATCTTCGCGATGGAATATGTCACGCGCATTTCGCGTCTTTCTCGATCTTGTCGGTAGAACTCGTATGATTGCAAGCACTGCTTGATACGGTCATGCGAAATCTAGCGGAACGACTGAGAAAGATGCGAAATACCGCGATGTATTCCATATCGAAGATGGGATTTGAGTGGCCTTGAGGGGCAAAGTTAGAAAAATCGCAGTATAGTAAGCGAACCCCTCGCCCACCGAGGCCCCCAATCTATGTTCGGGGAGTGTCTTTCCTTGCCACTGCGCGCCACGCCACGTCGGGCGCTGACCAGAGGGCCTGGGGATTTTCGAGGGCCCTCCTACGTCATTGTCCGCGGCGGGCAGAGGCCGTCGCCGCCCGCTGTCCTGGAGAAATTCCCACCAGGAACAGAGAACCCTTTTGTATGCGGGGGCTCCCCGCCTCTCGTCTTTTAATAGCACGGGGAGAACACGAGGCGGAGTTACAGTACTCTGGAGAGGGGATTTCCTTGGGAGCATCCTTACGTCTGATCCATTGATGATGGCGACCGTTTCAGTACATTGCACACGAAACAAAACACGGGTGAGGGGCACTGTACTTTCCGTTTCTCGTGTTTATTTTTGGCACGGGTTCGTATAGCTGTTTCTCCTACAGTGATGCGAAAGTGTACTCAAGACTAATATTCGCGTTGCTTCCTTCAACAGCTACAAAGTGCGCTAAGAGACACTTGAAGTATTGCCTCAAGTATTCTGCTTCTCTGAAAAAATAACATTCTGGGAGTTTTCTCTTGACGTCTTTTGGCATGTCTCTTAATTTCCTGGCGTCAAGTGGCGCCTGTTGTTTCTTTTATATTACCAGGCTCTAGGTAAACCTGCGGGTACATAATTATTCGAAAGGGAATGTAATCGTCAGTTTGTTTGACATCACTCTTGAATATCAAAAGTTTCATATAGGCACTTTGGAAGTAACTAAGCATCGAACTACCGAGCGACGTGCTTCAGGGCGTAGTGTGCTGACTTCGCAGTTGGGAGGCCCGGTTTCGATCCCCGAGCCGGCCATCCTGAGCGGGTTCCCGTGGTTTCCTTCGGTCATAGAGGTGAATGTTGGGATGGTTCCAAAAAGGCCACGATCATCTCTCATTATCGTATCACCTCATAATGCACAAGCTGGTATCCAACTGCTTTAAATATCCTCTTAGGGGCATTACCAAGGATCGCACGAGATCTAAGTATTACTACTACTAAACATCGAAGTAAGGGGTAAAATATCATTTATTATTTGCTTTTATACCTTACTACCTAGAAATAATTTCTCAGAGCCTGATCAGATACAAGGGTAGCTCGATATACTTGATCCTATGAGAAACATGCTTCAATTATAACATATGTGTCATCTCACAAATGGGTGGCCTTCAAATCCGGCTCATGTCATAGGCCGCCGGCATCTGTCAAGGCGATTCATGTGTATTCCGGTCAACCACATACGCTGTATTTTCAAGTAAAGTATTTTTCGTCTTTCTTTGGATATCGCTTCGAAGGCGTGAGAAAAATAACTCCTAGTAAATGGAAGAGGCTATTACTTAGGCTGTTAGTCACACAAGTTGTATTACATACATGCTATTCTGGGAAATGGCGGTGTTACGTACCAGCTACAATGTGAGATCTGGCGACGATCTACACGGCGTGTTACGCTGTTTCCCCCTCAGGTATTTTCCCCAGCGGATGCCATTCCCTACAGAATGGCACATACTCTTGTCAGCTGCTATCAATCGCCGTCCAAATTACTTTTTTAAATATATTTTCTTAATTTTTCGGTTTCTTAATAGTAGAACGGAAATATTATTTTAATAATATTAAAGAATACCGAAGCCTCGTCCTAAATGGCAATTTTCTTTGAAAAATTTAGAGTCGTTTTTAAGAGAATGGGGTTTCATCGCTACTGTAAATGCGAAATTTGAAGCTTTTTTTCACAGAAATCTTTTGTGTTTTGGAAAAACTTTATTGAAGTCATTTAAAGCACGTTAACTCACAAATACTATAGTATTTTCAAATTGTAGAGAACGAGCGTATTAATGGTGTGAGGAATTTTTCAAAAAAAGTACATTAGTGTGATTTCTGCAAAACAAAACCTCCAAAATGAACTTTACGTCATATTAAAGAGTGCTATTAGCACTATTCGTTCCAAAAGTTTGAAAAAAAAATTGAAGCCATTTTTGAAAAATAGGCGTTTGAGCGTTTCTGAAAATGCAGAATTTTGAGCTAGTTTTCACAGAAAACGGTTGATTTTTCGAGAAACTTTGTATGACATTATTTAAAGTACATGTACTCATAAATATAATACTGTAAAGAAATCGCCACTAATGTAACAAACTACTAATTTTGTAATAATGTAAGAAATATAATAATGTAACAAAAAACTAATAATTTTCAGGTATCCATAAATTCAAATTCCTCCAATCGAAGTCACCAAGGGTGAAAATTAAGGCGTGAAATGTGTATTCTCCGATAAATGTACACTTTTTTATTGACTCCGACAATAATTTTGTTAATTGTTTTGACCAATTTTGTCCGTTAAATCTGAATTATATATTAATAAACACAACCAGCGTCAAATTAAGTCCCTCACGCGCGAACATTTGGACGATGAATTCTTAACCCCCATGTTTTCATTTTGAACACTAATGTTTTGAAACATGGATGTTTGTTGACGACGTCGCATCCCCACACCAAACGCATTGCCTATGCATTATATGGCGCCGCAAGTCTTCCAACACTTAAGCGCGGCCATGACCGGCATTCCTGAAGTTCCGAAAACGAGCCGCAGGAATTTTCCAGACGTTCTCCGAGCGCATTCCAGCGTGGGTGGGCGCCACGCGACCCACCCCGCCCGCCGGCCGCGGCAGCCGCTCACCGCTCCCGGCTCGCACGTGAGTAGGAAAGATCCCGCAGCGCAAACACGTGTACTGGAACTCAGCGCACGCCGCGTGGGTCGCGAGCCACTCTGGTTCGGCCCCCGTCCCCCCGACCCCCCGTCCCACCGTCCTCCCGGCCCCCCTCCCTCCGTCCTCCGGTCCCCCCGTCCCCCCGTTCCGCGGTCCCCCCGCCCCGTCCCCCGTCCCACCGTCCCCCGTCCCCCCGGTCTCCCCGTCCCCCGGTCTCCCTGTCCCCCGTCCCCCGGTCTCCCCGTCCCCCGCCCCGCCACGACCCCAGCCGCCACCCCCCACCGCCACCGCCACCGCCACCGCCGCCTCCGCCGCCACCGCCGCCGCCGCCGCCACCGCCACCGCCACCGCCACCGCCGCCGCCGCCGCCGCCGCCGCCGCCGCCGCCGCCGCCACCGCCACCGCCGCCGCCACCGCCACCGCCACCACCACCGCCACCGCCGCCGCCGCCGCCACCTCCACCGCCGCCGCCGATGCCCCCGCTCCACCCGCCGTCGTTCACGCTGCCGCCACCGCCGCCGCAGGGAGTGATTCAGCGGAACGCGCGCAACTCGCCTCCAAGTCAGTCGGGACGGTGTTGAATGCGCCCCGCGCGCTGCCCGTCGCGGGCGGCCCGAGATTAGCACGTCGCTCCGCAAACCCACGCCACCGCAAAGACGCGCCATGAATTCGCCCAGGACGCGCTCTGGCCTTTCCGCTCTTCACTCTCCTATTCCGTGCTTCCAGACACTTACTTGCTTTTCTTTTCCAATTTCATTTTCTTTCACACCGCTTTCCTCTCTCTCTCTCTCTCTCTCTCTCTCTCTCTCTTTTTCTCTCTCCCTATGCCAGTTCAAATCTATACACATCTTCCTTTTCTTCAGATTCGTACGTATTGGACTTCATACTTTACTTTCTCTGTTGTCTTTGTTTCTTAGTTTATTCTTTTCTTTCTCTTCAAAACGTTTTTCACTCTCTGTGTACTTTCACTTATCCCGCAACTGCTTTATTTAAACATTCCTATTCATTCCATTTTCATGATTGTTTGATACAATCTTATTGTACTAAAAATGTAATTGTGCACTTGTGAACATCTAACAGAGTACATACGGAGTTAACAAAACAGGAAAATTTGAAGACATTTCATATTTAGACTTTATTTCTAGTTTTCTCAAAACCTCGTGATTTTATGCTCTTATTAGTGAATCTTTCAAAACAAGTGTAGCTGGAAAGTTGGCAGCAACGCATTTTGTTGGTATTAGAGTCAGCTAAAATAACGAAGTGAGAAGAGATTTTGCTTCATGACTTAACACGTCGACACGGTGAGTATAGTTTTTTTTCTTTTAGATTTATTTTGGATTACACTAATTGAAGAAAACTTAGATTGAAGTCTTCATTACTTTCCTCACTCATGCTATGTACGCTTCCTGTGTCAAAACAGTTACAATGGAGAACTCTAAAAACCCACTCACATATCAAAAATCGTAACTTTTAAGTGAAATGGTGTGTTTATAAATGTTTGATTATGAGACAGTTTACAATACAGCCGCTATAGAATGTAAAACGCAATGAATTAGGGGTAAGTTTAGAATAAAACCGTTCTCCTGCAAATGAATTTTAGATGTGCCTTTGTCTTGTACACTGAAGATATAGTGTATTTAACGATAGTATAAATATAATACATTTACCAAATTTGTGTTTCATAGAGTTGCTCCGTCTTAGGATTTGATCCAGATTTTCCCGTTTTTAAGTCAAATCTTCGAGTGCTGAGTTTAGTCTGGCAATCTCTGAGTCATTCCACTATTGTTTGATTTTACATAATTATAGACATTTCACGAAACATTGTAATAAACATTTAATTTATTAAATGATGTCTTAAATGAATTGATATGATTGACTTCAAATTCTTATTTTACGGCACTTTTGAAACCTAGTTCACTTCAAACTAATGAGATTGAAGGACAAATTCCGGCTGAAGTGAATTAGGTAGAGGGGCCATTTAAAAGAAAACGTTTTTACTCACGATATTCAATATTACATCTCTTACGACTTAACAAAAAAATCAAATAAGTATTTCCAAATCAGTTACCTTGGATGCCATTACAGGAGTATCTGGTGTGATGTATTTTGTGTTCTAGAATACGCCATAACTTTCTACCCCTCCTCTCAAAAAATGATTTGATGAAATGTGCATATGCATATGCATGTGCATGTGCATATACTTTTGCTCAAATTCTCAACGGACTCATTTCTATCCTATCCAAAATATTTTCGTGGTTTCAAAGACATTTCGTCTAGTGGGTGTATTCGCTGACCTGCTCAATGAATCGGTTGGATTTTAGAAATTGTTGAATGTTGCACTAGTCATGTGGTATGTAATCAAAACATAACCGTATATAATCTCAAGACTGCACGTTTTAAACTTTTTCTCGGCCTCCCCTTCCTTCTCGATCCATCTGTATTACAAATTCCCCTGGATTGGGAATTTTGGCAGGTGACAACTCTAAGACAACGGTCCGCGGCTCCTGATACTGGAGACTGAGTCCGCAAAACTATTTTCGATCGAGTCAGTTACCTTAAGAAAACATCATTCCTCGTTCGATACAGCTATGCTTTCCTCGCCGCCTCGGCTTCCTCCGTGGAAGATTTGTACTAAGATAATAATTCTGCCTTGTCTTTCGTTAGAGTTAAATAAAATCCCAGTTGTGAACAATAGAGCAGGCATAGTTGCGTACGAGTGGGCAGAAACCTTTCGAACGTGATTAAATATATATTACACTTTCGAATATGTATAAAAGAAGAGTGCCACCAATTGTAGTTGGGCTTATCTTGAGACGCCATTAAAGATGGCGAATGATAACTTATGTTCACACCTGGTTCGATCTTTTAATTTTGTCTTTTAAACGAAAGGTAATAAAGTACTATTTAAGAAATGTCCTTTCAGACGCTTTGATATCACGTAAAGCTAATTTTTTGAATATGTGAAGTAAAAGGTTCTTCAGAACGTATGAAAGGTTATTCCGAACCAGTTTCGGATAAGTGCTCCACTTGATCATGGATTTTCATGAAACTCTGTAGGCCCTGATATACACGTATCATAAGAAGTTTTGTGAAGTTGTAGCTTCACACTTCTTTGGGAAACAATACGTTCATCTTCTTTATTTATAAACCAATGAAACTCAGATTGCTTATACAAAAAGTTTCGCTCAATTCAATGAAACTAATAACAATATTTCGTTTAGTAATATATTATACATTGGCAAATCGCAGCAAAACCTCCGAAAAACTTAATGTTAAGAATACAGGCATTATTTCAATGTTTCAGTTAAGATTAAAAAGGTTTCTTAATATTCAAGTAAGAAAATTGAAATTTGACTCATAATTTAACAGTGTTTCTGGATGATTAATTTCATCCTTCTAGCTCTCATCATTCCTCCACAAATTAAATTTAAATTTGATGATTGTGACGAACACTCTAAAATAAACTGTTTCAAACTTCGTTTACAGAAATATAGTACCTTACAGATATGGTCTCAAATCTATATCATTAGAAGGTGCAGATTTGAAGTTTCCAGGACAGTTAATTTGATTATCCTGAGACATACAATGCCCAAATCGTGATAAGACATTGACAAAAAACTTAAGTTCGATAAATGTCCCTGAATTGTATGGTGTACTGTTCCCTCAATTTTTGAGTAAGAAAATAGAAATTTAGCACATAATATCTCAACCTCACTTTTTTTGGAAGAATAATTTCGACTAACATTCACCGTCACCCTAAAAATTAAGAGAAACGCACAGATATTGGATACGATGGATCGCTAGTTCAAGTACCATAATCTCTCAACATTCGCGATAGTTAGGTTCCCAAAAAACATCGCGAATATGAAATTCGCGAATGCTGAGTCCTTCTTTTAATGAAGAAAGTTGGAGTAGGTTTCTGGATATCGAAAAACTGTTTTTCTACTCCCGTTGTATAATGCTGTCATTGGATGGCTGCAACCAGTTGCATAATGATAGCCATTTCGATATAGTTTTCATTATGATACAGGTTCTTGACCAATCACAGAGACGCTTACACACCAAGTATTAGCACTTCATTAATCATTGGGAATCGTTGCAGTAAATATTTCGTTCGAGTGTGTATATTAAAGTTGCATTTAATATTATATTATGCTTCTCAATTTTAATTTCTTTTATTAGTAGTAAATATTACGTGGTATAATATTTAAAATAAATTGGAACGTAATTTCACTTTGATCCTATTTGACTAGCGCAGTAGTAGTTATTACAGAGAACATTTGAGTGACGTTAAGATCTGAACGCAAGTCATTTTGTGTTATTTGCTGCTGCCATATGGTTGTCCCTAAAAAACCGCTCAATTCTTTAGTTTAAAATATTTAGTGAATGGTAGCTCTTTCTGGTTGTGTTGAAGTTTCCAGAAATAAGAGAAAATGCGAAAATGGTCGGAATATTATTGCCGCAACTTTTGTAGTTCTTCGCAGGCGCTCTGGTAAAACAAAGCCAGCTCCAGTTGTAGGGAAGAGAGGTGTCCGCTAGTGGCCTTGGCTGAATCTTGCATGTCGACTGCCACGAAATGATTCAGTGGAGAAATTTAACTTATAAAAGTTACCGTAAGTCGTAGAAAAAGAACTGTATGAAACTCGATGTAATGGGTATTAATACACTCGTGTGAAGTTTACGATACGAGCGAGTATCGTAATTTCACACTCGTGTATTAATACCCATCATTACATCATCGTTTCATAATGTACTATTAAAAAAGAAAGAAAAATGTCAAACAATTGCAGTAGAACTAAGTAAGCGCTACTACACACAGAATTCACAATTAACATTCCAAAGAGGAGAAATAAAACAATATCTGAAACTTATTTCGAAGTTGAAAGTGATTGGATATAGGATTTGGTGAATATTTGTTTCATCACCCTCCTCGTTGTTCTAATATCCAAATATGCAATAGTCACTGCTTCTGTTTCTCACATAGATTTCAAAGTTATTCCTATGTTCGGATCACATCCAAATACTCTTTCCGCCAGAGCTTGTTAAGAACGCCATTAACAGTTTTGACATTGAAATTGCTCCAGGATGCAGTTTCACTTCTGTTACATCATCTTAGGTTCGAGGTTTTCTTCGCTGATGATTTTCCGAAGCTTCTCTTCAGTGAGGTCATTATAATGAGAGTTGCGTAGATCCTGAACGGATTTTCTGTTCATTTGATCAAAACCCTTCCCTTTAATTTGACGCAACTGAATTGAAGTATTGTACATTCCATTAATGTGAATTCACCTTCCAACTTTGACATTTTTGCAGGATACTTTGAGATCTGGTGTGTGTTGAGTTCGTTTCCCAGATAAAGCTGATAAAGGAAATGAAATGCGCTTGCTTAAAAAAATGTAGTGACACCAAAAGACGGACTCGCGAATGTTAAAACCGGTAGCATTTCTCTAATTGCGAATGTTCGGAATTCGCAAATAGCGAATTCGCAGATATTGAGAGATAACTGTACTGCAAAAAAGATACTGTAATTTTCATACACGAGTTCATTACAATACGTCTTAATATCTCTTAATAAACTTCTTGGAATGATTTCAAGTAAGATAGACGTTATTCTAAGAAAATTAACTCTGAATGCTTCGTTTAATGCTAAAAGAACTGTACAATACTAGCACGCAACATAACAAGTAACATAAAAAAGAACATATTCAAAATCTTTGACATGTTCATCATTTCTTTCCTTGAGATTTGTGATGAAATATCATAATTTCTTGCATAACAACTGCTGAAACTGTTCCCAAACACTTTTTTGTTGTATTTTTTTACTACTTTAGATGTTTGAATTGTTTATTTTCTCATATAATTCTGTACGTGAGGTTTCATCAAAACGAGTCAATGGCTTTAATACTTACAGTTTTGAAGTCAAGAATACAATGCACACATTCCCAAAGTCAATCTGTAATAAATTTGACTTAGTAATATATTTCAATATTACCGTCAATTACAACGTAGGAAAATTACGATAATTTCTTGCTAACAGACAGCTGGAATTGGTTGAAGTTCGAGTCAATTTTTCTCGTCATTTGACGGTCATTATGTAAGTGAAATAGTCAAAGAGAGTCATTTTCACCATGCAAATTGAATAATACTGTATTAAGAAATTTCCAGACCTCATTTTAACAATGGTCTTTTAATAACTTCAATTGTCGGAAATTGTTTATGTCAAGAAAAATTAGAACTCCTAAGTAGAAACTAATTCATTTTTGGATAATTTGTTTTCTCAATTATTAGTAGCGATTTTTTAAAATTTTAAATACATGAAACTAATTGTGTTTAATATAATGATGCTAGACTCAGGGTTTGAGTGTCAGAAATTACTTGAAGATTTTAAATATCACAAATGTGCATTCTAATTTAGGAAAAATTGAATGTTGAAAATACCATTTTTTTAAAGTTCAGGGCAAAAACAAAAGTAATATTTCATGATGTAGTTCGAATTTTTTCAGTGCTTTCTGTACAGTACTTCGGATTTTATTAGTTCCTGATGTGAAGCAGATGTGCTAGTACTCAGAGTTGAAGCAAATTTCGTTTAATTTTGTTGTTTATAATATTTACTTTGTTATTCCACTGAACGAATGTTTCAGAGTTTGAAATCCTTAGAAGGTAGTATGTGCTTTCACTTATCGCAGAGAAATAATCAATGTTGATAGAAATATATTCGGCAATGGAATCATATTAGGAGACATTCAACGAGTTTTTGATGTGGTAAGTATGATCTACAAAATGGTAAAAAATATTGAAAATATTTATAGGGGAAATGGAAAAGGTGTTACGTAGTAATTCTTGTAAGACATTTCTTATTGTATTAGTTCGGGTGCGTGAATATTCAGGTTAAAGAGTACAGAGGTGGCTTAAATGTGACTTAAGTATTAGAAAAGAAACTGAAAAGCAAAATTGAGAACGAATTGTTTACAAAAGTTTGAATGAGGCTTATCGTTGTCAATATTAATAGGTGATTTTTCAGGTTTTGTAGGAAAATGCAATGTACTCACAATTTATGCGAAACGAGCTGTACGTGCCATAACTCGTATGAATGATTATCACGGCAATTTGCAGTCTCTTCTCAAATTCATTTGGAGTAGAGAGAGAGTTTCCTTCTTAAAGGTCTATAATATCGATTTTTTCCAAACGATCATATGTCAATGAAATTTGCCGAAACAGCCTCCTCGATTTAGCTATCACGTCCATTAGCGGCTTTCTTGAACAAATTGATTTTCTCTTACAACATTGCTCTCAATTTTGCCGTCACCTGGCTCTGTGGTCAGTGGACAGACACGTTTCGAACATTAACTGTATTAGACGGCTACAACTTCCTAATTAAATTGCAGTTTCATTCATAAAACCATAAGCGGAGGTTTGATAGGGAATACAGTTGATTCAGAATCTTCTTATACCAGCGAAAAATCAGATTGTGCAGAACAGTGATATTTAAAGTTGGTTGTCTTATGGCATGATTTCATTTCTGTTTCAGACAGAAGAAACATCCATTGTCGTGAAAGTGAAGAGAGCAAAGAATGGAGATCAAATGATCATTGGTATGCGCCGTTTAAGCGCGTACACGTAAAAATCTTTTGGTGTATTGTAGTTTAAGTGCCGTTAAAATATGTTAATAAGCATCGAAGAAGAGCTTAATTAAAATAGAAAAATGAAGATAAATTTTTATATCCCAAATTCACATAACCTCCATTTAGCGGCCACCTGTACGATTGAGCATTTTCTCTAGAACCATGTATAACCGCACGCCAATGGCAATCGGAACCCAAAGAACGCGAAGGCAAGGGGAGGAGCAATTGATCCGAGTATAAATTGCAATAACTGGAGGACATTTTTCAATATAATTTAGGAGCTAATGATACATGTGTTTAGAAAAATATTTCCCTGCAAATATGTGTTAAAATACATACTTTAAGTTTTTGAGGCCGGTACAAATTTAACATTTTCTTTATTTGTGGCCCTTTTCGGGGACACAGATGGCCAAGTTAAGTTTTGAGAACTAGTTCAACATTCACTGTATTGGTCCGATTAGTACACACTGATTCCTACATCACGAGGTCCTAAAACATGATTGCAACATGTTTACGGGGAGACTTTAACTGTAACAAAGCCAGAGTTTCCACGAAGCTACTACGCATGGACGGTCTCGATTGCTTTTGGAAACATCCAGTAAGCGTTGCAAGACGAAAGTATCATTTAGGATTAATAAAGGATCCAATAATAAAAGTACTAAAATATGAACGGGAATTATGGGAATGCTGATGATGCGTTGTTGACATTATTAAAAGATGAAATAAATGAAGTCATCTTTGCCAACTCAGGTTTATTAAGAGAGCCGGCTTTCGACATCTTTGCCATCATCAGTCTCTCTATATGTGGCGAAAGTCGGGAGATAGTGCTACATATAGAGGGACTGATGATGACGGCAAAGATGTCGAAAGCCGGCTCTCTTAATAAATCTGAGTTGACAAAGATGACTTGGGTCGGCCTCGTGGCCGAGATCGCTAAACCAGTAGTGCCGTAGTGATCTCGGACCGAGGGGTCTAGTGCCGCCTCGGGCATGGTTGCATGTGTTCGTCCTTTTACTCCCTATCTTCAACATTCCGTTTCATCCTCATACCATAAAGTTAAAACCAATAGTGGTCGCTAATAACCTAGTAGTTGATGCGACCTAAAAAAAAGATGACTTCAATTCTCTCATCCACACGAACAACTTTAGAGGAAAAACCGTTCGCTCCATCATTCACGCTCTTCCTCCTTTGGTGTGCGGGTGTTAAGACAAGTTTCACCGTATTTACAATCAATCACCTCTAATTAAGAGTTCTTAAGTAATTATAAAGCCTGTAAGGCAGTTTTTTTCCTGTCGAAACCGTGCCATGTTCTTCCCAGTGGATTGATTCACGAAACGGCTGCTGATAAAATCCGCAATGGCATCGTGAGTGACTCTGGGAGATTTTTCCCCCCTTATTAAAAGTCGCTTTTTCAACTGCGTAGTCCTACAGCGACCACTGTAGTTTAAGATTGGTTTTATAACTTTGGGGTAACGTCAGCAAAACACGCATACGGACACACGAACATTCATGCCCTGGGCGGGATTCGAACCCCCGGCCCTTGAACCTTAGTGACCTAGACTATCCAGGCTGGCGGACTGGGGAATAGAGTCCCTAGATACAGAGAGTAGCGCATTTCATTGTTCCACCGATCCCGCCATTTTATGTCCAGTCGTCAGGAGAATTGGAACTGTGGGATATCGTGTGTGTTGAAAACCATGAACATATCCCAAATCAATATTAATGATCTTAAACATCTCCATAACGTCACCAATTGTTACAATTTTCCTTCAGCTTCCGAATACTGCCTGGTGGGGGGGGGGGGTTCTGGCAAGAAGATATGAAATGGCGGCGGTTGCGCTACACTCTATCTAGGGACTGTAGGGCAGAGGCGTATCTACGGCATGGCAGACATGGCACGTGCCACGGGCGCCACTCACAAGGGGCGCTAATTAGAGAATAACCGCCAAAACAAATAACAACCACCCTCATTTGAAGAATCCTGACAGGGGCGCGAATTCTAGGCTTGCCACTGGGCGCCGGAATACCTAGGTACCTCTGCTCTCGGGAGTTTAATGGAGCGCGGCGCCGGAAAGCTGTTGCGGCAGGTGAAGTAACCGCGATTGTCGCGTCGCGTCGCGCCTGCCCGGCCGCCAGTGGAAAGGACCTGCGCCTCACGTGGGCTCCGCGCGCGACGGAAAGCGCCGCTGGACGACGACAAGTGCACGCAGCTACTCCTCCGAAGATTCCTCCAATCTTTTCACAATTGGCGTCGTTACTGTTGTGGAAAATCGGGAAGTACATGTATTAGTTCGGGCGTATGCATATTCAGATTGGAACGGCAAATTTTTGGTGTTCAGGTAAATTTCCTCTAAGAAGCTGAAAAACAAATTGCGTCTTCTAAATGAAAGGATAACATTGTATTTCAGAATTTATTTAATACAGTTCATCCTTAATAGTATTGTAAATTTTGTATTTCGTTTTTGTAGAAAATAAACAAATGTTTGTTCTCTAATTTTATAATATGAATTCACGTCTGTGAATTAACGTTCTCGTTTTTTCAAAAACCGTCTTGATAACGACCTGATTAACACAATTAAAGATTTATTCCGTTTAGGAAGTAGTACAATATTAGGCTTCATTCACACTTTCACGCTCTCGTTTGCGTAGATAAAACTAGTGGTACTACCAAAGCACCTACTTTCTCGCACCGTTTCTACATAGTCCTAAATGCTATTACACGACTTCATAAATCAGCAAAAGTTTTCTACCAGCAAATTTATTTCCCGTTCCGCGACCCGAACACAGTTCCTCAGAGCCAACGTACCGGTACTCATACCACTGCGACAACCAAGTGCCATATGGTTCGACCTCGGGCAGATGCATAAAAGGGTACATGCCAAATTCATGTAAATAAAATTGGGACGTGGTATAAAATATTCCAGCATAGATATATTTTTTGCTTTCTCATTGAAATTCAAATTCAACAAGTGACGTTACCTAAGCACATTGCATTGCTTCTAAATGCCCCGCAATACTATAATTCTATATAAAACCGCAAATGTGATTTCAACCAGCAATTTTTTTCCGTTCCGAGACCCGAAATTTTTTAGATTCTCAATGCTAACGTGCCGGCACTTATACGCCACACTAGCACAGAGCCATAAAATGAATTGAACAGAGCCATAAAATGGTAAATGTATGATAGGAAAACTATTGATATGATTGTACATACGTTTTTATAAATTCAAAACAAGATGTGAAAAATTGTTAAAAAGTTAATAATTCGAAAATTACATACAGACACTTCCAGTTCATTTATCGTAATTATCAATATTTGTGATTCGAATGGTTTTCAATAAAGCTTTAGAATTCTCAATTATTTCGTGCGACTACAGAGAATTTTAAAAAATAATATACCCCGACCAGGGCTCGAAGCAGCGAAGCTTCCTTCGGAAGAGCTGAGTCAAATCTCGATATTCAACCACCTTGGTTATGCATGGCATTTACAATTACATTATAGTTAATAAGTGTATGGTGCTTTCATTTCTAGCATTAGGAAGCCGAAAAATTCAGAGAATATGAAAAAATGACCATTGGGCGCCCAAAGAAGGTATCTGGGAAGATCATCATTCATAACAGAAAAAACTAGTTCAAACTATAGGGATTAGAAAATAAGTTCTGCGAGGAAGTCTGTGTCATTCAATAGCACCACTAGTCTATTTATTTATTTGCTGATCCTTATTACACATGTGGAGAAAATTTAAAGAAAAAATTTGGAGTGGTTTTTCAGAATTTTTTTCGCAAATTTCAGGCGCAAATTATGCAAAAACGACTCGTTTTTTCAGAAAATTGTATATGACATATTTTAAAGGACTAATTTTCCAGGACAGATTTCGTCTAAGGCAAAAATATCTGTCTACAATTTTGTAGTTAAAAAACATTTTTTTTGAAATTTTCCAAAAACCAAGCATCACCCGTAAATAAGATTAGCGCTAAATTTTTGCCGCCCCTTATTACATAAGTGAAGAAAATTTAAAGAAAAAATTGAAGCCGTTTTTGATAAACAATATTTTGGTAAATTTCAAACTCAATTTACGCGAAAGTTACTCGTTTCGTAAAAAAAAGTGTACATGACCTAATTTAAAGTGCTAATTTTGTACAACCGACTTTATCTGAGGCAAAAATCTTTCTTCAATTTGCATTTTTGAAATTGGTTTTTTGCAATTTTCGAAAAATTGAGGATATCAACGAAAATGATATCTGCGTAGTTCTCTTAAACTATTCAACAACAAAATTTAATCAAAAAATTTGGAGCAATTTTTTTGAAAACTTCAAAATTCCGACGGCCTCATGTAAAGTACTTCAAGTAAAGTCAGAATATTGGTTTCAAATTCCAGGAGTTTCGACATTAGCCAAATCAATTGGTGAATATCAGTTTTGAAGAAAATCGGCCTGAACGGTTTAGTCGCTAGCACAGACTGATAGACAGACGGACGTTTTGACGTCAATCGATTTTTTCAGTATCAAGAAGCAACAAAATATGGATTTTGGCTACACCATAAGATAGGAGATTTTTTTTTCTAAATTTATCAATAGAATTTATGCACTTTTTTGTCACTAGACCCAGCTAGAACAATTTCTCTGGCAAAATTCGCCGTTTTCCGGCGTTCGATTACATAACTTTCTCATCTTGCAAAGTATTCGTAAGGCTAGAAAGTAACTAGTGGTGCTACAGAATGGCACAGGCTTTCCAGTATTAGTTTTCTGTTTCGTTTGGTCTCGGTTAGCTATTCGGACTTGCCAATACTAGAGCACGTTGTAAAAATAATTTTATACTATTTCAAATTCACATAATTTATATTCTAGTATTAAAAACATTGTATTATTTAAAAAGTCTTGGTGTTTTCATTTTCTGAATAAGAATTGTTGTCTAGAAACTCCAAAATTAAGCACAAATGGAAAAAATTGAATTAGAGCGAATTCTGAGCGCTTAGTTCCCTTCCATACTCGATATATTCGATTAAGGCCCGTAACACAAACTGGAACGGGTAAAGTTGGAAATGCTTAGCATGAGTCAGTCAGTTTGATTCACGAAAGATGCCATTTAAAGTACAAATCAAGCCTTTCGGAATAAATTGAAGTTACAACAAAGAAATAATGAAATGTCAAAATTTCATTATTATAGTTTTTCTTCAATTTGATTTCACCAAAATGTAATCTTGTAAACATTTCCTATTTTCCATGTTTTTCCCATTAACATATTCTGAAAAAATTAATGTATGAATGGGGACTCCAAACGAAATTGTCAACGTTTCTATTGTACTGCGGATTCTTTTTAGTTTGGCAATGTCAAGTGAAGAAAGGATTTTGTCTTCTAAATAATTCAGGATTTAATGATTCTGCAAGAATCTGCTTGAATCCTACAATTGAAGCAATCCTCTTGAATCAAGTGTACAAATTACTCAAAATGTAATAATGTGTACAATAATGTCATGTTTCTAGGTTAAGATACCCTAAATAAGGTAAGCATGATTTAATATTACTTATAAGAAGACGTTAAACACCTAAAGAAACATATTTAGTAAATTTTCTCTTGCATATTTTTATACTTAAAAAAATATAAAAAAGAAATGTTTACGTTGTTGAACATTAAACAATTCGCAAAGGTCTTTTTAGAGGTACAATACGAAAAGCAATGATTTAGTTGCATTAAAACATGGCCCGCTAGTATGCATTAAAAGCCTCGGCGCTTTGGCATCCTTGTTATAGCTAAAAGATCCGCTACTGACTGCTGGCGCGCTGCAGGCCGACCATTCCTCGATTTGCTGGTGCACGCAAATATATGGAGATCCGCATCACAAACACAGAACTTTTCGACTTACAAGCTTTGAATTCAAGAATTTAGTTATCTCCATTACTTCTTTGGTAACAGCAGCAATGTTCTTCACGACCTCTGATAAAAAAATGTTTACAAATTATGTCAGTGATCGTTATTAAATCTGCGCTCTCGTCTTATGCAAGGTTTCTTTGCAAAGCTGGCTTAATACATTTTTGAATGTTTCTTTTCACAACAAACCTTGGAAGTTGTGGTACAACTTTCACAATTAATTGCTCTATCACATATAACCTTGAGGGTTATTTAAAGATGAGACTGATTTATTTATTAATAACCACCCATGCTAATTACCTTCAGGTAGTAAATAAATATTAACAAACATTCTTAATGTTTCTGAACGTTGAAAAAATATGTAACCCTTTCTTCGGCTAAATAACAATTCAGTTTGTTCTCAAAATTTGATACAAATTTTGAAAAAACACTCACAAATACCACAAACAATTTCTGTTTACGTTCAATAAAAACATACTGGTTCTAACTACTAGGAATGATCGTTTGTTACACGTTTTCTCACAAACGTCATTGGATATCACGAGATGTCTGATTGTTGATTTTTATTTCTGATGTTTGATTTATTGTTCTATCATTTTTGTGGAATTTGAAAGCGGACTACGCAAAGAATTAGAAATAATGTCTATATTGTACTTTAGTTGCTCTTATTGAAAATCTCTAGTAGTTTTTTCTTGTACCTCTATGAGAGCGCCAATATGAATTTCGATAGTCATAAGTAATTTTCTGATTCTCTCTCTAGGTGAGAACGTTTTTTCCAGGGCAATAGTAATTTGGTGTACTTTTTTTGACGTGAACATTCCTGAGTATTATTTACAGCAGCGTCGACATTTATTTATAACAGCGTCCGTTGTCCGTTTTAAAGCTAGTTTCTTCCAGTTATTTAGCGAGTTTTTCACGAATACTTCTATTTTGAATTTTACTTTTTTGAGCGTATAATATAGATTAAAAATAAATACAGTTTGAAAATATAAAAATAGTATAAAACTGATAAAACAATAGTTTTTTATATTTTCGTTTTCATTCATTGCCTTTAACCTTAAAGACATTATGTGCATTATAGTTCTCTTTAAACACCTAAATATATAGGTAGATATCTATTTATATATTATATTTTATATAATATAAAAATATTATATTTTATATGACATATAAATATTGTATATGTCAAGAAGAATCACTACTGGCTCCAAGTAGATTTCACGCATGCTATGTATTTGAGGGTTCATTTGAAGCATTCACTCCACAATTTCTTTTAAGGCTAAATGTACCGACACTAGTTCAATTTGTCGCCACCACGTGGCAGCACCAAGTTTAGTGAATTTTACTTTACCGATTACGTCTGAACAAATGGTCCGATTTTCGATCTGTAAACGGCATTTGACTCTGTTTATAATAGAATTTACGCTACGAAGCCCTTTTTCAAAAAAAACTAGCAGAAACTCGATTTTTAAAATTGTTCTCGTACTTCCGGGAACAATTTCAAAAATGTGGGCTTATAGCGCGATGGCGACACGCTTCCAGAATCCAACGCCGTGTCAAACATGCAAATCGGATAAATAGGAGCGACGGTAAGTGAAATTTCGAAAAACACCTCACCCCACTCCCCCTTCCCCTTCCACGCCACCGGGACATTGTTGGCCGGCGGCGCGGTCAAGCCGGCACGGGCGAGCCGGGCGGCGGCCGCCGCGGCGCGGCGACGGGCAAGAAGGCTGAACTCTCGGGGGCAGCAAGCCAGACACCCCGTCACTTCGTTGATGCTTCCGTCACTTCGCATCTCAAGATATTTTTTCCCCACATATGAAACTAGTGATGCTGTAATAGGGGTAAACGGTCTCGTATCATCTTTAATAGTAGTATAAACTATTATCTTATTCACATATTCCATCTTCCTTCGAATACCATCATAAGAATGTCTGAGGTATCACTCAAAACACCGATCCGCTTTGGTGCTGATTTCAAAAAGAAAAAATCGAACTAATTGCGTAAATATCACCCATATTCCAGCTCCTCACATCGTATTTTAGATATATTGTACTTCTAAGATCTTCCATTACCATTTCACTACCGGAAAAAACAAGCGGAGATAACGAAAGAGCTCTTTTATCCTACAATTCGATTTATCATTTCAAAACGGCGTTTGTCACCTTGATAGAATTCACCTGGTTAATCCTTTTCCCAGTAAAATAGCCGAATCGAATTTTTAAAATGTTTTTATACTTGCTGACATATTTGAAAAAGTGGTAAAATAGCGCGCTGGCGAGATGCACCATGAATCTAACGCCATATAATACACTGAAATCGGATAAATAGACTTCTCTAGTCATGTAAAAAAATGATCTTCAGTAACGTCAAAATTCTGTTTCGCGGTACTGCTTGTCGATCTCATGGCTAAAGTCCGGGTCTAATGTAATTACATATGTTTTGTCTACTGTTCTCATTTTGTAATTTAGGCGAACTGTTGCAATCCTAACAAAATATTAAATTTTTCGTTACAAATTTTGTACTGTATTACGTATTTTACAAATTTTGCTGATCATTTAATATCTGCTTAACAGTATATTTATTATTTGCTAATTATTAAGGTATTTTCACAAATTACCAAATTTTCTTGAAATTATTTCCGGAAATATATTTAATTAATTTTGAAAAATAGTTTTTATTTAAATGTGTTTATATTTTTGCAATGAGCATATTTTGTCTAATACTAATTCAGAATTGCTGACATTCCTATGTGCTGCACGTAAAGATTTCGAACAGAGTGCTTCAAAGATTCTCTGATCGTGTCTGCGTTTTCTACGTGCATCTCTTTGTTTTCATTGCTGATAGAAAGAAATAAAAAAAACAGTAGGCAGAAAAAGTAGTTACTTTTAAATTCGATATAATTAATATTTTATTAATGGAATTTCAAATTGTGACATTTATTTTACTTTATCTCTGTTCTCAATCTTCATACGAAGAGAAAGTTATATCGTGCGCAGGAAAACTCTCAAAGCCGAGTCCTGATAATGAAAATGTGGATAAATCGTGTTGTTGTATAGTAAATTACTTCCTGTAACTCGTGGTGTAGCCAGAATCCATGTTTTGTGGGTCCTTAATACCGAAAAATTGATTGACGGAAAAATGTCCGTCAGTGTCTCTGGTGTATGTGAACAACACTAGCGTTTACACTGCGTACAAATTTTTCCAAACTGGAAAAAACAACAACAAAAAACAGCTGTCGATCTACTGTCATTCGAAGCTCTGCAATTTTCAAAACGTGCATTACTTTTTGGAGATACATTACACGACCCCCCCCCCCGGATATTTTAAAAATTTGCTCAAATATGGCTCCAAATTTTTTCTTTATATTTCTCGTAAAAATGGAATAAAATACACATGGCTAAGGTCCGATTTCACTGATAACTGAATTTTCGAAAATTGCAAAAGATTGAATTTTTTGGGCGTTTCCTACAACTACAATATTGACGATAGAGACTTTTCCTTTCTAAGAAATTTGTTGTACATAATTAGTTCTTTCATTAAGATCATGAATTTTTTTAAAACAATTTTTGTAGTTATGGCGCAATCTTGTGTGCAATATATGCAACTTTAAAAGATAACAAAGCAAGATTTTTTCAAAATCGGCTCCATTTTTTCCCTTTAAACTATTGGTAGGGATATTGCGAAATGTACTTTAAGAGATGACATAAACGCTATTTTGCTCTATTCTTTTGTTTTTGCGAAAATAACACAAATGAAACTTTTTGAATAGCCTGTCACGTCGTTTATATTTACATTATCGGCGATTTGTTCACATTATTAGATTTATGAGCACACGTACTTTAAATTATATCATATAAAGTTTTTCTAAAACTAAAAATTTTTTTTGGAAATGAACTCGAAATTTCGCATTTTCAGAAACGCTCAAACGCCAATTTTTTCTGAAAAGGTTCCAAATTTTTTGTTCAAAGTTTTTGTACGTATAGTGCGAAATGCACTGTCTAAGGAAACAAAAAAGTTTTGTTGTATTATTTTGTTGTTTTTCTTCAAAATTTACACAAATGTATTTTTTAAATATTTCGCATGCCTTGTATGCACATTTGCAGCGATTTGTAAACATTATTGCATTTGTGAATGGAAGAGCTTAAAATATCTTAAAATAAATTTTAAAAAAAACTCAAGATTCCTGTGAAAAAGGGCTTCATATTTCACATTGCCACAGACGCTTAAACACCCTTTTCTTAAAAACGGTATCAAGTTTATGAATGAAAATTGTCGTAAAGGACAAGGTTTCAGTCTTCTTTAATATTCTAAAAGCAATATTTTGAATCTACCATTAGGAAACCGAATAATTGAGAAAACCTAAAAAATAAGTTGGGTGCATTAAATGGCAGGTGGCAAGATGGGGCAAGGCATAAATCTAGCCCATGCCAACAAAATAGTAAATTTTACTACGACAAAGTCCGAATAGCTGGCTGAGACTATAGGAAATTGAAAACTAATACGGGAAAGTCTGTGCCATTCTGTAGCACCACCAGTTACTTTTTCGTGTTAGTTACTCAAAGTTATGTAATGCTGCGGAAATCTATTTCGAGATATTAACGGAAGTACTCGTTTTGGGGTCCCCTGATAGATCCCGAAAGGGTGTATGTGTGTTTTGACTTTTTAACGTCCGTTCGTCCGTCCATCTGTCTGTGTCTGCCTGTCTGGGCGTATGTGAACACCACTAGCGCCTAAACTATGTGTAGAATTTTTGCTCAACTGAATAAACCCCTGTCGATCTGGTCTGAGTCGAAGTTCTGCGATTTTTTAAAAACATTCAATTAATTTTTGGGAGATACTTTTTATTAAGCCCCAGGGACATTTTTCAACATTTTCTCAAAAATGTCAACCAGGATAGGTGGCTCAGTGCATCAAACTGATGTCACTACAATGCCTCTGACCGAGAGGTGCTAGGTTCGAGTCCCGACGGTGGCAGGATTTTTCAACACTAGCTTTGTCAGTTAGATGTAGAATTCAACCGATGTCTGACGGAAAATTCTAGCGACCGGCTGCTCTGATTGGAAGTTTTCCGTAGTTTCTCCGATCAACATCAAACGAATGCCGAAGAAATTCCCTAACAAACGGACCTCGCGCGATATTTCCTTCCTCTTCCTTGTCCTATCTTCACACACACACACACCAACTTGCACAACACTACCATATATGCTGGGAGACCAGTGGGAGGATTGGAACTTGTCCCGGCTGTGGGCCGTGCACTGCTGGTGGGAGATACCTTGTTAAGAAAGAACCCGGCAAGCCGACAGGTAAATCGGTCGGTGATTTAGAGCTTGTCCCGGCTGGGGTGGTGCCCCGCTGGTGGCAGATACCTGGTTGGGAAGCCCCGCTAGTGGACGGAAGGTCAGCGCCGGATCTCGCCATCGGCATAGCGGGCAACATCTCTTCCACCTCACGATGAAATAAACATGCATTGCACTTACGGGACTAATGACCAAAGCAGTTGACGCGCCCAAAATCACTAACAATCAATCAAAACATTACTCCAAATACTTTCCTTAAATTAATTGTAAGAATAAAGTAAAATTCACTCAAGGTGGCATAGCTCTTATTTTCATTGCTGACTGATTTTGGGAAAATTGCAAAAGTTCGAATTTTTTTTCGGCGTCTTCCTACAACTACAAAATTGAAGATAGAGATTTTCCCTTAAAATTATATTTGTTCTCCATACTTAGTTCTTTCAATAAGGTCATGCACATTTTTTTGAAATTTTTAGTAGTTTTCGCGCAATATTGAGGGCAATTTGTGCAATTTTTAAAAATTACAAGAACAAGATTTTCTCAAAATCGACTTCAACTTTTTTCCTTAAACTTTTGGAAAGGATAGTACCTAATGTACTCTGAGATGACATAAACGCCATATTGCTCTATTCCTTTGTTTTTTCAAACTTACAAAAATGTAATTCTTTGACTAGCCTTCATTTAGTAAATATTTTCTTTAACGGCGATTTGTTCATATTAGGGAACTTTTGCCACCTCGAACGTTAAGTACTATCGATCTTTTGCGCATGCGCAGATGCACCAAAGTGATGCGAAACTTGCACTGCGATCATGAGCAGAAGATCGATAGTACGTAACGTTCGAGGGTGCAAAAACTTCCTACTATTACATTTACGAGTACATGTGCTTAACATTATGTCTTAAAAGTTCCTCGACAACTCAGATGTTTTCTGTGAAAATGAACTGAAACTTCCGAATTTGTACAAATGTTCAAACGCCATTTTCTCAAATTGCTTCTTCAAACTTTTCGTACGAATGCTATTTGCATTCTTTAAGTTAACATAAAATTAATTTGGCTGAATTTTTTTGATTTTTCAAAAAATAAATAAATGTATTTTTAAGTGTCTCTCACGCCATTAATATTCACATTTCCAGAAATTTTATACATTATTACATTTGTGAGTAGAAGTGCTTTAAATGTCACCAAATGAAGTTGTTCGAAAACTCGAAAGATTCTTGTGAAAATTCCGAAGCTTCCATTTCGCATTTACAGTAACGCTTTAAACGCCATTTTCTTAAGAGCGGCTCCAAATTTATCAATGAAAATTCCTATATATACTGCGATTTTTCTAAGAAGAGCTCTCAAGATAACTCAAATCCCATCTTCGCAATGGAATATGTCACGGCATTTCGCGTCTTTCTCACTCGTTCCGCTAGATTTCGCAGAATCGCGACCGTATGAAGCAGTGCTTGCGATCATGCGATTTCTACCGGCCAAGACCGAGAAAAGACGCGAAATGCCGTGACATATTCCATCGCGAAGATGGGATTTGAGTTATCTTGAGAGCTCTTCTTAGAAAAATCGCAGTATAGGACGAAGTTTTACTCTTCTTTAATATCCTAAAAGTAATATTTCGTATCTACCATTAAGAAGCTGAAAAATGAGAAAAGTTCAAAAAATGTATTTTGGGCGGCGATAGATGTCAGCAAGATGGTCAGAGATGGGGAAAGATGGTAAAACTGGCCCAGACCAAAGATATTAGATTACTATGAGAAAGTATGTGCAATTTGTCCTAAAGTACGAAAACGTTTTAAAAAATTCGATTCGGTTATTTTACTGGAAAAAGGATTAACCAGGTGAATTCTATCAAGGTGACAAACGCCGTTTTGAAATGATAAATCGAATCGTAGGATAAAAGAGCTCTTTCGTTATCTCCGCTTGTTTTTTCCGGTAGTGAAATGGGTAATGGAAGATCTTAGAAGTACAATATATCTAAAATACGGATGTGAGGAGCTGGAATATGGGTGATATTTACGCCAATTAGTTCAGATTTTTTCTGTTTTGAAATACAGCACCAAAGCGGGATCGGTGTTTTGAGTGATACCTCAGACATTCTATATGATGGTATTCGAATGAAGATGGAATATGTGAATAAGATAATAGTTTTATAGTACTATTAAAGATGATACGAGACCGTTTTACCCCTATTACAGCATCACTAGTTTCATATGTGGGAAAAATATCTTGAGATGCGAAGTGACGGAAGCATCAACGAAGTGACGGGGTGTCTGGCTTGCTGCCCCCGAGAGTTCAGCCTTCTTGCCCGGCTCGCCGTGCCGGCTGACCGCGCCGCCGGCAACAATGTCCCGGCGGGCGTGGAAGGGGAAGGGGGAGTGGGGTGAGGTGTTTTTCGAAAACTTCACTTACCGTCGCTCCTATTTATCCGATTTGCATGTTGAACGGCGTTGGATTCTGGACAGCGTGTCGCCATCGCGCTATAAGCCCACATTTTTGAAATTGTTCCCGGAAGTACGAGAAAAATTTTAAAAAATCGAGTTTCTGCTAGTTTTTTTTGAAAAAAGGCTCGTAGCGTAAATTCTAATTATAAACAGAGTCAAATGCCGTTTACAGATCGAAAATCGGACCATTTGTTCAGACGTTATCGGTAAAGTAAATTCCTGTGATGGTGCTGCGATCTATTGAATTTTCCTACAAGTTTATTTTCGGTACATTTAAGCCTTATAGCAAAGTGCACAGTGAAATATAATTTTCAGTATTGTTTAGTATTACCACCAACATGAGTTTGCAATTGCCTCATAGCACTGTAAACCAAAAACTGACCAAAATCGCCGAAATGCGGGCATTTCCCTATGCCATTAAGCGGCCTGAAGGACTCGCGAATGTTCGGCGACCAGCGCTCCAGCGGCCCCGCCAATGTGAAACTTCGTTCGTTCGCTGGCTCATAAGGATTGGCGAAGTGCCGCGGCTGTTAGGCATACTAGCGTGGCATGCATTAAAAAATCTAAAAGGTTTACCATAACTGCTCCTATTATACAAAAAGTGTTGGCAACTATTTATAAAATTATGTAGACAGTTATCTCATCACAGAATCCTTGTAGTTGTATTCTGAGAAGATAAGGCTTCGAGTGGACTCCAGTGGATAGTAAGT
Source organism: Acheta domesticus (assembly GCA_031308135.1). Taxonomy (NCBI): domain Eukaryota; kingdom Metazoa; phylum Arthropoda; class Insecta; order Orthoptera; family Gryllidae; genus Acheta; species Acheta domesticus. The sequence continues at coordinate 229,366,300 of JAHLJT010000631.1, forward strand.
AGTTTCCGAGTACCAATGTCAAATCAATCCCACACACTACGTTTCATATCAATTTTGTACGTCATGAAATGTATTACATTTAGAACTTACATTTATATTTGAAATAAAATTTCTAAGAATACAGTAATCATATAAAACAATTCACTTTCTCGTGATATCAGATATGAAACCGACATTTTGTTTAGATAAGTAACAGATGATTAAGCGATTTCCAGCAAAAATTGTTTTATTATGAACTTAAAGAATAGGAACAAAGGATCAAGCAACTCTCTTATGTGAATCTCTTAAAAATAATGTTATTAAAGGAGTAATGATAATATAATAATGACACTACAGAGAACCAAAACATATCATATAAAATATGGTCTATATTTTAAATAAAACAGTATTGTAATGTACATAATATAAATGCAGCATCGTTCCTAACTTTACCCTATGTTTTCTTTCTAGAGAGTTTACTGAGAATACACCACAATGAAAAATGATATTTATGTCTTATGACGGTTATTACACAATTCAGCGTAATGTGTAACATGCGACTCTTACAGTAACCCACTGAGGAAGAAACTGCTGTGACGATTGTGACCTACTTCCTGTTTTGGCTAAAGTAGTGGTTTTACTACAAGCCCTCTTGACCTGAAAAACTATACTCATGAGTTGGGGCATGCAAAAATATATAATTCAATTAATTGAAATGTTACTTCATTATTCCGATTTGACTGTATTAATGACGTTTGCATGATTTATACTAAAATTGAAAATATTATCTGATTCTGTTTTTTCTTTCAGGATGGAAAATTGTTTTATATTCATCTCTTTCCGTCCTTTTCTGTTTTGCCATACTTGTCATTTCAGGCAAATATCTTTATGTTGTCAACAATACGCACGCTCTCTACATCAAATTCAGGTCCTCGTCCAAAAAAAGTAAGTACATTAAGCACTATCCTTATCGAAAGGTGAAGATTTGGAGCAGTTTTTGAGAAAATCTTGTGTATTTTTTAAAATACACATTGCACGCGATATTGCGCGAATACTACTAAAATTTTTAAAAAAATGTACAAGATCTTAATGAAAGAACGCGCTATGGAAACAAGTTTTATTTGAAGGAAAAAACTTCTATCGTCAATTTTGTAGTTGGAGGTAGATGCCGAAAAAATTCGAACTTTTACAGATTTTGAAAATTCAGAGTTAACCGTGAAAATCGAAAATATGCCATAATTAGAAGTGTATTTTAATCTATTCTTACAAGAAATTTAAAGAACAAATTTGGAGCCGGTTTTCAGAAAATTTTGAAAATGTCCGGTGAGCTTCATGTAAAGTATACAGAATTATTTATAATACCTTTTTCAATTTTTAGAATCTTTTTCAAAATCTCAAAGCTTTTGCTGGAACCAGATCGATAGGGGTTTCTTCAATTTGAAAAAAAATCTTACGTATGGTTTAGGCGCTAGTGGTGTTCACAGGCCGACGGATAGACAGACGTTTTGCTTTCAGTTGGTTTTTCGGTATCAAGGACCCACAAAATAGGGATTCTGGCTACACCATGTGTAAGATGATTGTTTTATTAATTTAAGAACTGGATTTATCCACTTTTACGTTATCACGCTCCGGCAATTACTATTTTTCTGCCATTTTTTTCGCGCAGCATTACATAACTTTCCTATACTATGTTTATTGCTCTGTATATACGTAAGTATACGGGAGAGTAAAAGGGATAGTAACATGACAGGGGAAACGATAGCCAAGAACAAACAACGCCCTAGCTGCGAATGTCCATTGCATCTCGATACATCTAACTTCTAATGCGGTGCCAACGGACGATGAAAAATATGCAATATTTTTTGAATTTAGCAAATTCAAGGACTTTGCATCATACGAAAAAGGTATGTTAGAGGCGTCATTATAAGAAAATAATACAGTAAAACTTACAGAATGTTGGAATAATTACAAACTCATTAGACGATATTGATGAAAATGTCTTACATTTAGAACTATCTCTAAAACACTTCTAGAATTGCTAAATCATATTTCCCAAATCAAACAATTTTTTATCGTGAAGACAAGGAAAACATCCCCGTCATTATACAAATAATTGATAAAACAAACCAAACGCAAAACTCAATTTATCTCAATTTCTTACCCTTGCTCCCTCTTTAACTGGAGGTCTCGAGTACCATACGCAGGTGAAATACCTTAAATATACACATTTAGATTTTGGAATAATGTCAATGCGTGATATGATCGTGTTGATTATATATAAGATTCAAATTTTATTACTTTTACGAAAATAATGCACTCGCGTGATAGTGTGACTCCTGTGGTAATGACGCATTTGGGAACGTTAACCCAAGCTGTCTGTGCCAAATGCGAGGGGAGTGGGCAATTTAATTATCCCATCGGCACTTCTCTCAAATAAACTCTGGAGCTCTTTGCAAGACACGAGCTCTTTCTAGTATCATGAGTAAGATATTGTTTTGTTTCGTGTGCTTCACAGGTTTGTATGACATCATAGTTGTGCGCCGATAAATACCAAGAAATTGCACCCCGCAAAGAGACGAACTTTCTTCGTGAGAGTATGTATAATATTCGAATTTACATTCTAAATAAATGAAAGCTCACACGTTACATACATATCTACAGTTTTCATATTGACCTTTTCTCATACAATTCTCATAACAATAATTATATTTTATATTAATTATAAGATGAATGACAAGATCAATTAGTTTGGCAAATTTTACAAGTACGATAAAACTTAACTAATATATTTTTAAAAGGAGAAAAATATTAGCAATTGATAATATGAGTATGAGTGAAAGGTTAAACATGAGAAGGGAGTTAACAATAGGTGGGCACGAACAGATTTGCCTACAGGGCAAAGCGGCGTGCATGCCCTCAGACATCGGCGACGAGAAACAAGAGGAGAAGCGACGATTGACGGAAGTTGCTAAAATTGTATTACAACATACTATTTGACACATACTGACGAAAAACTAAGCAGTTTCTTAGCAAGTCAGAGGTGACAATAGTTTCGTTAGATACTCAGGAAGATTGGAAACAAGCAAAAGCAATTAAAGATCCAATTTTGACTGAAAATGCAAATATGTGAATAAATATTTGGGCTGAAAATAAGCAAATCTGTAAGTGATTACGTTAATTCGCAATTTCTCATGTCAGGCGTAACGACTATATTCTCTTACTCAGTGCCTCATTGCTTGCGACACAGCAGACGACATGCGACGGGAAAGGAAGCATCTTCAGTATTCACATGTGCCATCTCATTGTCAGAACAGCCATTTTCGCGCTCCAGAAACCCATTTTCCACACACTCAACCGCAGCATTTTTGCTGCTGTAAATCAAGAGTTTAATGTATTTACGTAGATGTTTGCCACATTCGAAAGAGGCAGTCATTAAAATTAGAAAGGATTTCTCGTTTTAAAGAAATGATAATGTTGGAGATGGAATTTCGTACTACTCCATCGTGATGGCACCGGTTAAATAAGGACTGGAATACTGATGCCCTAGAACGGAATAGAAAGTTTACTAAAAATACCTGGGCTACTACTTCGGCGTTTGGATGAGTACCTTTACAAGGGGCCACGCCTGAACGCTGGGCAGTCTCAGCCGGCGGGAGGAAATGAGTCAGATGACATGACTAATGCACAACCTCCTCGAAATCTCTGAATAGGGAAAGAGGTATTGCAAGAGGCTCTCTGAAGTTTAATGTGATGCATTGTAAAAACAAATACAGAATAACTAGATCCATAAGTAAACCGTAAGAAAATAAATCAAAACCCCCCAAACATATTATAAACCCTCAATATTTCCACTCCAATTAATAGACAATATATAAATTCCATCAAAAAATATAAACTGAACCATTCACCAAAATATTCTATTTAAAAAAGAAAGAGGTATCATAAACATTAACATAAAAATAAACTTTAACATCGTAATACCATAAAAGATTGAATATATTTGGTGGTATTTAGTATTTAGCCGGTGCCATTGCGATGGAGTAGTATGAAATTCCATCTCCAACATTATCATTTCTTTAAAACGAGAAATCCTTTCTAATTTTAATGAATGCCTCTTTCGAAAGTGGTAATAATTCACATAAATATATTAAACTCTTAGGTCGCGTCGAAGCGCGAGGAATCGAAAATGGCCTAAGGTTTAATTAAGAAAGCCTACCTTACCTTACGTTCTTCGAAGAGCGCCTGGCATTGTAAGATATCAATGTCGTAAATCAGGGTTGTTGAGTTAACCGAGTCGCGAGTGTTTTCATTGAAATGAGAATCTGTGTCTAGTATTTGCACAAGACCGGTTGCTTGGTATTTTTTGTGCGAAAAAGGCGAACTTGGAGGCTCCAGAGATTAAGAATGTGATATACAAATTCAAAATGACATCTTTAAATTATACAGGAAAATGGAGGTTAATTACCGGCAGCCAAGTATTGAAATAAGTAAACTTCAAAATGCTTTAAACATTTGTTTTTAATCAAGAATACAAATAGACAGTTCCATTAATTTCAAGCACAAATTGCGCAAAAAATACTATTTTTTTAAAAAAGGAAAGTAAAATGTTGTCCCTCCCCCGATGGGTTAACGCACATTGTTGTGCACGTCTTTGTTTGTCGCAGTGGTAATCTCAGAGACATTTTTGAAGAGCGAGCGCTGAGGTGTTTTTTTTTTTTTTTTTTTTTTTTTTTTTTTTTTTTTTTTTTTTTTTTTTTTTTTAGATCTTGGGAGCCACGCTGGCGGCGCTGCACATCGCCAGTAAGCGCACAGGTACCACGCAGACTATCAAATTATCGCATACACATCACTAAATGAAGAGACATTCTATCTCACATTTCACACTTTTCAAAATTCCTCGCTTTCACATTAAACAAAAAAGTTTAGATGTAATTGTGGGTATACATTGTTTGTACAATTTCGTTTTCACATAATGTTATAAATAAGTCTTATGTCTTCAAATTTTGTAGAATAAAAATTAATAAAAAATTAAAACTTATTCGAAAATTAATTATAAATTTTGCAGTACTTTTCTGAGGACAGTTGGAAGATACGCTCCAACTCATTTGTAAATATTCCAGATGAAGAGGCCTGGGGGGATATTAAGATGGATGACCAGGAGGAATATGAGAACGAAAGCGACAACGACGATGACAATGATGGCGACAGCGAAATCTAAGTAGTTTCCGAAGAACATGCAAATTACATATACTTTAGCATCTGTGTTGTAAATGGGAAGTAAAAGAAATGGCTGAAGACAATAATCACTACACAATTTCTGAGGAAATGGACCACTGGATCAAATGAAAAAGATCTCTGACATTAAGACGAACGTTGAGCACATTTCGCAAATTATGGCGTTAGCAACAAAATATGGAAATATGCTTGACAATAGTGACTGATCTGGCAGTTAAAATAGGTAGCGCAAAATGTATAGTTCAAGAAAAGTAACAGAAAGAAGGCAGAGGAAGACTAAGATACGTTGTCACAAATGCTGTCTTCATAACGAGTGATGGAGATCGATAATCATGTAATTAAATAGCAAGAAAACTACATGACCATCATCTTCTGATGGAATGAACCTAAAGTATTTATAAAGTAAGTATATTGACTGGCGAACGAACGTTAGAAAATTGAGATAAAATTAACGAATTATTCTGTGTTTTATCTGTTCCCCAGTTTTCTATTATAATCCCTACACAGTATTTGAGTAACTGCAAGAGTGCGTGGCAGTATGAGGTGTCATTCAATTCGTCTCGGTCTCCTGGAGGGGAACTGATGATTTGTTTTCGGATCTGGCCGGAACATTTTAAGAAATAAAAAAAGGGTTATGCTTGTTTCAGCGCTGCGATCTTAGTGGATAGTCGGAGAGTTAAACTAATGCCACCCAAATAGATATTTGTAGGTGACGTTGTTTAAACCCCAGTAATATTCGGTCTACGACGCCATAATATTCTTCTACGAGGATGACGAAACTTGATTGTTCTGGAACATGTGAAACACAACAGAACATGTGATGTCAGAACTATCAATAATGATGCTGCTTCGAACCTAAGTATTTCGCCCGGATTACCGTATTTTTAATAATACATTTGCAAACACTTACGTACAGTATTACCTTCGAACTTATTTAATTTGAAGAATCAAGTGAATATGAGGAAAACCAGAATTGTGAATAATGTTACAGAACGGAAGAACATGCATATTCGGCTTTGCACATTTATGTTCTTAAGCGTAGAAATAGGAGGAAGAATCTAATGTAATTGTAGAAGGTTTTGGGACAGAATTTTCGGAACCGATAATAATTTTATATTGGGATTAGAGAATAAGAAATTAAGAAAATGTCAAAAAAAATATACTCTGGGCGGCGATAGATGGCAGCTGGAACGAATATTTGGCAATTTCGAATAGTTAGTCCAGACCCAAGGAAATAGAAAACTGATACGGGAAAGTCTGTGCCATTCTGTAGCATCACTAGTTACATTATGATTTGTTAAAAATCACGACTTAGACGAAAATAATTTGTTAACGTTGAACAGAATGCATGGAAATTAGATGGTAGCTTACGAAAATGTTAATATCACATAAACTATAACTTTGAGGGTTACCATCTTTTACTCTCGAACAATTCATTTCATTGCCACAAAGTTCAAGAATTGTTTTTTTTATCTGAAATGCATTTGTTTTGGAACAATAATACTCTTATTTGAATAGTAGGATTAATGATGTTTGTTTTGCTTAAATTGCAATTGTGGCCATGTGACCAATGATAGGAATTGAATTTGGTTACTGGGTTTCATCTCTGGTAGTTCTGATACAGTGAGTTTTCAGATAAAAACATAATGACTTTGTAAAGAAATGAGGAAGTGAATGGTAATAACTAAATAAGTGATATTTGCAGTTTAAATTGACTTTACTACATGAATCTGAATGGCAAATGACATATAAATTACAAAATTAACACTTACTTTTCTTTGATGTACAACATGTTATGATACTTAAAATTAACATACAATCGTGATTCTTGATTTCAAGATGAGAAGTTTTCAGTTGTTCTTTCCGTTCTGCTTCGTTTTGAAGTTGATGCACACGCACAGTACTTAGTATGTGGTCACAACACAATTTGGATATGATTGAACATTTACTGTAGTTGAAGTTTGACACGTTTGACTGACTATGACACGTTTTGTACAAAATACCGATGAGAACAATGGTTTACGTAAATTGTGAGCGCACGGGCTCGCTTGAAACATGTGGCCTCGGCGGTTGCCTGCCAAACACTCCCTGCGAACACAGTAACGGATTTTTACGCCACCCTCCTGCACGCTGTTGCCGGAGCGGTGTCGGCTCGGCGTGGCGTTGGTTCGGTGTTGCCGCTTGAGTTTCTCAGCGCGATTTGTAACATGCTGCCCCCGTCAGTGCGTAGCGCTGAAAAATCGATTATTGTTACGAATCGCGTGTTACAAATGGCTGTCTTGGGTTTCTTGTGGTAAAGGACAAATGTTGCTAATGCTGCGCTTGTAGATTCCTGATGTTGTAGTGACGTCGACTACTCTTACTTTTCCGTCTCTTCCTGGGTACGTTTTGCTTATTCTTCCTAACTTCCATGTTGCTGGTGGTAAATTGTCTTCTTTAAGGAGTACTATTGTGTCTTCCGTGAGATTGGGATGAGATGAATGCCACTTATTCCTCCTTTGTAAGGTTAAGATGTAATCTTGGGACCACTGTTTCCAAAATATTTGTGTTAAGTTTTGTATTTTCTTCCATCTTGAAATGTGGTCTAATTTGATTTCTGAATCTTTTGATGATACAAGTAGAGATGGCCTTTGATTTAATAGGATGGCTGGTGATAAATAATTGAAATCTTGATGATCCTCAGTTAGTGGAACCAACGGTCGTGAATTTAGTATTGCTTCTATTCCACATGCTAATGAAGTTAGTTCCTCGTAATTAAGAATTCGATTACCCACTGTAGGTATGAATATTCTTTTGAAACTTTTGACTGCTGCTTCCCATATTCCTCCAAAATGAGGACTGCGTGGGGGAATGAAGTTCCACGTGACCTTTAAATGCGCAGTAGCGTCTTGTATTTGATGTTGTATTATTTTGTTTTCCAGGAAGCACAGTAGCTCTTTTAATTGCTTTGACGCTCCCTTGAATGTCGTTGCATTGTCAGAATACATGTGAGACGGAATGCCTCGTCGATTTGTCATTCGAAAGAATGCAGCTAAGAATGCTTCTGAAGTTAGATCCGATACTACTTCTAGATGTACTCCCTTTGTTGCTAGACAAATGAAAACAGCAATGTAACTTTTGGTAAATTTTCTCGATCTGGGTGTTCCCAATCTAGTAGTAATTGGACCTGCGTAGTCTATTCCACAATGCGAGAAGGCTGGTGAAACAGTTACTCTTGGAGCTGGAAGCTGGCCCATTAATTGTTGTGGTTTCAGTTTAGATTGTTTGAAACATGGTATGCATGATCTGATGACACCTTTTGTAGTGCGTCTAAGAGATGGGATCCAAAATTTTTGACGAATCTGTGACATAATTGATTGCGTTCCTGCATGAAGTAGTTGTAGATGCACTTGTCGAATCAATAATTTTGATAGTCGGTGAGTTGATGGGAGAATGATTTGATGTTTGGTATTGAATGGAAGATAGGTGTTGTCTAGTCTTCCTCCTACTCTTAATAATCCATCAGTATGTAGTTCTGGAGCTAATGACTTGATTTTACTTTGATGATGGATGGGCTTGTTAGCCTTTAGTGCTGTCAATTCTTGTTTGTAAATTTGATTTTGAACTATCTTACAGATAATTTTCTTCCGCTTCTTGCAATTGTGCCGGCAATATGGGTGGATTGATGCGAGCCTTTGGGTACCTTAAGTTGTGAATGAAGCGTACACACAGTGCGATGCTTCTTAGAACCTTGTTGTAGCTTGAGCAATTTTCAATCAGTTGCAGTAATTGATTCGATGTTTCCCTGATTAAGAAGTCTGCTGCCCCCGAATCATGGGTGCAGACAGTAAGATTTGCTATTAGAAGCGTAGTGATGATCTTTGGGTGAGAATTCTGCAAAAGAAAGGACGGTCCTTGCCACCACAGTTGGTTGTCTCTTAGTTGAGATAGTTGAGTTCCTCGTGAAATGAGATCAGCTGGATTATGATTAGATGTGATGTGATGCCACTTACAATGATTGGTGAGTTCTTGAATTTCTGACGTTCTTATAGTCACAAACCGGTATTCGTTTTTTATGAGGTGACTTTATCCATGCACAAACTGTAGTAGAGTCTGAATAAAGATGTATTCGATTGACGACTATTGGTAATCTTGGCACTACCTTTTTGACTAGTCGCGCTAATAGTAGTGCTGCGCCACAATTCCAAATGTGATATTGCTCGTTCTCGTACTGGAGTGACTCTTGATTTGGCGACGAGCAGATTGCATTGTACCTTTCCCTTCTCAGTGGTTGTTCGTACGTACAAACAAGCTCCGTATGCTGATAAACTGGCGTCTGCAAATCCATGGATTTGAATTTCTGTTGTGTCTTGATCCTTTCGTACACTTCTTGGAGCTGTTAGTTGATTCATGTTTTGTAGATCATTGAATATATGTTTCCATTCGATGAGTAATTCTGGCGTTAATAAGTCGTCCCATTCAATCTTCGTTTTCCATATTTTTTGCAATAACATTTTTGCTTGAATGATTACTGGTGCTGCAAGACCAATAGGATCATAACATTTTGCAATGCAGGAAAGTACCATTCGTTTTGTGAACTGGTGAGAATTTGAGATTTGTTGGTTGCTGCAACTAAATGCAATTTCGTCATCAGCGATGTTCCACGTTAATCCCAATGTACTTACACCTTCTGTGAGAATTGTTGACGTTTGAACTTCTTTACTTTCGTTTGGAATGATATCCATCAATTGTTGAGAATTTGATAGCCATTTGTGCAAATGAAAACCACCTTTGTCTAGAACTTTGGTTAATTCTTGATAATGTTCAATTGCTTCCTCAGGTGAGTTGGCTCCTGTGAGTATGTTATCTACGTAGAAACAGTTTTGGATTTTTTCATGAATGATTGGATTGTCAGCTGCTTCATCGTCGGCTAATTGATTTAATGTTTTAGTTGCTTGGTATGGTGCACATGCGGTACCATATGTCACCGTGGATAATTGAAATTCTTGAATTGCAGTTTGAGGATTCGGTCTCCAAAATATTCTCAGAAGATTTCTATCAGATGGATTCATTATTATTTGTCGATACATTTTGATGATGTCCGCGGAATATCCAACCGGCCACACTCGAAAGTTCAGCAGAATATTTAATAGGTCTGGTTGTACCACTGGTCCTACTGCCAAGATGTCATTGAGGCTAACCTTATTTGACGTTTTTGCGGAGGCATCGAAGACAGTTCTCAATTTTGTGCTGCTTGATTGTTCCTTTATGACTCCGTGATGAGGTAAGAAGAAATTCCGTTCATTTGTGTTGATTGGAGGAGCTGGCTGCATGTGTCCAAGCTCTTTATATTCATTCATGAAATCTTTGTACATTGTTGCGAATTGAGCATTGTGCTCAAATTTTCTCTCTAATGCTTCGTATCGTTGTAAAGCTTGTTTCCGCGAATCACCTAATTCTGGAGCTGTTGGCTTGATTGGAAGTGAAACGATGTATCTGCCCGTTTCATCTCTGCTTGTGGTAGCTCTGAAATGTTCTTCGCAGAAAATTTCTTCCGGAGAATGCATGGCTTCAGATGATAGTTCTTCCAATTCCCAGAACCGCGTTAATTCATCTTTTACTTGTTGTGAATCAATAAAGTTGGAAATTAATGTTCCCTTTGTTGTTCTTCTGGTTGATAGCTTCCCATGAACGTCCAGCCGAATACTGTGTTGATTAATGATGGTAGCTTGGGATGCGTCCACTTGCCGGGAATGAAGACATGTGCCGTGATGTCTGCTCCTAACAACATATCTACATTGTTTGGTTTGTGAAACGTTGGATTTGCAATCAGTATGTTTTCGGGTATTATCCATCTTGAAATGTTGATGTTGGTTGAAGGTAGCTGTTTTGCGATCTTGTTGACTACAACATATGTATTTTCTGAGGACCATGATGAGAATTTTGATCGAATTTTTGCGTTAACTATGGATGATGCTTCAGTTTCATTGTCTGTAATCGTTTGGATAGTAAGCTTTGTTGGTTTTGTTGCTAGCTTGAGCTGGTTGGCTAATTGTTGCGTTATCAAATTACAATTGCTTCCGCTATCTAACAAAGCGCACACCTCGTGAGCCTCATTGTTTTGATCTAAAACAAGCAACCTAACAGTTGGCAATATTGTTGGTTTGATTGATGATCCTGCTTGACATGCCATGATTTGTTGTGGTTGCTGATGATTTTGACTAATTGTTCCTCCTAAAGACATTGAACCTTCTGAAGGAGAGACTGGTAATTTCTCTGAGTCTGGATTGTTGGATGTACAGTAGCACGTTTTTGCTACGTTAAGAAAGATAGAATTCTTTATAAATGAGTCATGCAACAAAGTGTGATGATTTTTGTTACACGTTTTGCATTTCGCTGTACTGCAGGTATGATTTACAATATTAGCTCTTAGGCAATTGTAGCAAAGTCGATTCTTTTTCATGTGCGCTAGCCTGTCCACTGGATTTAGTAATTTAAATGATTGACATTGAAAAATTGAATGTGATTCCTTGCAATATGGGCATTTTGCGAATTTTGAAAGTTCGCCGGTAATCTTGGTTCCTGACCCACTGTTTGGATGTCGTTGGATGATTCCCGGGTTTGATAAGGAATTTTCTTCGATTCGGAACAATCTTTCAAGAAAGTTATGCATGTCCTGAATTGCTGGATTGGCGTTAGTTGCTACCTGTTTCTCCCATTCTCTAGCTATTTCTGGTGGGCAATGAGCTAACATACGGTGGATGACCATAAGTTCGATTGCCGGTACTTGTAACGTTAATGCTTGCAATGCCTTGTAATTGGCCATGTAATGATCTGAGAATCTCTGAATTGAATGGGGTTCCCTTAAATTAATTGCTGGAGGACATTCAAAATTAGCTATGTACGAAGAGGCTAATCTACGAGGATTGTTGTATCTTTCATTCACTAGTTGCCATGCTACTTGGTAATTTTCTGAAGTGTTGGTTAGATTGCTAATGATTGATTGAGCTTCGCCTGTGAGAGCATTTTCCAAGTAATGAAATTTTTCTACATTGGTCAAATGTACATTTTCATGGATTAGTTTATTGAATATATCTCTAAATTTTGTCCACTGTGAAAATTCACCGTTGAAAGTTGGTGCTTGCAATGCTGGAAGTCGTAATCCTAAATGAACTATATTGAGTGGAAGCATGCTTGAATTAGTTGGCACAGTTGGGGGTGGAGTGTTTGATGTCTGCCTATCGAATGGTGAGTTTTTTATGCGTAGTTCAACTTCTGTTATAAGGTCAATATGTTCATTTTCTAGTTGTAGAAACTGTTCTATGGTAAGTTCATCATCACTAACAAGAGATTCTTGAGCCACTTTGAGTTCGTTCCACGATTCTTTGAGATTAGTTAATAGATTGATTAACTTGTAATGTGAGTTTTCATCTATGATGGTAAAGTTATGCAACCACGTGCATTTACTTTTGAAAATCTGAAGTGCTACGTTTCGCCTATCAACAAGATTTTTCCTAGCTAGTCTTTCTGCCTTCGACATTTTGACCACAGTGTTTTTAGTATTTCTACACTAATTGTTTTAATGATTTAAATCACCTTCTGTACTGCCCCCGAAGAAGTACTGAATGTAAATAATGTCTGATGTTTAATAATGTTTGTTAATAAGTTGAATTACTGCTTGTCTATCAGGGGACACCTTGTTGACACTTTACCTCTGATAACACTGATAACTGTTAGTCTGATACCTTATAACACTGATAACACGTTCAAATAACTTGCCTTAATCTAACATCACCTCACTTACAAATCAATGTTACATGCTGAAGTTTACTAAATACTAATGAACACTATGCTGCTGAATTGAAACTGTACATGTATAACTTATAAATGAACATTTGACATGAAACCTCAGTCATAAATAAAGTTAGTAAACACTGTTCATGTACTTTGATATTGTATGCATGTGAATTGCAACTTTAAATGTTGACTGATTAGTTTAATGAATGGTGATGAACACTATATTGCTGACTTGAAGATTATACATGCATAAATTATAAAAACACTTTGACATGACCCTTCATTTACCAATAAATGTTACTTGCCACTTTTAAAGAATACTAATGAATACTATACTGCTGGATTGAAAAATGTACATACATAAATTATAGAAACACCTTGACATGAAATTATTATCACAAATAAATGTTACTGAACACTGATTATGATTTGGTATTGTATGCATGTGAGTTGTAACACTTTTAACATGTTAACTGAATAGTTTCATGAATAGTAATAAACACTGTACTGTTGTCTTGAATACTACATGCACATTGTAAAACACTCTGATGTGAAATCTCAGTGGAATTATTTCGTTATGATTACTGCCATTCACTGAATATAATGGTATCTGATTCACATCCGGCCCGGAGGACCAATGTTTTTTTTATCTGAAATGCATTTGTTTTGGAACAATAATACTCTTATTTGAATAGTAGGATTAATGATGTTTGTTTTGCTTAAATTGCAATTGTGGCCATGTGACCAATGATAGGAATTGAATTTGGTTACTGGGTTTCATCTCTGGTAGTTCTGATACAGTGAGTTTTCAGATAAAAACATAATGACTTTGTAAAGAAATGAGGAAGTGAATGGTAATAACTAAATAAGTGATATTTGCAGTTTAAATTGACTTTACTACATGAATCTGAATGGCAAATGAACATATAAATTACAAAATTAACACTTACTTTTCTTTGATGTACAACATGTTATGATACTTAAAATTAACATACAATCGTGATTCTTGATTTCAAGATGAGAAGTTTTCAGTTGTTCTTTCCGTTCTGCTTCGTTTTGAAGTTGATGCACACGCACAGTACTTAGTATGTGGTCACAACACAATTTGGATATGATTGAACATTTACTGTAGTTGAAGTTTGACACGTTTGACTGACTATGACACGTTTTGTACAAAATACCGATGAGAACAATGGTTTACGTAAATTGTGAGCGCACGGGCTCGCTTGAAACATGTGGCCTCGGCGGTTGCCTGCCAAACACTCCCTGCGAACACAGTAACGGATTTTTACGCCACCCTCCTGCACGCTGTTGCCGGAGCGGTGTCGGCTCGGCGTGGCGTTGGTTCGGTGTTGCCGCTTTGAGTTTCTCAGCGCGATTTGTAACAAGAATGTTTGCATGAATTGCGTGCATGTATGCCGAAACTTGCTCCATTTCAAACAATGCATCATAATTCTCCTAAATGTATTATTTATCAGGAGTTACATTTGTCTTCACATATATTCCTGTGGTGTGAAACTATAGATAAAACTCTATTGACTACTTACTGTACGCGCACTTTTTCTTGATACTCCACAGCGGGGGGTGCGAGGGGAGACAGGTTCTGTTTACGTCACGGCAGTGCAGTGCTGTCAACATCCACAGGAAACATAGCGTAAAAGCGCGTCTTGTACTAGATAGCAATGAGAAACAACTGAAGGTTTTTTTAAAATTCTGAAGAAATAATTAATAATTGTAGAAATTGTTGAGTAACGAAAAGGTGCACGGTACGCAGAGGTCGTTAGAAAGAGAGAGCGAAAACTGAGAAGTCCGATTTGAAAAGGAAGAAGGAGAGCAGCACTGCAAACTGAGCCGGGACGTTCCGAGTGGGGCTCATGTTTTCTGCCGAGCCGTGCTGTGCCGGGCTGAGCGAGAACTAGGGAGCTGGAGGATCATGAAAAAGTGCCAGCATAGTACACTTAACGTTATAAAGATCTAAATGGAACGAAATTCTTATTAGCAACACACCAATCACTGAGTTCAAGGACCGGCCAGCATATGTTTTTGATGAAAAATAATATCTGTATTTTCTAGTATCGTTGTAAGTTTCTTAGGTTTCGTCTCTAACTCTCCTGGAACCCATTTGGAGAACCGTGACATGCGGTCTACGCACCAAGGATGGCCATGACCATGGTAGGATTTTCAATTAATAGTGTTGATTAACGACAGAGAAATCGTAAATATAACTTACGTAATATCAGTTCATTTGAATATATAACTGTTATAACCAATACTATCTTCTAATACAGTGTTTTATATTAATAAATACGAGCAGTATGAAAGTGACCTACAATTCCTAAGATCTGAAAAGTTTCCAAGAACGTTTGAGGTAATGGAAATGTGTGTTGGCCCTCGAGCGTGTAACTACTTTCATTAACTATTTAATCATATTTTTCATTTTGCAGTTGAATTTCATAGAATATGTACAGAAAAAGATGAACTTGGTAAAATGATTTTAGTGCTATTGATATACTTCTAAAATTTCGGAAAGTTAATTTCCATCACCAGGTCTTACAGATAACAACAAATAATGGAACTAAATACCCACGCTGTTAATAACCACACGTTGTCTTGGCCTATTTACCACAGTGCACCACATGTCTACGATTGATTACTAGCATTATCTGTGATTCCTTTGGAAACATTGCATTATAGAGACATAACATTAGAGAAAACCAACAAAGTGACATTTTCTAGAATGATTTTGGAAGATACAGCCAGTTTTTATTCAATCATATGGTAAGCAGATGCGGAAACTTTATGTGATAATTTATCGTATTGTGCTTGGGTGTTGGCATCTAATTTACGGATGAAGTGAATGAATGTGAGTAGGTAAGCAAGTCTTGACCAACAAGTCTGGAACAGACATTCATTAATGCCTGTCATTGGTGAACGCTGTAAACACCAACTGGTTTAGTTGCTCATTAAAACTAATAATAGCGTAATTACTGTTACGAAACACTTTTGTTTGTCTTTGCCTTCTCTTCAGTATGCAAGCAAATGCGAGGTAGACGTACCAGGCACTCGCGTTCCAATGACCATTACCAGTGTGTTATATTGTAGTTTCTTGAGAAAAAATCGTAAACACTTGTTTCCTAGAAACAATTCGTGGCATTATTCAATCAGTTCCGCTGTGATTAGTCCACATTCCAAATTCTAAGAAGCATCTAAATGGCATTTATTCTCTGCCATAGATGTTTTTACTTGTAGCTGCAATGTTCCAGTAAGCCCAAAGTATGATTAGGAGATTGGAAATGGAATGATCTGAAGATTACATTCCCATCACATCGAAGAAGAAACAACCTAGATCATGCATGTGCGTGTAGTGGTAAATAGAATTGAACATGAATATAACAGTCACTAATTATGATCATTAAGGGAGGACGTATTACTTGTTCATTAAGGGAGCTTGTATTACTGAATTTTCATTTTTGATCTATTTGAATAATGGTTTGATGAATAGATAATGATGGGAATAATGATACAGTAACGAATTTAGAAGCATGGGTATAGGAAGAGCTTCAAGAGATTAACTTCGCTAACACACTTTGTTTACTATAAATTATTCGTCAAGCGACCAGATAGTGTACTTAGGTACCTAGAGGCAGGAAACTATCGCGTCGCCTAATTGTGAATGTATTGAAGAGCGTATGAGTGGAGCATGTTTTCCTAATTAGTCATAAATTTAGCAAAACCCATACGTGAATATTAACCAGTCAATTCTATTGTCACATAGATAGCCCTTTTAGGAAAGACTTTTCTTGTTTTTCATTATTTTCTCTTATTAGCAGTTGACGGTTGTGAATGGAATTAGTAGGATTATTAAATAGATTGGGCAAAATAAAAGGATGGTTTGCTTGTGCAGAAATTTGCAATCCTGAACGTCGTAACAAGAAGTTGTACAGGCTTGTGAGTAGGAAACGACAATGATTTTTAGGGTTCGCTTTTAATAATTATGTTTAAGGTGCAATTTAAACATTTAGTTTCTCTTATCCTAAGCACTAAAATCATTGTCTAAAAAAATGCTAGAAAGGTTGGGAATGGCACATTCTTAAACTTCTTCTGGTGGAGAGGAAGTTGAAGTTTTAAGTGCTGAAAACAAAATTTGAGACGAAAGCATCGAAATTCAATATGTTTTCAGACCATATCCAATATTTCATTACTCAGATACTTAACGTACGAGATGTAAGAATAACAGTTATCGAGGTCTGCTTCTAGCGAGGCTTCTTAAGAGAGAAAAAGAAAGTACGGGTTTAATTTTTTTTATGTAAAGGCACATGCCATTGAGCTAAGTCAACGGTTCTTTCTTTCTTTCTTCCGTTTTCCTTCTATTTCCTTCTTTTCCTTCTCTTCATCTTCTCTTTCTTGCCAATCTTCTTTTCTTATTATTCTCAATCTTTCGTCTTTTCTTTTTTCTTTCTCCTTCTCTTTCTTATTCTCGTCCTTTTTATTCTCTTTCTCATCCTCCTTTTTTAATTCTCGTCATCCTCCATCCTTTTCTTCTCTGTATCGCATCTAATATTGTGGCATAAAGCTGCAGAAGTCGCTGCAAGACGAGTGTGTAAGCATGTAAGCGTGCAAACAGTTTGCCTAGTAAAAATATTGGCGACAGCGATTCTCGATGATGAGCTAAAAGGTAACCCGGTGGTAGGTAGGTGGTAAAAAGTTCCCTAATGTGAAATGACAAATCCTCCCAACACCCCACCCCTCTGCAGCCAAAAATGTGTTTCTTTTGTTTCTTTTCGAAAACATTAGCTTTTCTAATTGAAAAAAATATTTACACTAATAAAAAGTATTTTGTATACAAGGGTTGGATAAAAAGTAATGAGAAATGTTTTCTTCTCTGAAATTACTTTATTTACAGACGTATTTACATTTACATACCTTCAATATAATCGCCTCCATTATTAATGACCTTTTGCCAAATGTTAGGAAGGCTTCGTACACCATCTGTGGGTCTATTTCTCTTGATGTCCCATATTGACCGCCCTAGAGCTTCTCTGGTGTTGAACCTCCGCGGGTTCTTCGCAGTGGTTCTTTCATTTTGCTGAAGAGATCATAATCATAGGGACTCATATCGGGTGAGTAAGGTAGTGGTAAGAGATCATAATCATCATCATACCATCAATCATCACCATCATCAATCATCACCATCATAACATCAATACCATCAATGGTAAGAGATCAAGGTAAGGTAAGAGATCATAATCATAGGGACTCATATCGGGTGAGTAAGGTAGAGGTAAGAGATCATAATCATCATCATACCATAAATCATCACCATCATCAATCATCACCATCATAACATCAATACCATCAATGGTAAGAGATCAAGGTAAGGTAAGAGATCATAATCATAGGGACTCATATCGGGTGAGTAAGGTAGTGGTAAGAGATCATAATCATCATCATACCATCAATCATCACCATCATCAATCATCACCATCATAATATCAATACCATCAATGGTAAGAGATCAAGGTAAGGTAAGAGATCATAATCATAGGGACTCATATCGGGTGAGTAAGGTAGAGGTAAGAGATCATAATCATCATCATACCATAAATCATCACCATCATAACATCAATACCATCAATGGTAAGAGATCAAGGTAAGGTAAGAGATCATAATCATAGGGACTCATATCGGGTGAGTAAGTGAGTAAGGTGTTCCAGAATCTCTAATTGC
Source organism: Acheta domesticus (assembly GCA_031308135.1). Lineage (NCBI taxonomy): Eukaryota > Metazoa > Arthropoda > Insecta > Orthoptera > Gryllidae > Acheta > Acheta domesticus. The sequence goes on from JAHLJT010000631.1 coordinate 229,385,017, forward strand.
CAGCGGCGCAAGAGTTCTCCACGCGAGGTCGTCCTGTACGGGGGTTATCCTTCACATCTCTGCCTAATCTTTAACCCATTGTGCGACTGTGGAGTATGGCGACGCTGCATCACCACGTGCTTCACGCAGGGCCTGAAAACGTTCTTGCTTACTCCGACCTCGTGCCACTTCAATTTGAGTCACGAACGTACCTCTATCTTTGTAAACATGACGTTAGGGCACTTTCACTATTGCTCTGAAGTTCAACAATTTACACGCTGCAGTAGACTGACAGAGTACTGTTGCCGCTCGCAGCACATATTCGTCTAATAATCCTTCCTTTTGTCCCGGCAGATGACAGCACGCCATCTCACGGAGTTTAAGTTACAGCAATATTCTCGTTACTTTTTATCCAATATATGTATTTTTTCGGCGACAAATTCGCACGAAAAAATATTAAAAACTAAAAAAAAAACTTTTACTGTGTCACTGAACACAGGAACGGGCATGAATAACTTCTCATAACTTCCTCTCAAAAACCACGTTATTGTGGTGATTTTCAGATGATTTAGATTACTCGGCCATAGTTAAAATATAAACTAAGACGTCTGGATTTGTTTTAGTCTAGAGAAAAAGTG
>JAHLJT010000631.1:229386633-229661897 GCA_031308135.1 Acheta domesticus
ACACGTAAAAATCTTTTGGTGTATTGTAGTTTAAGTGCCGTTAAAATATGTTTAATAGCATCGAAGAAGAGCTTAATTAAAATAGAAAAATGAAGATAAATTTTTATATCCCAAATTCACATAAACCTCATTTAGCGGCCACCTGTACGATTGAGCATTTCTCTAGAACCATGTATAACCGCACGCCAATGGCATCGGAACCCAAAGAACGCATAAGGCAAGGGGAGGAGCAATTGATCCGAGTATAATTGCAATAACTGGAGGACATTTTTCAATATAATTTAGGAGCTGATGATACATGTGTGTTAGAAAAATATTTCCCTGCAAATATGTGTTAAAATACATACTTAAAGTTTTGAGGCCGGTACAAATTAACATTTTTCTTTATTTGCGGCCCTTTCGGGGACACAGATGGCCAAGTCACGTTTTGAGAACTAGTTCAACATTCACTGTATTGTCCGTATTAGTACACACTGATTCCTACATCAACGAGGCCTAAAACATGATTGCAACATGTTTACGGGGAGACTTAACTGTAACAAAGCCAGAGTTTCCACGAAGCTACTACGCATGGACTGGTCTCGATTGCTTTTGGAAACATCCAGTAAGCGTTGCAAGACGAAAGTATCATTTAGGATTAATAAAGGATCCAATAATAAAAGTACTAAAATATGAACAGGAATTATGGGAATGCTGATGATGCGTTGTTGACGAATTAAAAGATGAAATAAATGAAGTCATCTTTGTCCAACTCAGATTTATTAAGAGAGCCGGCTTTCGACATCTTTGCCATCATCAGTCTCTCTATATGTGGCGAAGGTCGGGAGACGTGGTACATATAGAGGACTGATGATGACGGCAAAGATGTCGAAAGCCGGCTCTCTTAATAAATCTGAGTAGACAAAGATGACTTGGGTCGGCGCCGTGGCCGAGATTGCTAAACCAGTAGTGCCGTAGTGATCTCGGACCGAGGGGTCTAGTCCGCCTCGGGCATGGTTGCATGTGTTCGTCCTTTCACTCCCTATCTTCAACATTCCGTTTCATCCTCATACCATAAAGTTAAAACCAATAGTGGCGCTAATATAGTACCTAGTAGTTGATGCGACCTAAAAAAAAGATGACTTCAATTCTCTCATCCACACGAACAACTTTAGAGGAAAAACCGTTCCCCTCCATCATTCACGCTCTTCCTCATTTGGTGTGCGGGTGTTAAGACAAGTTTCACCGTATTTACAATCAATCACCTCTAATTAAGAGTTCTTAAGTAATTATAAAGCCTGTAAGGCAGTTTTTTTCCTGTCGAAAGCCGTGCCATGTTCTTCCCAGTGGATTGATTCACGAAACGGCTGCTGATAAAATCCGCAATGGCATCGTGAGTGACTCTGGGAGATTTTTCCCCCTTATTAAAAGTCGCTTTTTCAACTGCTGTAGTCCTACAGCGACCACTGTAGTTTAAGATTGGTTTTATAACTTTGGGGTAACGTCAGCAAAACACGCATACGGACACACGAACATTCATGCCCTGGGCGGGATTCGAACCCCCGGCCCTTGAACCTTAGTGACCTAGACTATCCAGGCTGGCGGACTGGGAATAGAGTCCCTAGATACAGAGAGTAGCGCATTTCATTGTTCCACCGATCCGCCATTTTATGTCCAGTCGTCAGGAGAATTGGAACTGTGGGATATCGTGTGTGTGAAAACCATGAACATATCCCAAATCAATATTAATGATCTTAAACATCTCCATAACGTCACCAATTGTTACAATTTTCCTTCAGCTTCCGAATACATGCCTGGTGGGGGGGGGGGTTCTGGCAAGAAGATATGAAATGGCGGCGGGTTTGCGCTACACTCTGTATCTAGGGACTGTAGGGCAGAGGCGTATCTACGGCATGGCAGACATGGCTCGTGCCACGGGCGCCACTCACAAGGGCGCTAATTAGAGAATAACCGCCAAAACAAATAACCACACCCTCATTTGAAGAATCCTGACAGGGGCGCGAATTCTAGGCTTGCACGGGCGCCGGAATACCTAGGTACGCCTCTGCTCTCGGGAGTTTAATGGAGCGCGGCGCCGGAAAGCTGTTGCGGCAGGTGAAGTAACCGGGATTGTCGCGTCGCGTCGCGCCTGCCCGGCCGCCAGTGAAAGGACCTGCGCCTCACGTGGGCTCCCGCGCGCGACGGAAAGCGCCGCTGGACGACGACAAGTGCACGCAGCTACTCCTCCGAAGATTCCTCCAATCTTTTCACAATTGGCGTCGTTACTGTTGTGGAAAATCGGGAAGTACATGTATTAGTTCGGGCGTATGCATATTCAGATTGGAACGGCAAATTTTGGTGTTCAGGTAAATTTCCTCTAAGAGCTGAAAAAACAAATTGCGTCTTCTAAATGAAAGGATAACATTGTATTTCAGAATTTATTTAATACAGTTCATCCTTAATAGTATTGTAAATTTTGTATTTCGTTTTTGTAGAAAATAAACAAATGTTTGTTCTCTAATTTATAATATGAATTCACGGCTGTGAATTAACGTTCTCGTTTTTTCAAAACCGTCTTGATAACGACCTGATTAACACAATTAAAGATTTATTCCGTTTAGGAAGTAGTACAATATTAGGCTTTCATTCACACTTTCACGCTCTCGTTTGCGTAGATAAAACTAGTGGTACTACCAAAGCACCTACTTTCTCGCACTGTTTCTACATAGTCCTAAATGCTATTACACGACTTCATAAATCAGCAAAAGTTTTCTACCAGCAAATTTATTTCCCGTTCCGCGACCCGAACACAGTTCCTCAGAGCCAACGTACCGGTACTCATACCACTGCGACAACCAAGTGCCATATGGTTCGACCTCGGACAGATGCATAAAAGGGTACATGCCAAATTCATGTAAATAAAATTGGGACGTGGTATAAATATTCCAGCATAGATATATGTATGATATATGACATATAGATATATATTTTTGCTTTCTCATTGAAATTCAAATTCAACAAGTGACGTTACCTAAGCACATGCATTGCTTCTAAATGCCCCGCAATACTATAATTCTTAAAACCGCCAAATGTGATTTCAACCAGCAATTTTTTTCCGTTCCGAGACCCGAAATTTTTTAGATTCTCAATGCTAACGTGCCGGCACTTATACGCCACACTAGCACAGAGCCATAAAATGAATTGAACAGAGCCATAAAATGGTAAATGTATGATAGGAAAACAATTGATATGATTGTACATACGTTTTATAAATTCAAAACAAGATGTGAAAAATTGTTTAAAAAGTTAATAATTCGAAAATTACATACAGACACTTCCAGTCTATTTATCGTAATTATCAATATTTGTGATTCGAATGGTTTTCAATAAAGCTTTAGAATTCTCAATTATTTCGTGCGACTACAGAGAATTTTGAAAAATAATATACCCCGACCAGGGCTCGAAGCAGCGAAGCTTCCTTCGGAAGAGCTGAGTCAAATCTCCATATTCAACGGCTGCGACACACCTTGGTTATGCATGGCATTTACAATTACATAATAGTAATAAGTGTATGGTGCTTTCATTTCTAGCATTAGGAAGCCGAAAAATCCAGAGAATATGAAAAAATGACCTTTGGGCGCCCAAAGAAGATATCTGGGAAGATCATCATTCATAACCGAAAAAACTAGTTCAAACTATAGGGATTAGAAAACTAAGTTCTGTGAAGAAGTCTGTGTCATTTAATAGCACCACTAGTCTATTTATTTATTTGCTGTCCCTTATTACACATGTGGAGAAAATTTAAAGAAAAAATTTGGATTGGATTTGAGAATTTTTTTTCGCAAATTTCAGGCGCAAATTATGCAAAAACGACTCGTTTTTCAGAAAATTGTATATGACATATTTAAAGGACTAATTTTGTAGAACAGATTTCGTCTAAGGCATAACTCTCTATCTACAATTTTGTAGTTTAAAAATATTTTTTTGAAATTTTCCAAAAACCAAGCATCACCGGTAAATAAGATTAGCGCTATATTTTTGCCGACCCTTATTACATAAGTGAAGAAAATTTAAAGAAAACATTGAAGCCGTTTTTTATAAACAATATTTTGGTAAATTTCAAACTCAATTTACGCGAAAGTTACTCGTTTCGTAAAAAAAGTGTACATGACCTAATTTAAAGTGCTAATTTTGTACAACCGACTTTGTCTGAGGCAAAAAATCTTGTTCTTAAATTTTGCAGTTTTGAAATTGTTTTTTGCAATTTTCGAAAAATTGAGGATATCAACGAAAATGATACCTGCATAGTTCTCTTAAACTATTCAACAACAAAATTTAATCAAACAATTTGGAGCAATTTTTTTGAAAACTTCAAAATTCCGATGGCCTCATGTAAAGTACTTCAAGTAAAGTCAAAATATTGGTTTCAAATTCCAGGAGCCTCGACATTAGCCAAATCAATTGGTGAATATCAGTTTTGAAGAAATCGGCTGAACGGTTTAGGCGCTAGCACAGACTGATTGACAGACGGACGTTTTGCCGTCAATTCGATTTTCAGTATCAAGAAGCAACAAAATATGGATTTTGGCTACACTACAAGATAGGGGATTTTTTTCCTAAATTTATCAATAGAATTTATGCACTTTTTCGTTACTAGACCCAGCTAGAAGAATTTCTCTGGCGAAAATTCGCCGTTTTCCGGCGTTCGATTACATAACTTTCTCATCTTGCGAAGTATTCGTAAGGCTAGAAAGTAACTAGTGGTGCTACAGAATGGCACAGGCTTTCCACTATTAGTTTTCTGTTTCGTTTGGTCTCGGTTAGCTATTCGGACTTGCCAATACTAGAGCACGTTGTAAAAATAATTTTATACTATTTCAAATTCACATAATTTATTATTCTAGTATTAAAAAACGTTGTATAATTTAAAGAGTCCTAGTGTTTTCATTTTCTGAATAAGAATTGTTGTCTAGAAACTCCAAAATTAAGCACAAATGGAAAAAATCGAATTAGAACGAATTCTGAGCGCTTAGTTCCCTTCCATACTCGATATATTCGATTAAGGCCCGTAACACAAACTGGAACGGGTAAAGTTGGAAATGCTGAGCATGAGTCAGTCAGTTTGATTCACGAAAGATGCCATTTAAAGCACAAACCAAGCCTTTCGGAATAAATTGAAGTTACAACAAAGAAATATTGAAATGTCAAAATTTCGTTATTATAGTTTTTCTTCAATTTAATTTCACCAAAATGTAATCTTGTAAACATTCCTATTTTCCATGTTTTTCCAATTAACATATTCTGAAAAAAATTAATGTATGAATGGGGACTCCAAACGAAATTGTCAACGTTTCTATTGTACTGCGGATTCTTTTTAGTTTGGCAATGTCAAGTGAAGAAAGGATTTTGTCTTCTAAATAATTCAGGACTTAATGATTCTGCAAGAATCTGCTTGAATCCTACAATTGAAGCAACCCTCTTGAATCAAGTGTACAAATTACTCAAAAATGTAATAATGTGTACAATAATGTCATGTTTCTAGGTTAAGATACCCTAAATAAGGTAAGCATGATTTAATATTACTTACAAGAAGACGTTAAACACCTAAAGAAACATATTTAGTAAATTTTCTCTTGCATATTTTTATACTTAAAAAAATAATAAAAAAAGACAATGTTTACGTTGTTGAACATTAAACAATTCGCAAAAGGTCTTTTTAGAGGTACAATACGAAAAGCAATGATTTAGTTGTATTAAAACATAGCCTGCTAGTATGCATTAAAAGCCTCGGCGCTTTGTCTTCCTCCTTGTTATAGCTAAAAGTTCCGCTACTGACCGCTGGCGCGCTGCTCGCCGACCATTCCTCGATTTGCTGCTGCACGCAAATATATGGAGATCCGCATCACAAACACAGAACTTTTCGACTTACAAGCTTTGAATTCAAGAATTTAGGCATCTCCATTACTTCTTTGGTAACAGCAGCAACAGTCTTCACGACCTCTGATAAAAAAATGTTTACAAATTTTGTCAGTGATCGTTATTAAATCTGCGCTCTCGTCTTATGCAAGGTTTCTTTGCAAAGCTGGCTTAATACATTTTTGAATGTTTCTTTTCACAACAAACCTTGGAAGTTGTGGTACAGCTTTCACAATAAATTGCTCTATCACATATAACCTTGAGGGTTATTTAAAGATGAGACTTATTTATTTATTTAATAACCACCCATGCTAATTATCTTCAGGTAGTAAATAAATATTAACAAACATTCTTAATGTTTCTGAACGTTAAAAAAATATGTAACCCTTTCTTCGGCTAAATAACAATTCAGTTTGTTCTCAAAATTTGATACAAATTTTGAAAAAACACTCACAAATACCACAAACAATTTCTGTTTACGTTCAATAAAAACATACTGGCTCCAAGTACTAGGAATGATCGTTTGTGACACGTTTTCTCACAAACGTCATTGGATATCACGAGATGTCTGATTGTTGCTTTTTATTTCTGATGTTTGATTTATTGTTCTATAATTTTTGTGGAATTTGAAAGCGGACTACGCAAAGAATTATAAATAATGTCTATATTGTACTTTAGTTGCTCTTATCAAGTATCTTATCTCTAGTAGTTTTTTCTTGTACCTCTATGAGACCGCCAATATGAATTTCGATAGTCATACGTAATTTTCTGATTCTCTCTCTAGGCGAGAACGTTTTTACCAGGGCAATAGTAATTTGGTGTACTTTTTTTGAGTGAACATTCCTGAGTATTATTTACAGCAGCGTCGACATTTATTTATAACAGTGTCCGTTGTCCGTTTTAGAGCTAGTTTCTTCCAGTTATTTAGCGAGTTTTTCACGAATACTTCTATTTTGAATTTTTACTTTTTTGAGCGTATAATATAGATTAAAAAATAAATACAGTTTGAAAATATAAAAATAGTATAAAACTGATAAAACAATAGTTTTTTATATTTTCGTTTTCATTCATTGCCTTTAACCTTAAAGACATTATGTGCATTATAGTTCTCTTTAAGCACCTAAATATACAGGTAGATATCTATTTATATATTATATTTTATATAATACATAAATATTATATTTTATATGATATATAAATATTGTATTGTATATGTCAAGAAGAATCACTACTGGCTCACTGACCAAATAGATTTCACGCATGCTATGTATTTGAGGGTTCATTTGAAGCATTCACTCCACAATTTCTTTTAAGCAAACTGCATAGTGAAATATAATTTCAGTATTGTTTAGTATTACCACCAACATGAGTTTGCAATGCCTCATATCACTGTAAATGACCAAAATCGCCCGAAATGCGGGCATTTCCCTATGCATTGAGGTGGCCTGAAGGACTCGCGAATGGTCGGCGACCAGCGCTCCAGCGGCCACAATGTGAAACTTCGTTCGCTGGCTTCCATAAGGATTGGCGAAGTGCCGCGGCTGTTAGGCATACTAGCGGGCTATGCATTAAAAAATCTAAAAAGGTTTACCATAACAGCTCCTATTAAACAAAAAGTGTTGGCAACTATTTATAAAATTATATAGACAGTTATCTCATCACAGAATCCTTGTAGTTGTATTCTGAGAAGATAAGGCTCCAAGTGGACTCCAGTGGATAGTAAGTAGTTTCCGAGTACCAATGTCAAATCAATCCCACACACTACGTTTCATATCAATTTTGTACGTCATAAAATGTATTACATTTAGAACTTACATTTATATTTGAAATAAAATTTCTAAGAATACAGTAATCATAATAAAACAATTCACTTTCTAGTGATATCTGATATGAAACCAGACCTTTTGTTTAGATAAGTAACAGATGATTAAGCGATTTCCAGCAAAAATTGTTTTATTATGAACTTAAAGAATAGGAGTAAAGGAAAGCAAGCAACTCTCTTATGTGAAGCTCTTAAAAATAATGTTATTAAAGGAGTAATGATAATATAATAATGACACTACAGAGAACCAAAACATATCATATAAAATATGGTCATATATTTTAAAATAAAACAGTATTGTTATGTACATAATATAAATGCAGCATCGTTCCTAACTTTACCCTATGTTTCCTTTCTAGAGAGTTTACTGAGAATACACCACAATGAAAAATGATATTTATGTCTTATGACGGTATTACACAATTCAGCGTAATGTGTGACATGCGACTCTTACAGTAACCCACTGAGGAAGAAACTGCTGTGACGATTGTGACCTACTTCCTGTTGTGGCTAAAGTAGTGGTTTTACTACAAGCCCTCTTGACCTGAAAAACTATACTCCTGAGTTGGGGCATGCAAAAATATATAATTCAATTAATTGAAATGTTACTTCATTATTCCGATTTGACTGTATTAATGACCTTTGCATGATTTATACTAAAATTGAAAATATTATCTGCTCCTGTTTTTTCTTTCAGGATGGAAAATTGTTTTATATTCATCTCTTCCCGTCCTTTTCTATGTTTTGCCGTACTTGTCATTTCAGGCAAATATCTTTATGTTGTCAACAATACGCACGCTCTCTACATCAAATTCAGGTCCTCGTCCAAAAAACCGATGCTGAAAGAATATATTGGCTTCATTTAATTATTTTAGATAAAGTTTTTAGAATACTAGATTCAGATGTAAAAGAATGAATATTCAGCTCAATTTAAACACATTTTGTCCACTCTTAATGGTGTATTTTCCAATGGATGTTCTAGCTGAAGAAAACAGGCGTTTCTTGGGTATATATCAACACTATTCCAAAAGTGTTTAACTATACATATAAAATGTCCCAACTAGGGTGGTGTACCTCAAAAAAAGTATCGCTTTTTCTATCCGATTTTCCTTAAGTTGACGTGCAATAAACCACATGTTTATTATAACATAACCTCTTTGATTTAAACATGCTTTCAGTAATTTTCAATATTTTGCGCATTTCGGAAATACAACATACTTTCATTTCTGGAATAGTCCAATTAAGTACCACTCGTGCTTTGGAAATTCTCAGATAAATCCCCTCTTTGCTTCGTGAATCGGGGATTTATTGACTATTTTCAAAGCATTCATGGTATTACCTATGATCTCCTGCTTTCACGGGATAAAAATGAATTCTGTATAAAGTGATAAACGGAATAATTTAATTACAACCTCACCATCCATGACCGCCCCTCCTGGTGCGGTTCGTCCCGTCTCGCCCCTTGCCCCTGCCTGCCTGGCGCGGCCCGCCTACAGATACCTCGTTCAAAATGGCAATTTTCTTTGATACATTTGGAGCCATTTTTACAAAAATTGCGTTTAAGCACTGCTGTAAATTCGACATTTGAAGATCTTTTACACAGAAAATATTTGAATTTTCGAAAACCTTCATTAGAAATCATTTGAAGTACATCAACTCACAAATACAATAGTGTTTACAATTTACTGGAAATGTGCATATTAACGGTGTGAGAGATCTTTCAAAAAATTACATTTCGGTAATTTTTGAAAAAACGAAAATATATCTCAAAATAAACTTCTCGTCATATTAAAGAGTGCAATTAGTACTAGCTGATCGAAAAGTTTGAAGAAAAAATTTGGAGATATTTTCAATTTTTCTGAAAATGCGGAATTTTGAGCTAGTTTTCACAGAAAACGATTGAGTTTTCGAGAAACATGACTTGACATTATTTAAAGCACATGTACTCATAAATATAACAATGTGAACAAGTCGCCGCTAATATTAATATTAACGACGTGAGAGACAGGTCAAATAAATATAATTTTTGTAATTTTAGAAAAAAACAAACGAATATAACAATATGGTGATTACTTCATCTCATAGAGTACATTATGCACTATCCTTATCGAAAGTTTGAAGATTTGGAGCAGTTTTTGAGAAAATCTTGTGTATTTTTTAAAATACACATTACACGCGATATTGCGCGAATACTACTAAAATTTTAAAAAAATGTACACGATCTTAATGAAAGAAAGCGCTATGGAGAACAAGTTTTATTTGAAGGAAAAACTTCTATCTTCAATTTTGTAGTTGGAGGTAGATGCCGAAAAAAATTCGAACTTTTACAGATTTTGAAAATTCAGAGTTAACCGTGAAAATCGAAAATATGCCATAATTAGAAGTGTATTTTAATCTATTCTTACAAGAAATTTAAAGAAATAATTTGGAGCCGGTTTTCAGAAAATTTTGAAAATGTCCAGTGAGCTTCATGTAAAGTATACAGAATTATTTATAATACCTTTTTCAATTTTGAGAATCTTTTTCAAAATCTCAAAGCTTTTAATGGAACCAGATTGATAGAGGTTTCTTCAATTTGAAAAAAAAAATCTTACGTATGGTTTAGGCGCTAGTGGTGTTCACAGGCCGACGGATAGACAGACGTTTTGCTTTCAGTTGGTTTTTCGGTATCAAGGACCCACAAAATAGGGATTCTGGCTACACCATGTGTAAGATGTTTGTTTTATTAATTTAAGAACTGGATTTATCCACTTTTACGTTATTACGCCCCGGCAATTACTATTTTTCTGCCATTTTTTGCGCGCAGCATTACATAACTTTCCCTATACTATGTTTATTGCTCTGTATATACGTTTGTATACGGGAGAGTAAAAGTGATAGTAACATGACAGGGGAAACGATAGCCAAGAACAAACAACGCCCTAGCTGCGAATGCCCATTGCATGTCGATACATCTAACCTCAAATGCGATGCCAACGGACGATGAAAAATATGTAACATTTTTTGAATTTAGCAAATTCAAGGACTTTGCAACATACGAAAAAGGTATGTTAGTGGCGTCATTACAAGAAAATAATACAGTAAAACTTACAGAATGTTGGAATAATTACAAAACTCATTAGACGATATTGATGAAAATGTCTTACATTTAGAACTATCTCTAAAACACTTCTAGAATTGCTAAATCATATTTTCCAAATCAAACAAGTTTTTTATCCTGAAGACAAGGAAAACATCCCCGTCATTATACAAATAATTGATAAAACAAACAAAACGCAAAACTCAATTTATCTCAGTTTCTTACCCTTGCTCCCTCTTTAACTGGAGGTCTCGAGTACCATACGCAGATGAAATACCTTAAATATACACATTTAGATTTTGGAATAATGCCAATGCGTGATATGATCGTGTTGATTATATATAAGATTCAAATTATATTACTTTTACGAAAATAATGCACTCGTGTGATAGTGTGACTCCTGGTGTAATGACTCATTTGGGAACGATAACCCAAGCTGTCTGTGCCAAATGCGAGGGGAGTGGGCAATTTAATTATCCCATCGGCACTTCTCTCAATAAACTCTGGAGCTCTTTGCAAGACGCGAGCTCTTTCTAGTATCATGAGTGAGGTATTGTTTTGTTTTGTGTGCTTCACAGGTTTGTATGACATCATAGTTGTGCGCCGATAAATACCAAGAAATTGCACCCCGCAAAGAGACGAACTTTCTTCGTGAGAGTATGTATAATATTCGAATTTACATTCTAAATAAATGAAAGCTCACACGTTACATACATATCTACAGTTTTCATATTGACTTTTCTCATACAATTGTCACAACAATAATTATATTTTATATTAATTATAAGATGAATGACAATATCAATTAGTTCGGCAAATTTTACAAGTACGATAAAACTTAACTAATATATTTTTAAAAGGAGAAAAATATTAGCAATTAATAATATGAATATGAGTGAAAGGTTAAACATGAGAAGGGAGTTAACAATAGGTGGGCACGAACAGATTTGCCTCAGACATCGGCGACGAGAAACAAGAGGAGAAGCGACGATTGACGGAAGTTGCTAAAATTGTATTACTACATACTATTTGACACATACTGACGAAAAACTAAGCAGTTTCTTAGCAAGTCAGAGGTGACAATAGTTTCGTTAGATACTCAGGAAGATTGGAAACAAGCAAAAGCAATTAAAGATCCAATTTTGACTGAAAATGCAAATATGTGAATGAATATTTGGGCTGAAAATAAGCAAATATGTAAGTGATTACGTTAATTCGCAATTTCTCATGTCAGGCGTAACGACTATATTCTCTTACTCAGTGCCTCATTGCTTGCGACACAGCAGACGACATGCTGACGGGAAAGGAAGCATCTTCAGTATTCACATGTGCCATCTCATTGTCAGAACAGCCATTTTTCGCGCTCCAGAAACCCATTTTCCACACACTCAACCGCAGCATTTTGCTGCTGTAAATCAAGAGTTTAATGTATTTATGAAGATGTTTGCCACATTCGAAAGAGGCAGTCATTAAAATTAGAGAGGATTTCTCGTTTTAAAGAAATGATAATGTTGGAGATGGAATTTCGTACTACTCCATCGTGATGGCACCAGTTAAATAAGGACTGGAATACTGATGCCCTAGAACGGAATAGAAAGTTTACTAAAAATACCTGGGCTACTACTTCGGCGTTTGGATGAGTATCTTTACAAGGGGCCAAGCCTGAACGCTGGGCAGTCTCAGCCGGCGGGAGGAAATGAGTCAGATGACATGACTAATGCACAACCTCCTCGAAATCTCCGAATATGGAAAGATATATTGCAAGAGGCTCTATGAAGTTTAATGTGATGCATTGTAAAAAAAATACAGAATAACTAGAGCCGTAAGTAAACCGTAAGAAAATAAATTAAAACCCCAAACAAATTCTAAACCCTCAATATTTCCACTCCAATTATTAGACAATATATAAATTCCATCAAAAAAATATAAACTGAACCATTCACCAAAATATTCTATTTAAAAAAGAAAGAGGTATCATAAACATTAACATAAAAATAAACTTTAACATCGTAATACCATAAAAGATTGAAAATATTTGGTGGTATTTAGTATTTAGCCGCTGCCATCACGATGGAGTAGTATGAAATTCCATCTCCAACATTATCATTTCTTTAAAACGAGAAATCCTTTCTAATTTTAATGAATGCCTCTTTCGAAAGTGGTAATAATTCACATAAATATATTAAACTCTTAGGTCGCGTCGAAGCGCGAGGAATTGAAAATGGCCTAAGGTTTAATTCTTTGAATTAACAAAGCCTACCTTACCTTACGTTCTTCGAAGAGCGCCTGGCATTGTAAGATATCAATGTCGTAAATCAGGGTTGTTGAGTTAACCGAGTCGCGAGTGTTTTCATTGAAATGAGAATCTGTGTCTAGTGTTTGCACAAGACCGGTCGCTTGATATTTTTTGTGCGAAAAAGGCGAATTTTGAGGCTCCAGAGATTAAGAATGTGACGTACAAATTCAAAATGACATCTTTAAATTATACAGGAAAATGGAGGTTAATTACCGGTAACCAAGTATTGAAATAAGTAAACGCTTTAATTTTTCAAAATGCTTTAAACATTTATTTTTAATCAAGAATACAAATAGACAGTTCCATTAATTTTAATTAATTGCGCAAAAAATACTATTTTTCTAAAAAAGGAAAGTAAAATGTTTGTCCCTCCCCCGATGGGTTAACGCACATTGTTGTGCACGTCTTTGTTTGTCGCAGTGGTAATCTCAGAGACATTTTTTGAAGAGCGAGCGCTGAGGTGTTTTTTTTAAAAATTTTTTTTATTATTTTTTTTAGATCTTGGAAGCCACGCTGGCGGCGCTGCACTTCGCCAGTAAGCGCACAGGTACCACGCAGACTATCAAATTATCGCATACACATCACTAAATGAAGAGACAGTCTATCTCACATTTCACACTTTTCAAAATTCCTCGCTTTCACATTAAACAAAAAAGTTTAGATGTAATTGTGGGTATACATTGTTTGTACAATTTCGTTTTCACATAATGTTATAAATGAGTCTTATGCCTTCAAATTTTGTAGAATAAAAATTAATAAAAAAATTAAAACTTATTCGAAAATTAATGATAAATTTTGCAGTACTTTTCGGAGGACAGTCGGAAGATACGCTCCAACTCATTTGTAAATATTCCAGATGAAGAGGCCTGGGGGGATATTAAGATGGATGACCAGGAGGATTATGAGAACGAAAGCGACAACGACGATGACAATGATGGCGACAGCGAAATCTAAGTAGTTTCCGAAGAACATGCGAATTACGTATACTTTAGCATCTGTGTTGTAAATGGGAAGTAAAAGAAATGGCTGAAGACAATAATCACTACACAATTTCTGAGGAAATGGACCACTGGATCAAATGAAAAAGATCTCTGACATTTAAGACGAAACGTTGAGTACATTTCGCAAATTATGACGTTAACAACAAAATATGGGAATATGCTTGACAATAGTGACTGATCTGGCAGTTAAAATAGGTACCGCAAAATGTATAGTTCAAGAAAAGTAACAGAAAGAAGGCAGAGGAAGACTAAGATACGTTGTCACAAATGCTATCTTCATAACGAGTGGTGGAGATGGATAATCATGTAATTAAATAGCAAAAAAACTACATGACCATCATCTTCTGATGGAATGGACCTAAAGTATTTATAAAGTAAGTATATTGACTGGCGAACGAACTTTAGAAAATTGAGATAAAAATAACGAATTATTATGTGTTTATCTGTGTCCTGTTTTCTATTATAATCCCTACACAATATTTGAGTAACTGCAAGAGTGCGTGGCAGTATGAGGTGTCATTCGATTCGTCTCGGTCTCCTGGAGGGGAACTGATGATTTGTTTTCGGATCTGGCCGGAACCTTTTAAGAAATAAAAAAAGGGTTTTGCTTGTTTCAGCGCTGCGATCTTAGTGGATAGTCGGAGAGTTAAACTAACGCCACCCAAATAGATATTTGTAGGTGACGTTGTTTAAACCCCAGTAATATTCGGTCTACGACGCCATAATTTTCTTCTACGAGGATGACGAAACTTGATTGTTCTGGAACATGTGAAACACAACAGAACATGTGATGTCAGAACTATCAATAATGATGCTGCTTCGAACCTAAGTATTTCGCCCGGATTACCGTATTTTAATAATACATTTGCAAACACCTACGTACAGTATTACCTTCGAACTTATTTAATTTGAAGGATCAAGTGAATATGAGGAAAACCAGAATTGTGAATAATGTTACAGAACGGAAGAACATGCATATTCGGCTTTGCACATTTATGTTCTTAAGCGTAGAAATAGGAGGAAGAATCTAATGTAATTGTAGAAGGTTTTGGGACAGAATTTTCGGAACCGATAATAATTTTATATTGGGATTAGAGAATAAGAAATTAAAAAAATGTCAAAAAAAATATACTCTGGGCGGCGATAGATGGCAGCTGGCACGAATATGTGGCAATTTCGAATAGTTAGTCCAGGCCCAAGGAAATAGAAAACTGATACGGGAAAGTCTGTGCCATTCTGTAGCATCATTAGTTACATTACGATTTGTTAAAAATCACGACTTAGACGAAAAATAATTTGTTAACGTTGAACAGAATGCATGGAAATTAGATGGTAGCTTACGAAAATGTTAATATCACATAAACTATAACTTTGAGGGTTACCATCTTTTACTCTCGAACAATTCATTTCATTGCCACAAAGTTCAAGAATGTTTGCATGAATTGCGTGCATGTATGCCGAAACGTGCTCCATTTCAAACAATGCATCATAATTCTCCTAAATGTATTATTTATCAGGAGTTACATTTGTCTTCACATATATTCCTGTGGTGTGAAACTATAGATAAAACTCTATTGACTACTTACTGTACGCGCACTTTTTCTTGATACTCCACAGCGGGCGTGCGAGGGGAGACAGGTTCTGTTTACGTCACGGCAGTGCAGTGCTGTCAACATCCACAGGAAACATAGCGTAAAAGCGCGTCTTGGACTAGATAGCAATGAGAAACAACTGAAGGTTTTTTTAAAATTCTGAAGAAATAATTAATAATTGTAGAAATTGTTGAGTAACGAAAAGGTGCATGGTACGCAGAGGTCGTTAGAAAGAGAGAGCGAAAACTGAGAAGTCCGATTTGAAAAGGAAGAAGGAGAGCAGCATAGCAAACTGAGCCGGGACGTTCCGAGTGGGGCTCATGTTTTCTGCCGAGCCGTGCTGTGCCGGGCTGAGCGAGAACTAGGGAGCTGGAGGATCAAGAAAAAGTGCCAGCATAGTACACTTAACGTTATAAAGATCTAAATGGAACGAAACTCTTATTAGCAACACACCAATCACTGAGTTCAAGGACCGGCCAGCATATGTTTTTGATGAAAAATAATATCTGTATTTTCTAGTATCGTTGTAAGTTTCTTAGGTTTCGTCTCTAACTCTCCTGGAACCCATTTGGAGAACCGTGACATGCGGTCTAAGCACCAAGGATGGCCATGACCATGGTAGGATTTTCAATTAATAGTGTTGATTAACGACAGAGAACTCGTAAATGTAACTTACGTAATATCAGTTCATTTGAATATATAACTGTTATAACCAATACTATCTTCTAATACAGTGTTTTATATTAATAAATACGAGCAGTATGTAAGTGACCTACAATTCCTAAGATCTGAAAAGTTTCCAAGAACGTTTAAGGTAATGGAAATGTGTGTTGGCCCCCGAGCGTGTAACTACTTTCATTAACTATTTAATCATATTTTTCATTTTGCAGTTGAATTTCATAGAATATGTACAGAAAAAGATGAACTTGGTAAAATGATTTTAGTGCTATTTATATACTTCTAAAATTTCGGAAAGTTAATTTCCATCTCCAGGTCTTACAGATAACAACAAATAATGGAACTAAATACCCACGCTGATTAATAACCACACGTTGTCTTGGCCCATTACCACAGTGCACCACATGTGTACGATTGATTACTAGCATTATGTGTGATTCCTTTGGAAACATTGCATTATAGAGACATAACATTAGAGGAAAACCAACAAAGTGACATTTCCTAGAATAATTTTGGAAGATACAGCCAGTTTTTATTCAATCATATGGTAAGCAGATGCGGAAACTTTATGCGATAATTTATCGTATTGTGCTTGGGTGTCGGCATCTAATTTACGGATGAAGTGAATGAATGTGAGTAGGTAAGCAAGTCTTGACCAACAAGTCTGGAACAGACATTCATTAATGCCTGTCATTGGTGAACGCTGTAAACACCAACTGGTTTAGTTGCTCATTAAAACTAATAATAGCGTAATTACTGTTACAAAACACTTTTGTTTGTCTTTGCCTTCTCTCAGTATGCAAGCAAATGCGAGGTAGACGTACCAGGCACTCGCGTTCCAATGACCATTACCAGTGTGTTATATTGTAGTTTCTTGAGAAAAAATCGTAAACACTTGTTTCCTAGAAACAATTCGTGGCATTATTCAATCAGTTCCGCAGTGATTAGTCCACATTCCAAATTCTAAGAAGCATCTAAATGGCATTTATTCTCTGCCATAGATGTTTTTACTTGTAGCTGCAATGTTCCAGTAAGCCCAAAGTATGATTAGGAGATTGGAAATGGAATGATCTGAAGATTACATTCCCATCACATCGAAGAAGAAACAACCTAGATCATGCATGTGCGTGTAGTGGTAAATAGACTTGAACATGAATATAACAGTCACTAATTATGATCATTAAGGGAGGACGTATTACTTGTTCATTAAGGGAGCTTGTATTACTGAATTTTCATTTTTGATCTATTTGAATAATGGTTTGATGAATAGATAATGATGGGAATAATGATACAGTAACGAATTTAGAAGCATGGGTATAGGAAGAGCTTCAAGAGATTAACTTCGCTAACACACTTTGTTTACTATAAATTATTCGTCAAGCGACCAGATAGTGTACTTAGGTACCTAGAGGCAGGAAACTATCGCGTCGCCTAATTGTGAATGTATTGAAGAGCGTATGAGTGGAGCATGTTTTCCTAATTAGTCATAAACTTAGCAAAACCAATACGTGAATATTAACCAGTCAATTCTATTGTCACATAGATAGCCCTTTTAGGAAAGAGTTTTCCTTGTTTTCCATTATTTTCTCTATTAGCAGTTGACGGTTGTTGTGAATGGAATTAGTAGGATTATTTAAATAGATTGGGCAAAATAAAAGGATGGTTTGCTTGTGCAGAAATTTGCAATCCTGAACGTCGTAACAAGAAGTTGTACAGGCTTGTGAGTAGGAAACGACAATGATTTTTAGGGTTCGCTTTTGATAATTATGTTTAAGGTGCAATTCAAACATTTAGTTCCTCTTATCCTAAGCAATAAAAACATTGTCTAAAAAAATGCTAGAAAGGTTGGGAATGGCACATTTTTTTAAACTTCTTCTGGTGGAGAGGAAGTTGAAGTTTTAAGTGCTGAAAACAAAATTTGAGACGAAAGCATCGAAATTCAATATGTTTTCAGACCATATCCAATATTTCATTACTCAGATACTTAACGTACGAGATGTAAGAATAACAGTTATCGAGATCTGCTTCTAGCGAGGCTTCTTAAGAGAGAAAAAGAAAGTACGGGTTTAATTTTTTTTATGTAAAGGCATATGCCATTGAGCTAAGTCAACGGTTCTTTCTTTCTTCCGTTTTCCTTCTATTTCCTTCTTTTCCTTCTCTTCATCTTCTTTTTCTTGCCAATCTTCTTTCTTATTATTCTCAATCTTTCGTCTTTTCTTTTTCTCCTTCTCTTTCTTATTCTCGTCCTTTTTATTCTCTTTCTCATCCTCCTTTTTTAATTCTCGTCATCCTCCATCCTTTTCTTCTCTGTATCGCATCTAATATTGTGGCATAAAGCTGCAGAAGTCGCTGCAAGACGAGTGTGTAAGCATGTAAGCGTGCAAACAGTTTGCCTAGTAAAAATATTGGCGACAGCGATTCTCGATGATGAGCTAAAAGGTAACCCGGTGGTAGGTAGGTGGTAAAAAGTTCCCTAATGTGAAATGACAAATCCTCCCAACACCCCACCCCTCTGCAGCCAAAAATGTGTTTCTTTTGTTTCTTTTCGAAAACATTAGCTTTTCTAATTGAAAAAAATATTTACACTATTAAAAAGTATTTTGTATACAAGGGTTGGATAAAAAGTAATGAGAAATGTTTTCTTCTCTGAAATTACTTTATTTACAGACGTATTTACATTTACACACCTTCAATATAATCGCCTCCATTATTAATGACCTTTTGCCAAATGTTAGGAAGGCTTCGTACACCATCTGTGGGTCTATTTCTCTTGATGTCCCATATTGACCGCCCTAGAGCTTCTCTGGTGTTGAACCTCCGCGGGTTCTTCGAAGTGGTTCTTTCATTTTGCTGAAGAGATTATAATCATAGGGACTCATATCGGGTGAGTAAGGTAGTGGTAAGAGATCATAATCATCATCATACCATCAATCATCACCATCATCAATCATCACCATCATAACATCAATACCATCAATGGTAAGAGATCAAGGTAAGGTAAGAGATCATAATCATAGGGACTCATATCGGGTGAGTAAGGTAGAGGTAAGAGATCATAATCATCATCATACCATCAATCATCACCACCATCAATCATCACCATCATAACATCAATACCATCAATGGTAAGAGATCAAGGTAAGGTAAGAGATCATAATCATAGGGACTCATATCGGGTGAGTAAGGTAGTGGTAAGAGATCATAATCATCATCATACCATCAATCATCACCATCATCAATCATCACCATCATAACATCAATACCATCAATGGTAAGAGATCAAGGTAAGGTAAGAGATCATAATCATAGGGACTCATATCGGGTGAGTAAGGTAGTGGTAAGAGATCATAATCATTATCATACCATCAATCATCACCATCATCAATCATCACCATCATAACATCAATACCATCAATGGTAAGAGATCAAGGTAAGGTAAGAGATCATAATCATAGGGACTCATATCGGGTGAGTAAGGTAGAGGTAAGAGATCATAATCATCATCATACCATCAATCATCACCACCATCAATCATCACCATCATAACATCAATACCATCAATGGTAAGAGATCAAGGTAAGGTAAGAGATCATAATCATAGGGACTCATATCGGGTGAGTAAGGTAGTGGTAAGAGATCATAATCATTATCATACCATCAATCATCACCATCATCAATCATCACCATCATAACATCAATACCATCAATGGTAAGAGATCAAGGTAAGGTAAGAGATCATAATCATAGGGACTCATATCGGGTGAGTAAGGTAGAGGTAAGAGATCATAATCATCATCATACCATCAATCATCACCACCATCAATCATCACCATCATAACATCAATACCATCAATGGTAAGAGATCAAGGTAAGGTAAGAGATCATAATCATAGGGACTCATATCGGGTGAGTAAGGTAGAGGTAAGATATCATAATCATCATCATACCATCAATCATCACCACCATCAATCATCACCATCATAACATCAATACCATCAATGGTAAGAGATCAAGGTAAGGTAAGAGATCATAATCATAGGGACTCATATCGGGTGAGTAAGGTAGTGGTAAGAGATCATAATCATCATCATACCATCAATCATCACCACCATCAATCATCACCATCATAACATCAATACCATCAATGGTAAGAGATCAAGGTAAGGTAAGAGATCATAATCATAGGGACTCATATCGGGTGAGTAAGGTAGTGGTAAGAGATCATAATCATTATCATACCATCAATCATCACCATCATCAATCATCACCATCATAACATCAATACCATCAATGGTAAGAGATCAAGGTAAGGTAAGAGATCATAATCATAGGGACTCATATCGGGTGAGTAAGGTAGAGGTAAGATATCATAATCATCATCATACCATCAATCATCACCACCATCAATCATCACCATCATAACATCAATACCATCAATGGTAAGAGATCAAGGTAAGGTAAGAGATCATAATCATAGGGACTCATATCGGGTGAGTAAGGTAGTGGTAAGAGATCATAATCATCATCATACCATCAATCATCACCATCATCAATCATCACCATCATAACATCAATACCATCAATGGTAAGAGATCAAGGTAAGGTAAGAGATCATAATCATAGGGACTCATATCGGGTGAGTAAGGTAGTGGTAAGAGATCATAATCATTATCATACCATCAATCATCACCATCATCAATCATCACCATCATAACATCAATACCATCAATGGTAAGAGATCAAGGTAAGGTAAGAGATCATAATCATAGGGACTCATATCGGGTGAGTAAGGTAGAGGTAAGAGATCATAATCATCATCATACCATCAATCATCACCACCATCAATCATCACCATCATAACATCAATACCATCAATGGTAAGAGATCAAGGTAAGGTAAGAGATCATAATCATAGGGACTCATATCGGGTGAGTAAGGTAGTGGTAAGAGATCATAATCATTATCATACCATCAATCATCACCATCATCAATCATCACCATCATAACATCAATACCATCAATGGTAAGAGATCAAGGTAAGGTAAGAGATCATAATCATAGGGACTCATATCGGGTGAGTAAGGTAGAGGTAAGATATCATAATCATCATCATACCATCAATCATCACCACCATCAATCATCACCATCATAACATCAATACCATCAATGGTAAGAGATCAAGGTAAGGTAAGAGATCATAATCATAGGGACTCATATCGGGTGAGTAAGGTAGAGGTAAGATATCATAATCATCATCATACCATCAATCATCACCACCATCAATCATCACCATCATAACATCAATACCATCAATGGTAAGAGATCAAGGTAAGGTAAGAGATCATAATCATAGGGACTCATATCGGGTGAGTAAGGTAGAGGTAAGATATCATAATCATCATCATACCATCAATCATCACCACCATCAATCATCACCATCATAACATCAATACCATCAATGGTAAGAGATCAAGGTAAGGTAAGAGATCATAATCATAGGGACTCATATCGGGTGAGTAAGGTAGTGGTAAGAGATCATAATCATTATCATACCATCAATCATCACCATCATCAATCATCACCATCATAACATCAATACCATCAATGGTAAGAGATCAAGGTAAGGTAAGAGATCATAATCATAGGGACTCATATCGGGTGAGTAAGGTAGAGGTAAGATATCATAATCATCATCATACCATCAATCATCACCACCATCAATCATCACCATCATAACATCAATACCATCAATGGTAAGAGATCAAGGTAAGGTAAGAGATCATAATCATAGGGACTCATATCGGGTGAGTAAGGTAGTGGTAAGAGATCATAATCATTATCATACCATCAATCATCACCATCATCAATCATCACCATCATAACATCAATACCATCAATGGTAAGAGATCAAGGTAAGGTAAGAGATC
Organism: Acheta domesticus; assembly: GCA_031308135.1. Lineage (NCBI taxonomy): Eukaryota > Metazoa > Arthropoda > Insecta > Orthoptera > Gryllidae > Acheta > Acheta domesticus. The sequence continues at coordinate 229,408,924 of JAHLJT010000631.1, forward strand.
ATAATCATAGGGACTCATATCGGGTGAGTAAGTGAGTAAGGTGTTCCAGAATCTCTAATTGCCAGCGGCGCAAGAGTTCTCCACGGGAGGTCGTCCTGTACGGGGGTTATCCTTCACATCTCTGCCTAATCTTTAACCCATTGTGCGACTGTGGAGTATGGCGACGCTGCATCACCACGTGCTTCACGCAGGGCCTGAAAACGTTCTTGCTTACTCCGACCTCGTGTCACTTCAATTTTGAGTCACGAACGTACCTCTATCTTTGTAAACATGACGTTAGGGCACTTTCACTATTGCTCTGAAGTTCAACAATTTACACGTTGCAGTAGACTGACAGAGCACTGTTGCCGCTCGCAGCACATATTCGTCTAATAATCCTTCCTTTTGTCCCGGCAGATGACAGCACGCCATCTCACGGTGTTTAAGTTACAGCAATATTCTCGTTACTTTTTATCCAACATATGTATTTTTTCGGCGACAAATTCGCACGAAAAATATTAAAAAACTAAAAAAAACTTTTACTGTGTCACTGAACACAGGAACGGGCATGAATAACTTCTCATAACTTCCTCTCAAAACCCACGTTATTGTGGTGATTTTCAGATTATTTAGATTACTCGGCCATAGTTAAAATATAAACTAAGACGTCTGGATTTGTTTTAGTCTAGAGAAAAGGTGGTGTTTTTCCATAGTCAAGTATTTGCTCATGTACAGTACATACAATCTGGACTTTGCGGATCGGGAGAGTGCCATTTCTCATTCTGAAATAATCAAAACGATTTTGTCACCACTTATTAGTTTCCTTATTGCGTCGAATAAATTACTTTTCCCTGATCGTAACAAGTGTCAAACAAGATATTAATTATGACACGTATAAAATAAAATATAACAATGATACATTTCTATGGATAAATTATTAATCTCAGAATGAAATTAAAAGTAATCCAATGGATTATATTTACCAACTTGGATACTGAATTGTTTAATTTTTAGTGAATAAGGCGAGTGTTGCTTATTTTCGTCCATAAAAGATCCGTTTTCACTTTTTACATAATTTTTTGTTCTTCTCTTTACAAAACTCTGAAAAACTGGATGTACGTTTCCTAATTTAGGATTATACTTTTTCAGTTTTTAAGATTAATGATCCCCAAAATACTTATTTTCTATTCTCTAGATGAGCGCATAGAGGCTGAAACTGTATTTATAAAAACAGAATATTCAAAAATCATGTCCTATTGAAGGTCCGCTAATGCGAAGGAAGATGAATATGACGTTCGACAAAGTAAAAGGAGATATCAGTGTTTGTTTTCAATTATTTTGAAACTGTCATACAACGAACCAACTCCCTTTGGTTTTCAAGACCTGACTTTGATAAACGTATCAAATGTCACTTTGATTGCATTTAAAATATTCCCTGAAAATATAGTAGGCTACTATCTAGTAATGAAGAATTTAATCTTAAATAAAATAAATATATAAATGAAGATAAGACTAGAAGGATACGACTTCTTAAGATTTGATTCATTCAGTTTATTCTACGAGTACTTAGAATACTTGTTAACTCAAGTATTAGCTGTCTCGTTTCCGACGAAAATAATTAAGATAAAATGCTATGTAAGAAATCAGAATACGAAATTTCATTAAATTTTAATACACCTTTTGAACCTCTTTCTTGTTTCTTTAATTAATGATCAAACTGACTTAACTCCTTTGCAACTTGAAATCAAAGCTCATCTAAGAACCGGAAATAATTTCTTGAAAATGACATACTACATACCTTATTGGTAAAAATTCTTCAAATTCTACTGATTGCATGTTTGGTGAAACCTTCGTGTTCATTCTTCTCGGCAAAATGCGCACAAGTGCGCTTCAAAGAGGGTTGTAAATCCCCGAGCATTTATCAATGAATTTTTGAAATAACGTTTTCGTAGAAATAAATTTTTCTCGGGTAGTTAGAGTTCTGTGTCAACAGATTTAAGAAAATAACGGGAAATTGAAAAAAAATATCAAAGCTATTCTACCAGCCAAGAAGAATGAAAATGACGTGTGCAAATTCGAGGAAACGGACAGGTTCGTTCTTGAGCTGCCTGCGCTGCACTGAGTGAGTTGGCACTTTGATGAAAGGTATAAATTATTCGCTTTCAAATCGTTCTGTATACTTTTCATAAATTCAGTTGTGCAACACTATAAGTGTGATGAAACAACACAATCGAACATGTCACTGCGCCTTTGACACTGATGCCATTATTTCACGGGTTTAACAAGAAAACAAGTCGCATCTAGCGAGCATGTAGTAGTTGTGTTGCATCACAATTTTCATCCGAGTGCAAGAGTGGCATCACAGTTTCCATTTCAACCAGTCATAAAATCTGACGAAGTGGATCATAGTGTATTGTTTACTTTCATTTTACAATCGCAGACGTGCTGTCTCTAGCCTGAAGGGTTTCAGAGTCACCAAAATTTGTGCATTTCGAGAAATAGTATGACTTATTCGTATAATCGGTACACGGATCGGCTGGACGTGACGAATCGTTTATGTCAAAATGGTCGGAAACATGCGGGCAAATATTCATTCTCAACCGCTGTAGAAGTTACTAAACCGTTAGTTACCACAAATAATACTCAAGATAGCTACATTTTAAGGACAAGAGCAGCGAATATTTTATTAGAATATATTCTTCGTGAACTGGACAGCAATGAAGGGATGCGATATCAATGTTGATGTTTAGAAACTTCGATATTTGTATCAAAAGTTATGCAGTATGTATTCTATCGTTTCGTATTATTCAATATAATATCATCTAGTGGTGCTACAGAATGGCACAGATTTTCCCGTATTAGTTTTCTATTTACTTTGGTCTCGGTTAGCTATTCGGACTTCCCATATAATCTTGACAGCTACCAACTATCGTCGCCAAAATTACTTTTTTTTAAAAACATTTTCTTAATTTTCCGGTTTCTTAATAGAAGATGGAAATATTACTTTAATAATGTTAAAGAACAGTAAAAACTGCGTCCTAAATGGCAATTTTCTTTAAAAAATTTGGAGTCCGTTTTTAACAGAATGGCATTTAAGTGCTACTGCAAATACGAAATTTGAAGCTCTTTTTCTAAGTAATCTTTTGTGTTTTCGAAAAACATTATTTTAAGTCATCGAAAACACTGTAACTCACAAATACAATAGTGTTTAACGGCATGTGATGAGGATCTTAAAAAAATTACATTTATTCAATTTTTGAAAAAACAGAAACATACCCAAAATGAACTTTACGTCATATTAAAGAGTGCAAATTGTACTATCCGTTCGAAAACTTTGAAGAAAAAATTTGGATCCGTTTTTCAGAGAATGGTGTTTGAGCGTTTCTGAAAATGCAGAATTTTTACTTACTTTTCACAGAAAACGGTTCAGTTTTCGAGAAACGTTGTTTGTCATTATTTAAATCACATGTACTCAGAAAGACAATAATATGAACAAATCGCCGCTAATGTAAATGTTAATGACGTGAGTTACAACTAAATAAATCATTTTTGTAATTTTTGAAAAAATAAAAGAATAGAACAACATGACGAAAAATTTCTATCTTCAATTTTGTAGTTGGAGGAAAATCCCGAAAAAAATTCAAACTTTTACTAATTTTCGAAAATTCAGAGTTAACCGTGAAGATCGGCACCTAAGTCACTTTAATCAGTGTATTTTACTCAATTCTTACAAGCTCTACTCTATTCTTACAACACGTTTATAGAAACATTTGGAGCCTTTTTTGAGAAAATTTTGAAAATGTTCGGGGGGAGCTTCATGTAAAGTACCCCCAATTTTGAAGAAAGTTTTTCAAAATCTCAAAGCTTCGACTAGAGCCAGATGGACAGGGTTTTCTTCAATTTGGAAAAAAATCCTACGAGTGGTTTAGGCGCTAGTGGTGTTCATAGACGGACGGACGGAGTTTTTCTTTCAATTGGATTTTCGGTATCAAGGACCCATAAAACAGGGATTTTGGCTGCACCACGTGTTAAAGGATTGTTTTTCTTAATTTAGCAACTGGTTTTATCTACTTTTTCGTTATCAGGGGCGGGCAATGAATTTTTTTCTGTCGAAAATTCCCAGTTTTTCCGCACATCATTACATCACTTTCCGTATATACGAATGTATACGGGAAAGTAAAAATTTAGTTAATTTTTATTATTTTTGCCTCTGTTTTGCCAGTTAAATCTTAATGATCAAAAATACATTTACCTACTCTCAAATTAAATTTCCCTCTTCTCTCGTGCTTACAAAATTATTAGAGGATAATAAATCAGTTTTTAAAAACATCCAATTTCAAAACTATGAGACATTTTAGGGCGATACATTATTAAACATCGATGTTCTAATTTTGAACATTGGTTTTTGAGGGGGCATCTCGAGGCTCAGGCGAGAAGTCGAGAAAGAGAGATAGAGGTGGAGAGAGAGAGAGGTGGAGAGAGAGAGAGGTGGAGAGAGAGAGGTCGAGAGAGAGAGGTCGAGAGAGAGAAAGGTGTGCAGAGAGAGAGGTCGAGAGAGAGAGAGGTCGAGAGAGAGAGAGGGGTCGAGAGAGAGAGGTCGAGAGAGAGAGGTCGAGAGAGAGAGGTCGAGAGAGAGAGGTCGAGAGAGAGAGGTCGAGAGAGAGAGGTCGAGAGAGAGAGGTCGAGAGAGAGAGGTCGAGAGAGAGAGGTCGAGAGAGAGAGGTCGAGAGAGAGAGGTCGAGAGAGAGAGGTCGAGAGAGAGAGAGGTCGAGAGAGAGAGAGGTCGAGAGAGAGAGGTCGAGAGAGACAGAGGTCGTGAGAGAGAGAGGTCGTGAGAGAGAGAGGTCGTGAGAGAGAGAGGTCGAGAGAGAGAGGTCGAGAGAGAGAGAGAGGTCGAGAGAGTGAGAGGTGGAGAGAGAGAGGTCGAGAGAGAGAGGTCGAGAGAGAGAGGTCGAGAGAGAGAGGTCGAGAGAGAGAGGTCGAGAGAGAGAGGTCGAGAGAGAGAGGTCGAGAGAGAGAGGTCGAGAGAGAGAGGTCGAGAGAGAGAGGTCGAGAGAGAGAGGTCGAGAGAGAGAGGTCGAGAGAGAGAGGTCGAGAGAGAGAGGTCGAGAGAGAGAGGTCGAGAGAGAGAGGTCGAGAGAGAGAGGTCGAGAGAGAGAGGTCGAGGAGAGAGAGGTCGAGAGAGAGAGGTCGAGAGATGAGAGGTCGAGAGAGAGAGGGTCGAGAGAGAGAGTGGACGAGAGAGAGAGTGGACGAAAGAGAGAGTGGCCAAGAGAGAGAGGTCGAGAGAGAGTGGTCGAGATAGAGAGAGACAGTCGAAAGAAACAGGGCGAGAGAAAGAGAGAGAGAGAGGAGAGAGGTCGAAAGAAAGACTCCCTCCATACATACACACACACACGTCTCGGCGGCTGGGAGGAAGAGTGGGCGAGTTGCCGGAGGGGACGCCTTAGTCACATCTTCCTCGGTTACACTTACACAGCAGATTGTGGGCGCGCGCACGCCACGCCGCCGAGGGATTCCCGCGCGCGGCACGCGTCACGCGCCTCGCGTCTCCCCGCGATAGCCGGCCTCACGCCGCGCCGCCGACAGACACCAGCGCAACCTATCCTCGAGAGAAGAGGCGGCCGATTGAAAACAATTGCATAGCTTCCAGTACTCTGCCCAGGGACGTCATTGAAAAGAAAACGCATGGCGACACGCCCATGTCAAAACGGAGACGAACACGCTGCATCATTAGAATGCTGATATTCAAGTTTTATTCCAAGGAAGAGGAAAATGGTATACTAATGACGTGCGCTGTGTTTGAGAATATATTCTTCTTGGTTTCCTGCATGTAGTCTCAAAAGTCAATGTAGCGGAATCGAAACTTTGCGTACGAAGATGTGAATAGGGGTTGCAAAATATCATCTGTTGAGGGGATTCGCAGACTTCCTTCCCCACCGTGGCCATGCTGTGTCTCGGATCGTAAGTCATCATTGATGATCGATGACATATACAAAGATACAGATAAGAGTGCAAGTTTTTAAGAAAATATTGGCATTTTGTATGATGTTAATGGTTCACGAAACGCATTCGTTCAATAGATGATATTTAAATTAGAAAATGAGCCAAAATGGTGTACATTTTACTTTCGGTGCGCTCTTATTCTAGCAATCTTCTAATTTAACAATTCAATTCAACTTTATCTGGCGGAGACAAAATCTTGGGGGGGGTAGTATTGATATTCTTGGAAGCCATATTTTTACATTGTGACAAAAACTAACAATCTGTCTTCTCGTAACGCGTCATCAGCAATTGCTGAATCCATTCACCTGTTACGTGATTTATAAATAGCCCTTGGATTCTATTTCAGCTTTTTAAGAAGATTTGTAAGAACGTTTCAGACTGTGCAAGTTGGGGTTTGTGTACATGAGTCAATGGCAACAACGCTCAGAAAAAAACAACATCTAGGGGCCAGTTGCAATAGATCCACGAGAGCCCCTTATTTCTAATAAAATACTCTTCTCCCAACGCATAAAGAGATTCTCAAAGGTACAGAAATAACTTATAGTGGTTAATTTGATTTGCAAGTAAATATATGTTCATGCGTTTTGTATGATAAAAATCGGGGCCATGTTCTCAGATTGAATCCCATCACCACGTCACTTGTTCCCTTTATGAAAAATATATTAAAAAAGCTGAAAAAAAATTGAACAGAAAAATTGAACTCTTATTAAACATTTCTTCTGGTAACAATCAAAGCAATGATTATGTTCTACATGTAATGCGTATCACAAGCAAACATCGGTTGTTACCTGAATACATTTTGAAAGGAGATAGTTGTTTCATGGGAAGTATATTTTTAATGATTAAACATTAGAGTACTATCAGTACAAGATCCAAGCTCGCGTGCCGCATTGCAATTTGCAGAAGTACGCTAATTCACAAAAAGCCTTTACGTCTATTTGCCCGTTAGCAGTTTATGAATCATCCGCACTCTTTCCTCCATGCATATTTTCACGAGAGGAATCCTGCCATGACGATTTTTGCTCGCTGAATACATTTGCCTGAAATATTTTTACACAACGAATGTTTTCTTTGACGCATTGCAATAATGTCCTGATTTTTTGATAAAAGTAAATATTCTAATTGATTCGCGAGTCAAATATTGCTCACACTTCATTTTTATTAAACAAACTAATCTGTATAAATTTTATACTTTGTTATTAAATTATCTTGTAATAGATAGGAATTAATGAGTTTACATTCCAATTAATACTATGAATTTCTAAGCAATTACTATAAACTTTGTGGGGGCAATGTAATATACTTGGTGAATTTAACTTACTATTGTTACTTTCCCGTATACGTACGTATACACGGAGTGATGTACGTAGTATAGGGAAAGTTATGTAATGCTGCGCGAAAAAATGGCCAATTTTCGGCGGAAAAAAATTAATTGCCGGGCCGTGAAAACGAATAAGTGGATAACACCAGTTGCTAAATTAAGAAAAAAAATCCCCTAACACGTGGTGTTGCCAGAAAGCCTGTTTTCTAGGTCCTTGATACCGAAAACCCAATTGAAAGGAAAACGTCCGTCCGTCCGTCCGTCCGTCCGTCCGTCCGTCCGTCCGTCCGTCCGTCCGTCCGTCCGTCCGTCCGTCCGTCTCTGAACACTGCTAGCGCCTAAACCATACGTACGATTTCTTCCAAAATGGATATTCCCCGGGCGATCTGATTCTAGTCAAAGCTTTGAGTTTTTGAAAAAGATTCTTCAAAATTTGGGGGTACTTTATATGAAGCCCCCCGGGGATTTTCAACATTTTCTCAAAAACGGCTGCAAATTTTTTCTTTAAATTTCTTGTATGAATAGAGTAAAATACACTTATTAACATGACATATGTCCAATTTTCACGTACAGCTCTGAATTTTCGAAATCTGTGAAAGTTTGAAAATTTTTCGGCTTCTTTCTCCAACTACAAAATTGAAGATAGAGATTTTTTCTTCAAATAAAATTTGTTCTGCATATTGAGTTCTTTAATAAAGGTCATGTAAATGTTTTTCACAATTTTGGTAGTTTTCGTGCAATATTGCGTGCAATATGTGCGATTTTAAAAAATTACAAAAACAAGATTTTCTCAAAAACGGCTCCAAATTTTTTCTTTAAACTTTTGGTAGGGATAGTGGTAAATGTGCTCTATCAATGACAAAAAAGCCATATTGGTCTATCGGTTGGTTTTTTCAAAAATTACAAAAATGTAAATTTTTGTACTTGTCTCTCACGTCGTTAATATTTACATTATCCGCGATTTTTTCACATTATTATATTTACGAGTATATATGCTTTAAATAATGTCAAGTAAAGTTTCTCGAAAACACAACCGTTTTCTGTGAAAAGTAGCTCAAATTTCGGCATTTTCAGAAATGCTCAAACGCCATTTTCTCGTATATGGCTGCAAATGTTTTCTTGAAACTTTTGTAACGGATAGTGATAATTACACTCTTTAATATGACGTAAAGTTTATTTTGAGTTTTTTTTTGTTTTTTTCAAAAATTACATAATTGTAATTGTTTTGAAAGATCTCTGACATGTTTAATATGCACATTACCAGCAATTTGTAAACATTATTATATTTGTGAGTGAAAGTGCTTCAAATAACTTCAAATAAAGTATTTTGAAAACTCTCATTTTCTGTGAAAATGAGCTTCTAATTTCGCATTTTTAGTAGCACTAAAACGCCATTTTCTCTTGAACGGCACATCTTTTTTAAAAGAAAATTGCCATTTATGACTAGGGTTTATTGTTCTTTAATATTCTAAAATTAATATTTTCGTTCTACCAATAGGAAACCGAAAAATTAAGAAAATGACAAAAAAAATGTACTTTTGGCGGTGATAGATGGTAGCTGGCAAGAAAGAGTATGTGGCAATTGCGAATAGCTAGCGAAGACCCAAGAAAATAGAAAACTAATACGGGAAAGTCTGTGCCATTCTGTAGCACCACTAGTTTTTAATGCCGTAGATAGCAAGCGACAAATACATTTTCTCTGGATTTAAAATATTAGGAAAACGCATCCACAACATTTAAGTAATAAAATAGGTTGAATGAAGACCATAAAATGTTTAAAATATATTGGTTTCTACAAAATTGATATGAACACTACTTTCAAACACAGTATTAGAGTTATAAAATCATAAAGAAAACATTAATACAATTGAAATATCTACTTGAAATCTAAATATTAATGTAATATATAGTGAAAAATAATGTAAAACATATAATGTAATATATGTGGACAACACGTTGCTGATAAACAAGCAGTTAAAAAGCGACTCAAAATTAATCAAATTAAAATAGGGTTTAAGATGTTATTAAGATAGGACGAATGCATTATTTTTCAGATAATAAAAAAATAATTTCTCCATATTTCACATCTCTTATTACAAGTGCACAATGGATTTTTTTACGTTTCGTAATCAGATTGACTGCTTCAGGTGGACTACTTATATGAAACTGGAATAGAAAATATTAAATCAAGTGAACCATAAAACAGACATATTCAAAATAAGCATAATAACCGCGCGTTGAGACTGAATGATAAAAAGATAACTATGACATTTATTTGAATTAAAAGAATCTTTAGGCAATATTGTTCAGAGCACAAGAAAACGGAAGTACCTCCCCAGAACTTATTCGGAAAGATGACGTGTATTAATACAGTCTTTTTGCTTTCATGTAAAGTTAACCATTTGAAGATGTAATCGATCTGATAACAAATCGTCGTGAATGCATGTTGCTAACGAGTAGTAACTGGGACATTCAAGGATTTTCATCTATGAAAAACCATTATTTTGACTGTCCGAAAATAAAGAATTCCTCCTACTATTTATTTTTTAGAAAGTGGTTACTTTAAGGGCATGCACAGGATGATATAATATCAATTTTTAGCAATTCTTAGCTATAAATGCAATAAAGAAAACAAAATAATTTCGTCGGATCAGCTACAACTGAATTTAATGTAACATGTTACACAATTAAGTGATTTGTGTTCTTGAATTTTAAAAAAAACGTAAGTCAGTAAGGTTGCCTAAAAATAGCGTATGGCACATGTGGTAAAAGTGATTTTATTTTGCAAGTAGGATTATGCCACTCGGCCTATCGGCCTCGGAAAATAAAATGTCAGTTTTACCACTCGTATCGTGTATAACTACTGTTACGTATGATACGAGTGGTAATGTTTCATGTTGTTTCTACGAACCCACAAAAACACAATGCTCATTATTCACAATTAAACACTTTCTCTACAAACTGCCTGGAGTGTTTCAGGTGTCTTTTCTTATTACAAAATATTATTACATCTGTATATTACTTATTACAATATACACTTACAACATTTTTCATTTTTACACAAACGAGTTTCATGGAATCATTTCATAAATGTGCAAATATAGTCTAGTTCCAACATTTTTTAGACATCTGTGGTATTAAAAACGTTCAATGTCGAATAGTTGTCGAATAGTTTTCCCTCTATTGTCATGCATTAAGTGCATAAAATAATTTGAAAATTTTAAAAAGACTAGCGCGTTTCCTTTTTCTAAACTCATTTCGTATTCTTTTCTCATACACTAATCGCTCTTACCTCAACTCACATCTTTCACCATGGCAATGAAACCAAACTGTTTCGAGAAAATATACTAATTACCATTCTCACTTTATCTGAAATTTAAATATATATATATTTTCTCATCCGTGATGATACGTTGTCTCTGCGATCAAACATAATGTTCTCTAATTTCTTCTTTTGTGGTAATCTATTTGTACAACTGTTTAAGAGTGTTTGTATTTGGCCATTGGCTCGTCTTTGCATGTTTACGTTCTGTTACACTTTGTTTTCTTTCTTACGTGTGCTCAACGACTTGCGAGATAAATCGTGAGGAACGTGAGGGATGGGGAACACCCAAGAATCCCTTCCTTCCTGGGAGTTCCCACAGAGCCCTTCTCTCGCATGAAATGAAATTTTACTGTTCCATGGTACATTATCAAGGCGAGTCATGACGCGCGTTTACACTCTGTGAGTGAGCAGTATGGAATCCTGTCTCTTAGACTTAGATTCACCAACGATTGAATCAGCACTTTTCCACTTTCCTTTTCCTTGAGGATGGACGTTTAAAATCGGAAGTTCAGTTTATGAAGTGGCAATTCAAGAAGAATAGTGGCGCTGCAGAATGGCACAGACTTTCTCGTACTTTTTAGTTTCCTTATATCTTCAGTCTAGGCAATTTTCTTTGATTTTGCCACTCTCTCTTCCCAGCTGCCATCTACTGGCGCTTGGCGCCTAAAATACTTTTTTTTTTCACATTTTCTCATTTTTTAGATCCTTAATAGTAGAATTGATGTATGACTTTAAAAATATTATAGAAGTATTCAATTTGGCCCCATATGTATATTATATTCGAAAATGTGGATCATTTTTAAGGAAAAGTCGTTTGAGTGTATCTCAAAATGCGCATTTTGAAGCTCATTGTTACTTAACACTTCTGAGTTTTCGAGAAACCTCGTTAAAAATCATTTGAAGCACTTGTGCTCACAAATGCAATAATGTGTACAAATCGCTGGCAATGTAAATATTAAGGAGTGAGAGAGATATAAAAAATATATTTACGTATTTTTTTGAAAAAACAAAAGTATACAGCGACGAGACGTTAATGTCATCTGTTAAAGTCCATTTAGCTCTATCCCTACAAAAAGTTTAAAGAAAAACTTAAGAAACGTTTTTGAGAAAATTTTATTTTAAACATTTTTAGTGCCCTTAACTCACTCAAATTTAGGAAAAAATTACTAAAATTTTCAAAAAAGTACATAACGTTAATTAAAGAACTAATTGTGGAAAACAAATTTTATTTGAAGAAATGGTCACCATTTTCAATATTCTACATGTAGGAAGGTACTGAAAAATTCAAATTTTTGTAATTTTCGAAATTTCAAAGTTAACAGTGGAAACCGGACCTATGCTCTCTCCATAAATGTCTTTTATTCTATTCTTTCAAGAAATTAGGAGCAACTTTGAAAAAAATGTGGAAATGTTTCAGGGGCTTCATGTACAGTTTCCCCAAATTTTAAAGAATATTTTTGAAACTTGCAGAGCTTGGAGTCGAGTCTGATAGACGGAGGAATATTCACTTTGGAAAAAATCCCATGAATAGTTTAGGCGCTAGTGTTATTCATAGACGACCGGCAGAACAGATGGACGGATAGACGAACGGCCGGACAACTTTTTCGGTATCAGGAGACCGCAAACAGTACTTTCCTCAAAATCTCGGAATGGATTTTCCGCAGCATTACATTCCTTTCTATATGCATAGTAAATTACTTCATTGATACGCACGTATACGAAAAAGTAAAAGAGACATTAATTTCATTACAATTATTTATTTGAAAACGTATTCGTGGAGGAAGTTTATTAGAGATACTGATGTAGGAATTAAAAGTACATCTTCCACAAACACTACAAAAATGTGTTATAGAGCATTGCAATATACAAGTAATTTTACCAAATACATTGAATGTTCGTTATCCTACAGTTTTATATTTTTTAGGTACTCGTATAAATTGTATGTTGGGTTGTAGGGCCCCCAGTGCGATCACCGCCTTGAAAAGTATGTTTCTGAACTTGTTTTAGAACGCGCAAACGTACAATAAAGCGCAAATTTTCTTACTGTGAGACAAACGCAATCATATTTTCATATCCATAAAACGTTTAGTCCTTTCTATCATTGTACTTTATAAATTATTAGGTACCTGAAGAATTCAGCCTTTGCAACATAGGTACATTTATCTTGTGTATTTGTCCTCTAATCTCTCAAAACATTATTTAATATTGAATTACATGAACAAAAAAATCAAAACGTTTATTATAAACTAATGCAAGTGCCACTTTATAATAGGTAATACCACGAGTACTTTGGAAATTATCGATAAATCCCCAACTCGCAAAGTGAGGAGGGGATTTATCTGAGAATTTCCAAAGCACGAGTAGTATTTAATAGGACAATTCAACGAATGAAAATGTCCAAAATGCGCCAAATATTGGAAGTTACTGAAAACTATGTTAAAATCAAGGAGGTTATCATATTGAACACACGCGATTTATTGGTTATCGACATAGCGATCGATGTATACCATCTCCTAAGAGATGAATCACCGTTTATGATTGCCCAGTAGGGAGAAGCGGTAAGAAACATCGGAAAGAAAAGCGATAAACGAATAAATATATTAACAAAATGCTATTACTTTTAAAGAAAAGAAAAAAAAATATTTAACATAGCTTATTACACAAACGTTCAACTCTAGTAAAGATTTCATTAAAAAAATATTCCCAATAAAATTCATTATTAAAAATTGTGCGTGTTTTTTAAAAAATAACTGAACCAAAATTTTTATAAAATAGTAAAATGTCAAAAGTTTCATTTTAATGTCTCATTTACGAAAAAGAAAGGCCATGTATCTTTTATTACTAAGTAATTAATTTAATAATTAGATTAATTTTTGGGAGAATTATTTTTGTAGAGCTTTTACTTTGGACTCACTAAACAGAAGAATGGTACTTTATAAGGAGCAATAGAAAGAATTAAATAAAGATTGTTCCGTAAGGATATGGTAAAAACCTATTTCTTTGCATTTGTATATTATTTATAACGGTTATAATAATGTTATGTATTGACATTCGACAGTCTCTTCATTCATGACTGTCCAATTCATATTTAACTCAATTTGAATACTCTTCCTCTCATTTGAATACTCCTTTGAAGCAACCACGACTGCATACTCGTATTGCATTTCATCACTACAGCTGCAGCTTCCGTTCGGTAAGATCAACGATGACGTGCGTCAGAATTCTTGGGAGGGGCCTTCGTGAAATGCTCAGCAGCAGGTAGATCGCTCTTTGCTGTGCTAAAGGTTACTCAGAGCGATGACGTCAGAGAGGGACGCGCGGAACAACATAAAACAATTCTGGCACCCAGCGCGCCTCCTCGGAGCACTTCGATTCACAACACTCTTTCTGCAAGGCCTTTTTCGCCCGAACTCATTTCACCGGGAAATGTAGCTCAGGGCATTACTACAGTGCTTCTGACCGAGAGGTCGTAGGTTAAAGTTCCGACGGTGGCAAGATTTCAGACAGTAGTTACGTAGCTAGGTCGACTTCGGCCGCTGTGGAGGGGAATTCTAGCGGCTCGCTGCTCTGATCGGTAGTTTTTCGTGATTTCTCCAATCAACAAGAGGCGAATGGAGGAGCAGTTCCTTAACAAACGGACCACGCGCCATCTTACCTTCCTCTTTCTTGTACTATCCGCACCCCTTCATTACACACACACACACACACACCACACACACACACACACACACACACTTGCATGCACTACAATTGTCGGGAGGCCGGTTTGGAGCTTAGAGATTGTCCCGGCAGGGGCAGTACCCCGTAGGTGGGTGAAAAAAATGTTCAGTAAAATTACATCAATTAAAAACCACCGTCATTAAAAATAGTTTGTTTTCGGAAAATGTATTTGTGATTCAGAGGTTTCTTCGTCTCAGTTTGAGTTTTAAAGTTACACAAGTTGTACTCCTATATGTTTTGATTTTGTAAATGGTTTATTGATCTGGATAAACAGCCCCAAAAATATGATTCAGTGGCAGGTATGGATAGTAAGAACCACTTAATTGTATCATATACTTTGCAGTGTAGGGAGACATTTTTATGGTTTCGGGTGAATAATATACATATGCCTTGATCAAGGATGCTTAACTCCATGAGGTTCCTTGTTACTTTCTCGCTACGGAGTAGAGAGAACGTTATGTAATGCTGCGCGAAAAAAACGACGAATTTGGAGTAGAAAAACTCTTATTACAGGGTGGCTCTGGTAACGAAAAAGTGTACTCCTATATATTTTGATTTTGTAAATGGTTTATTGATCTGGATAAACAGCCCCAAAAATATGATTCAATGGCAGATATGGATAGTAAGAACCAAAGAACAGAAGTTTACCTGAAGCGCCTGGGACATTTTCAATTTTTTTAAAGAATGGCTCCATCGTTTTTGATATTTTTTTATTGAATAGTGTGTCGAACGTTTAAGAAAATGGTGCAGGTCTCATGTTCGTTGAAAACGCTGATTTTTCGAAATCAAAATGCTAAATTACGAAAACAAAATGTAACACGCAATGTAAACAGATCCATGTCTTATGGATCTTTGATAATGACGATAAAACGTGTGACTGTCCGTCCATCCGTCCGTCAATAACGCTAGCAGCTAAACCGTCCAGCTGATTTTCTCCAAAACTGATGTTCCCCAATCAATCTGGCTGATATCGCGGTCCCTTGAAACCGATATTTTAATTTTGGGGGGGTCCTGTACATGAGGCCTCTCTCGGTGGCTCGCTGATTAGCGTGCTCGCTTTGCACGGCGTAATCCCAGCCGAGGCAAATTATACTTGCGCGCTTTCCTCACAAATGTCCCAATATCCACTGCTGTGCAACGATGAGAAAGCCTCCCTAAGGTTATGAAGACCAATATAATATTCTGGTCTTCTAAGACTAATTAAGTCCTTCTCCTAATTAAGGCGTTGAAGACCAGTATAATATACGGTGAAGGGATGTCTTCGTGCTAACCACACCAACCCCTTATCCCATGGCCGAAAGGCTGGGTAACGGGATATCGAGCCAAAGAACAGAAGTTTACCTGAAGCGCCTGGGACATTTTCAATTTTTTTAAAGAATAGCTCCATCGTTTTTGATATTTTTTTATTGAATAGTGTGTCGAACGTTTAAGAAAATGGTGCAGGTCTCATGTTCGTTGAAAACGCTGATTTTTCGAAAATTACAAAAGTTCAATTTTTTTTCAAAATCTTTCTACAACTAAAATATTAAAGCTGGAGATTTTTCCCTCAATGAAATCTGTTCTTTAAAATGTCACGTACAATATTTTGAAAATTTGAGTATTTTTCGCGTAATTTTGGAAGAAAATACGGGCGAGAAAGTATGTGCTGTTTTAGCACCACTAGTTAATAGTGAAATGTGGTGTCAAAATGAAAAGCAATGTCCCGAGGGGCGCTACTCCTGGGGTCCCCCGAGTCATGAGGTTTGACGTCGACTACTTTCCCTGATAGTGTACGTGACGTCAATGTAGGGTGCCGAGAGCGCTTTGGATATTTGTAAGAGCAGTTATGTATAATCCATCTTAAGCAAGTCGAAGAACAACTCTGATTATATGAAGTTATATTTGTGTTTATGTAATGTAATAATCAAATCCAACCCCTTAATTAGGAGTAGGCAACAAATTTAAATTTTAAATAAAAAAATAAAAAAATTAGTGACATTTACAGCTTTGAGTACCTTCTTGAAAGCGAAGTCCTATTTCAGGTCCGCAGGGAACAAAACAATGTGCTCGCTCAGGAATACACAAAATACTATTAGCTGGATAATTCAATTAGCACGTCGCGACAAGTAGTTCCGTTTGGAATTCACGGACAGCTGGCATACTTGTTTTTTTGGTTTAGGTTTAGTATCGTTTGAGCAATTGCAGAACCGGTTTGAGGCACGTACGTTGTGGTCATTTCGAAACGAGGAGAAATAAAGTGTGTGGTCAGAAAAGCAGTCGTTTTAGTAACGGAGAAGCGTCTTGGGAGCTCTGCAGTCATCTTCTTTGCCTCAGAGGCTGGCGGTTGGCAAGGCGCAGCGGTTTACCTCTGCAACGGAGATGCTTTCTTTGTCGTGAATATGAAAAGGATAAGTGAATACTAAATAAGTGCGACTGGTTGCTTGATTACTCAACTGCTACTACAGTCATTAGTCCACTAAGTATAATGCATGTTTTTGGTCGGGATGTGGCAGTGATATTGCCCCGTTGGATGGCGAGAACACGCGCCGACCTACCGTCGGCTAGCGGTTTTTCCCTAGCCAGGTATCTCCCACCAGCGGGGTACCGCCCCAACCGGGACAAGCTCTAAGCTCCCGGCCGGACTCCTGGCACGTGTGCTTGCTAGTGCTTGTCAGTGCAAGCACAGAAGAGATACTACACTGAAGGTAAAGTAGAAGGCGGTTCCTTTGATCTTCAGTGAGCCACTATGGAGCTCGGACCGCCATCATGAAACTGTGTGAAGGAAGCGCAAAATTTAGCTAAAAAGAAGGATTAATATATTCTTCTTCTACGCTATTAGTGAGTGTACAGTCAGAAACTTGAGGCAATTAGCATTCTCGGAAGTCACCGTTCAAGAGCTGTGAAATATTCCAGTGGGGGGCGGTAGGTGCAGGTTGGCGACCCCGACTCAGGTTGATGAGAAGTGCTGCGTCTGATTGATGAGTAGTGCGAGCTGGGGAAGGGAAGCTCCCAGTGACGGCGATGACGTGCGACTCCGCCGCCGCCGCCGCCGCCGCCGCCGCCGCCGCCGCCGCCAGCGGGGACTACCTGGGACTGCACTTTCATTGTCAGTGACGACGCATCGCGGACGGCGCCTACGCACGGAACTGTTACAAAAGGAGAGCACGAAATGGGCCACGCGATGAGCCGCACCGAGGCGAGGGCGGGGGCGGGGGCAGGGAGGGGGTGGGCCACCCCGCGGCCGTTAGCAGGTGCCGCGTTCGTCATCCGCCCACCTTTCGTCACCTGCCGCCGCGCCACCATCCCGCGCCCAGCAGCGCTTCCCTTTTCCCGCAATGACGTACTACCTCAGACGGCGCCGCTTCGTTCTGACTTGCTGACATTGGAATGTCATTGAGAGGTGGAATGTATTGCTGGTATTCGCGGTACGCTCATTTTAAAATTTGAGTTACGTTTGCGGGAAAAAAGTACGCCTTCCCTGATTCTGTTCTCACATGATTTTTAATACATTCTCGCATTATTATTGTTGTTATTATTATTGTTGTTATTATTATTATTTTTGTTATTATTGTTATTGTTATTGTTACTGTTGTTATTATTATTATTTTTAGTAGTAGTAGTAGTAGTAGTAGTAATAATAATTAGTAGTTTTTTGAATTTGAATTTATTTCTTCAAAAACACATAAACAGTTAAGTGTACAACAATTTTTCTACAATGCCTTCACCTTCAAATATTATTAAAACACAAATACAAATTTAACAAAATCCAAAAACTTTTCTTACTAGTGTACACTCTTTACCCTCTCTAAGTGTTATTACACTTGTCAGAGAGGGATGAGTTAATAATAATAATAATAATAATAATAATAATAATATATTAGTGCAAATGGGCGTATCCTCGATGGAAGATACAAAAAAAGAAATAAAAATAAGAAAAACAATATGCACAACTATGAAAAATATAAACAAACAAAAATAAAATAAAAATACCAATAGACAAACATAAAAAATTTATAAAATGTGCCATCCCTACACCTCACCTATCTCTGCACTTCACTATATCTCTCTTCGGTAACCAGTAATTTATTCATTAACGGTAAGTATAAACATCATATTTTCCCCGCACTTTTGTGGCCTTTACTACACTTACTGTACATCACTGTACTACTACACTTGCGCACTTTACAAATCTCTGACGCTTAACTCGCGTGCTTCTTAGAAGGGTCGCTAGCACCTTTGCAGGTAAATTGTTCCTGTCAACAATAGTGCTATTCATAAAACTGAATTTTCTTACATTGGTTCTTTGCTTTCTGCATTTTATTGTGTGAATTGTCGCCCCTATTTAATAAGCATGGCGTTTCAGACTTTCACTGGTAGCTTTCCATGCCGATTGCTTTTGTGTACGCCTTGAAGAGGGCATATAGTCCTGCTCCCTTTCTACGTGTAGCTAATGATTCCAGTTGACATTCCCCCGTTGCCTCTCCTCAGACAATTTAGACGCTTTTTCTGCACTCTGTTTAACGTTTTAATCTGATCTTCGATCGAATTTTGGTACCGATATCATTAACATACATAAGAAAAAGGAACGGCCCTAACACGCTTTCCTGAGGGCCACATAAATCTCGTTGGATAGAAAGTCATCCCCATACGTTAGGGCCGGACAAAAACGCCCTCAGTTTCCGTTCGTTCTCGGCGGCGATACTAGGCGCGCCGATACTACTGTGTCCGAGAATGCCAGTTCCGGAACTACCATTATTGAGAATGAACGATACCGAATTTGGCCTTTTGTCGGTGTGCGCCGACCGCGTCGAATAAATGCTGGAGGCGTCACTGGAGCTCTCGCTACCGTTTAGTATAGCTCAAACTCGAGGCAGTCTGGCGGTATGTCTTGTTGAATAAGGCAAAATATTTTTTGCGATTTGCGAGATTTGTGCACCAATGCACAACCAATCTAGCGGCACCTGTAATTTTTGTAGATAGACTTCGGCTTTTGACATGAAAGTAAAGAAAACAAATTACAATTTCATTTCTTTAATCTGCTGCGCTACCAACCAAGTGACGATCGTTCGCTTGTGATCTCTCGTTTGTGATAGATATAATTTTAACTTGGAGTAAAAAACTTTTAAATGTTGTTTTCTGTTTTATTACAGGCAATTTATGTGTGTTATTGTTATTATTGTTATTATTATTTATTATTATTGTTATATTGAAAATTTTGTGAAATTGTAACAACTGTTTTAATTACAGAAACCCAACAAAGTTTTTTTATTCCCGAAATTGTAATAATATAATAAAAATAATGAAAAAGTAACAATTATGACGAATATTTATTTCGCCTTTTCACGTAAATATATTTTAAGACATATTTAACTTTCTAAGCTTTTTTCTTGAAATGTATTTCTATTTTCTTCTAGTGTGGTTAAAATTTATGTTTAAATCATTTTCCACTTTCACCAATTCCAGCCGCTTAGCACCCAACCTCTATTTTTTATCTAGATTTAGACTAAGAATGCCATTTGTTTTGAATTTGACATTCTGTATCTTTAGATACCACAAGTTCGCTTTCCTCTTAATTCTTTACACAAAGAAAGAAGTCATAGTGGATCATAGGTGACTGGTGAATCATGGGGAGGGGGAGCGCTGGCCTCAGATTCGCATTGCAAACCACTGGCGTCTCAGGGGGCAAGTCGATTACCACGACTTCCGACGTTGATATCTCACCGTCCCTACATGTGCTTCCAGGAGGGTAAAGAAAATGGAAGGAAAGTTCTGCTAATTGAAAGAATAATGCGTTAGATCTCTTTCGTATACCAGTGATAAAAATAAAGTCAATTAAAACATTTATTTTTATAATTTCTAGGTTTATAATAAATCAAAAGCTTTTTTCTACGGCGCAAAAATTTATAAATTTATTAATTTTCCCCTCATTTTATGTGGTGTATAAGTTTCGAATTTCTGAAAACTCTACCCGTGTGTGGCGATAGGTAAGGAGTTGAATGGACTGATTTGCAATGGGCGCCGTTGTTTGGCCGCGAATTGTTTCACCCAATTCAGAGGCCATAGCGGCTTACATCAACTGTTGCACAATAAATTGTGCCCAGTGACGAAAATACGTTTTCACGCAGGGAAGAACAGTACCCATTTCAATTTTGATTCGCATATGCATTTTTATTATGTAATGATGAAATTAATATCAAATATATTTGTTTTTAATAAATATGCCTTACATTCGAATGTGTAAGAAACGTAAATAACATAACAATAGGTATGAAATGAATTATTTTTCCCTTAACAAATATTTTTGTGCTTTCATATATAATTTGGGAATGTAAACTTTTATGATCACTTTCTGTGCTTACCTGAAAATAAACTGAAGGTTTATTTACGTTATTAGAGATTCCAAATAATAACCTTTATTTCAATGTCGTGTAATAATTCACAATGTAAAAAAATTGATGAAAATTATTTAGATTTTATTTCTCTTCTATTTTATTGATATTGCTAAAAAGCTGATTTTAAATTACTTTTTGCACATTGTTCACTTTTAATTATTCAAAAAAATTCAAATATTATTTTCTCTCTGAAGTTATTTGCAATTAATCGAGTGATTGCTACTTTTCAACCAATTAATTGATAAATTAAAATTGCATTTTATTGCGATTATTATTAATCATTGATAATTGAATGAAAGAGTTCTGCAAACACAATATGTAACCTTAAATCCCGCAGTTGCGTCCAGCTGCCGAGCCGCCGAGCCTGTGACGAGCGCCCGGCGGCGGCCCCTTCTGCCGAGACTCCGGATACCGGCCGATACTGACGAGAACAGCCGAGAATGGAGCGGTTCCGATCGTCCCGATTCTCGAGAGAGGCCTACGTGTAGCTTTCAACAGGCAGATAAGGAGCGCGCGCGCGACCTTCGAGGTTCCGAGACTAAGAAAGCAAAGCCGGCGAGAACGATCGATAATAGAATGCGTTTTGCCCGGCTCTACCATACGTCATATACAGTTTTCACCGTTTTTTTACCAAATAAATCAAATCAAATTAAATTATATCAGTTCTAACTCGCTGTGTCCAGCCGCAGAGAAATTTCCTAATTCAGATAATTACCCGTGGATCTGCATCGGATTTGATAATTTTATTTATTTTTAAACGTGATTATAGTGCGGCTTTAGTCACCCTTTTTCCTATGTTAAAATGTGTCTATTCCTCCAGGGATTAGAGTAGCACTTTAATCCATTCGAAGATTATAGGAACCACAGAGCGGGATTCAATTAATTTTGGATTAAAGTACGAACCACACCCACCAGCGACTCCCATGATCATGACAATCTGAGAAAGAATGGGAGTTTTGATATATCAAAAGTGTAAAAGAATACACACACGATTGTAAAAACTATCCTTCAATAATAAATATTGGTCGGCACCAGCTTCTTTAATAAATCTTTAAAACGCAAGTTTTGTAAAGTCTTAGTTTTTTTGCCTATTAACGTTTTCCATGTTTCTTAAAATCCAATCAATTTACAGTATTTGAAAATATCAGTATCAATTAAGCGTTAAAACACGTATTGTCAACAATTTTTCCTAGAAAAATATGTACTTACTTACTCAGAAATATCAACATGTTTCTTGACACACAACGTTACCCTCACTATTGAACAATATCTCCAAAACTATGATGACGTGTATTTTTTTTATTTATTGTTAAATATCCAAATAGTACAGTTTCTTCGGAAACATTTCTTTCTTTCCTGTCATTTCTCCATTTGCTGAAACATTTGTACAATTTTTTTGTAGATATGCCCCGCTTTTTTATTGAATAATTTTGAAACATCATATTTTGTTTCTTTCATGATATCATTTGCAAATTGTAGATCTTCATCTTCAGAATCTAAATAATATGTATTGTTTGTCCGATTCAGAAATCCCTCCATTCTTTCATGCAGAATACAAACCAGCTGAAATCTCAGCCACCTAAAGGTGACCCCCAGAAGGATGCTCAATGCCTACTGTAAGTAATTTTTTATAGAGAGATTTTTATAAGAACAAGCTATAATAAGAAAAATCTCTCTATACTGTTTTGTCCTTTATTACGTAGGTATGCATACGAAGAAATATTGTTTAAAAATAAAGGTTTGTATATGACACGTGTTTTACCTAAGCTTTATTCACTCGGGAGAATTAGGTCTCTCGCACTACCGCGCTCGGGACACAACTGTTCTCCCTCGTGAATAAAGCTGTACCTTAACCATTCGTTATGTAAATAACTATTAGTAGTCTGTCGTGAGGAACTAAAGCGAAAACTTTTTACTACATACATAGTAAAAATAAAATATAGTAATGGAGCGGCAAAAATCGTGGGCATGGTACAGAAAAAGTGGATAAATTTGGATCCTATACGTAGTGAATTACATCCTCTAACACATTATGTAGTCAGAATCCACGTTTAGTGGGTTGGTCCTGGATACCTAAAAATAAATTGACGGTAAAATGTCAATCATTTCGAAAAGTTTTATTATGCGCCAACTATGATTTGCTGTGCGCCGTTTTTTTGTTTTTTTTTTACAAACTAAGTGAACCACGTGGCCAACTCCATTTATTGTATATAATAGTGACACGACAGGCAATTTTCTGTTTTTGATGTTTATAAGGAAGGCCTCTCCATTGCTGAGGTAAATGGCAGCGCCGTAGCAGCCGCCAGTCACACAAGCCGCCCATAAAGATGACCGCAGGGGGGCTGAGAGGCCTCTCTGTGACTTTATTTCACCTCATTCCAGTGACCACATTATCCATGCCACATACCGTTACCGCCATTTCATCTACCTATTTTGCCGGCTTCGGTGGCTCAGGGTATCCACTGAAGTCTCTGCAGTGCCTCTGACCGGGGGGTCCTAGGGCTCGAGTTGAGACGGTAGCAGCGTTTTCGACTCTAGCTACAGAGCTAGGAGGAGAAATATAGGGGTTGGGGGTTGGCTGCTCTGATTGTAGGCAATGCGGGAGCACTATCCCAACAAACGGGCCAAGGGCCGCTGTTTTCTTCGTATTTCTTGTTTTTTCCCTCACCCTCATCACTTACACACACATGCACTACCCTAATACCGGAGACCAGTCGGAAGCTTAGACCTTGTCCGGCTGGGGTGGTTCCGGCTGGTGAGAGACTCCGGGTTTTGGAAAACCTCGCAAGGCAACGGGTAGGTCGGCGCCGGATCTCGCCGTCCATCACGCAAATGTCACCATCATAAAAAATAAAAAAATATTCGCGCCCCGCGATAAAAAAATCATACCACTTACGGGCGTATTTACCTTAGCACTTGACACTTAAGTAATTGATCTTTAAGAATACTAACCCTAAACTAAAAATAGAAGGACGTCAGCTATCTGTAAAGTCCATATTTCTTATTGAGATTTCTTAATTGAATACTCGAGCTACTTGTATTTTGTGTATTCCTGAGTGAACATTGTACACTTTCGGATTTTTTTCAAGTAATATTAATTTTCATACATACGTGAGGACTAAGTACACATATACACACGCGGGGGAATGGACATACATGGACGTTTTGACGTGTTTCGACGTTTTTTGTGTTTTACGATGGACGTTTTAAGAATGTTACTGTGTGTGAAGAAATTCAATTGTTAACGGGTGTGAGAGGACATTCTTGGCGACTAAGGAGAATGACAAGTTCATTTTTCGTAATTGAGGGATGCTCGATATTGCCTTACAATTTTTTATGTATCTAGAAAAGAGCTCCAACTCTACATTCTCAACACACTGTAATATCCATGGAGTTGTAGTTTTATTTAATTTTACCTTCCTGGAATCACATTTAAGTACAGCACGCGCACGCACGCCTAGGTACGTTTTACAATTCCTTAATGACGGCAAAGTGCCGACAACGCAGGTGGTAATCAGGTGAGCCTAAGTCGAGAGTTCGGTGGGTGTGGTGCATGCCTCGAATTTTTCTTGACTCGTGTAAGGGGCGGCTGGTTTTAAGCTGCAATTACACTTCTTTCGCCGTCCTTCCCTGCCGTTGCTTTTAAATGACACAAAGTCTGAATAGGATTTTCACATTCGTGGGTGCTGTTAATGGAAATACTCTATACTAGCCAGTCAGCCGGGTGATCTTTACCGACGATATTACCTCGCTACGCTGTCCAGAACTGGTCTCTTTCTCTGCTAAACTGGGATCTCATTCACAACTTTCTACCCGGTGGTATATAATTTTACTGCACCGTGCGTCATATTCACTCTGCAATGACGCTTGTAATCTGACTAATCACTCCTTCCTCAAAAGAATGCGGTAGATCAAAGCTGCTACCGGGAGAAATGGCTCAGTGTATCAATTGATGTCACTGCAGTCCCCCTGACCGGGAGGTCCTAGGTTCGAGCTCCGACGGCGGCAGGATTTTCGACACTAGCTTGTCAGCTAGGTCGCATTCAGTCGCTGTCTGGAGGAGCATTCTAGCGGCCAGCTGCTGTGATCGGTAGTTTTCCGTGGTTTCTCCGATCAACACTAGGCGAATGCCGGAGCAGTACCCTAAGAAACGGGCCACGGACCGCGCGCGATCTTTCCTCCCTCTTCCTTTTCCTATCCTCTCCCCTTATACTAACATACTCTGCACTATCACACATGCCGGGAGACCGGTCGTAGTCTCGGCTGGGGAGGTGACCCGCTGGTGGGAGATACTGGTTGAGGGGAAAACCCGCTAGTCGATGGTAGGTCGGGCGCCAGATCTCGCCATCCAACGGGGAAAAGATCACTGCCACCTCCCAAGAAAAAAAACACGCACTACACTTACGAGAATAATGACCTAAGTAGTTGACGCGCCCGGAAACACGAATCAATCAAAGCTGCTTTGTCGATCGTTCTCCGTACTGTCCGTGCCTCCGTTCAAGTACTTAGTTTATTACAAGAACGACAAAAATTTAGAATAATGTTAATTATTATTAATTGGAGATGTAAAGAATCAAAGAACGTCAAGAAAAAGGGCGGACATTCTACAGAACTACATATACCAGCTATTTTATCTTTCCATTGTCTTTATTTCTTACGATGTCTCGCCAAAAGATTCTTCTTGAATTTGAAGACAAAATTTCGCATGTTTGTGTGTGTAAGTGTCCTATTAGCACAAAACGAGCATTACTTCAACAGGGGTCTCACAGTTTACGGAAAAAATGTCCTTCTCAAAACTCAAAAGTTAAAAAAACATTTATCTACATACGAGAAATATACAAATTACAAATAACATACCAAACGTTCTCTTCAATAATTATTTGTGTGTGCCACTTTACAATTGTCGGGTGCAGATGCGGACAACTGTTCAACGCCAGTCTCATGTACCTTAACTTCAAAAAGAGTAAACAATACATTTCGTAAGTGTTGTTGGAGGTTCTTCGAAACGTTTCTTGAAAGTGTGAAATGCTAATGACTGACAAAATGTTTTCTTCGGTGAGATATTTATCTCATAACTTATGCAAGTTACGCGTGAGTCCATTTCTTGCGACTCTCGATTGTTATTATTTCGTGTGTCCAGGTACATCAACTGCTATGGTCATTAGTTCCCAAAGTGTGGAGAATGCTTTTTATTCTGGGAGGAGGAAGCGTACTTCCCCCGGCTAGATGGTGAGAACCTGCGCCAACCTACTCGTCTATTTGAGGAGCATCGCCCCAGCCGAGAAAAGATCTAAGCTCTGGACTGGCCTCCCGATTAGTGTGGTCGTGTAGTGCACTTAAGTGTTAGTACCACTTAGGGGCGAGGATAGGACAGAGAAGTTGAAGGAATTGTGCGACCTCTGGCTCGATCGGGCACTACACTGGCATTCGCCTGGTTTTGATCGGAGGAACCACTGAATACTACAGATCAGAGCAGCCGGACGCTAGAATTCTCCTCCAGACCGCAGCTGAATTAGACCTAGGGTGATTAGTAGCTAGGATAAAATATTCTGTCATTCTCGGGACCAGAATCATCGGACTTCCTGGTCAGGGGCACTGCAATGATATTAATTTAATTTACTAAAATTAAACTGTTTTTTTCTCCTTAGAGGTCATTTCTATCTCTCGCCCTGCCTGGCATTACATCTATTCTCTATTAACCATAAGTGGGGTCTTAGGAAGGTGTGTTCCCCACTCCATTTTCCCTCTCTCACTAGTAAGCCGGGAAACTGAAGCGGAAAAAAATGCTACTTGCGAGTACGTGAGCCGACAATGTAGTGTCGAAAATCCTGCCACGGTCAGAACTGGAACCGTAGGACCTTGCGGCCAGAGGCAGAGTTGACGGCCTGGCCAGGCGGGTTACCCTCGATGAGACGGCAGTTGTCGCCTGCCTGTCCCGAGCGCGCGGAAGGTGTTGCCCATCATGATACGTCAGATTTGCGGTAGCGCACGTCCACCTCGGTGTGGCCGCGCGCAAACCTGTTCCACGTGGGTGAGGCAGCGCCGGTGCGACGGACGCGCGCGTGCCCCCGGGTGTTGGCACAGCGTCGGTCAACACGGCTGCAGCCGGAGCACAGTGGTCCGAAAGGCGCTAAGTGCGCACAAAAATATGAATGTTTTACGTGACCTGTTTACATGATCTAAGCACATATGAAATGAAAAACGCTAAATGCTTTGTATTTTACTCGATCTTTGCAGAATTTTTGGACGTTTTTATGCAGAAGGTCCGCAAAAATTCATGATTTAGAAACCGTTCGGTATAAACGCAATTGATTTGGGTTTATCGTCGTTATTACTCAGAATTCATGGTTAACAGTATAAAGGAATAATTTCATTTTTTCTCTCATTACTCCACATTGTTATTACTTTACTTCTTTCCAAAACGAAATTTGGTACATTCATATTCGTTGTAAACAGTAGCTAACTCACAATTATATCTTCTGTAAATCCTCACAGCTTAAATTAAATACAAAAGTACTGAAATTAAACTTTTTTCCCCTCAGGGGTCATTTATATCTCTCACCCTGCCTGGCATTACATCTATTCTCTATTAACCATAAGTGGGGTCTTAGGAAGGAGTGTCCCCCACTCCCCCATTTCCCCTCTCTCACTAGTTCACCAGGCCGGGACCCTACCTATCGATAACCCGTTGCGATAGACGCAGCCCTTCTCAGCTAGATCCTCGGTAATCGCTTAGACTCCGCAGTGATCTGCGGATCCTTAGCGAAATGGAACACGGTAGGGTAGGGAATGGTAGATGGAGCGATTCGGTGGAATGCATACTGGCAAGGGAAACGGGAGAACCACGAGAAAATCTTACTCGAACCCACTTTGTTCACCACAGTTTCCACTCGGAACCGCCTTTGATAGAAACCGGCAGTCTGAGCACTACGTCACCGGCCGCCCATTACAAGTGTTTTTTTTTACTTTCTTGCGCTTACGAAGGCGTTGTACTTCGTAGGAAGAGAAAGTTATGAATTCGTGCACCGGAAAACGGCGAATTTTCGGCAAGAAAACTCAATTCCAGAGTCTGGTAACAAAAATCTGGATTGTCAAATATAGAAAAATACTGTTGCTAAATATAGAAAACAAATCCTATAACCCGTAGGGTAACCAGAATCCATGTTTGTGGGTCCTTGCTATCAGGAAACTTATTAACCACAAAACGTCTGTCAGTGCGACTGTAGTCAACACTAGCGTCTAAACTGTTCAGCCGATTTTCTTCAAAACTGACATTTCCCAATCGACCTGAATGAACTCAAGGTTTTAAGAGTTTCAAACGGATAATTTTATTTTTGACGGTGCTTTAAATGAAGCCTCAAAAACATTTTTAAATTTTTCTCAAAATGGCACCAAATTTTTTGACTAAACATTATTGCATAGCATAAAGGACGCTTAATAGATTGGTGCAGGTCTCATGTTCATTGAAATCCTGAAATTTTTGACAATTGCAAAAGTAAATTTTTTGGGCGCCTTACTCGAACAAAAATATTGAAAATTGGGATTTGCTCCTTAATAAACTCTGTTTCTTAATGGCGATTTTAGGAAGTTCATGTTCAATTTTTCGAAAATACGAGTAGTAATTTGTTGCAAAATATAAGCAAATTAAATACAAATTTTAACATTTTTTCTCAAAAACCGCTCTAACTTTTTTCTTTAAATTTTTTTCCCCGGATAGGAGAAAAGATGCTTAAAAGAATGTCACGTGTTTAATTTTCGTTGAACTTGACTGAATTTTCGAAAAGTGCAAATTCAGAAATAATATGATAAAAGTATACCCAAAATGCAATTAGGTGAGCAAATCGCCAGTAATTCAAATATTAATGACGTGAGAGAATGTAAAAAAATACATATGTGTAATTTTTGAAAAAGCAAAAGAATTCACCAAAATGGCGTTTATGATAACTGTTGCAGTACTTTTAGCACTATCCCCAATAAAAGTTTAAAGAAAAAATTTTGAGCCTTTTCGAGATATTCTTTTTTTAATTTATTTATTTATGGTCGCTTTTTAACAGCTCGGTCATCAGCGACCTCAGTTTGTTTACATCAATTTATTACATTACATAAGGTTACAAACAATGGTATCATTTCACAGTAAGCATTATATCAATATATCATTACAAAATTTGTCTCATTATTATATTACATTAAACAGCTTACTTATTTCTAGTAGTTTCAAAATTTTTTACAACCTTCTTCTGATTTGAACAGAGAATATAAGCTGCCTTCTATTTTTAATGCTTTTCTGACATTATCAAGTCCTTGACACTCGAGAATAATATGAGAAGTAGACATGTTAGCGCCACATTTAGGACAGGGTTCAGAGTTAGAATTTTTGAACAGATGACAGTAATTTAGATTAAAGTGACCGATCCTTAATCTTGTTATGACGACTTCTTCTCTTCTTTTGAAGTTTGATCTTGGTAGACTTGGTTCCAGGATAGAGTTTCTTACTAGGTGTAGTTTCGTAGACCCCATCTTCCATTGTGAGTTCCAATATTTCAAAGAAGAGTCCTTGAAAAGATTTCTTATATCTTTTTGGGTACCATGAATTTGATGGTCAACATTTGGTAATGATGTTGCCATTTTTGCAGTTGTGTCTGCCTTCTCATTTCCAGCAATATTTTTATGAGAAGGAATCCAAACTATTTCTATTTGACTCCTTTGTGTTTTGGATAAATAGAAGTTCTTGGATAGTTTGGATTATTGGATTGCTGGTGTATCGGTTTTCAATGGCTTTAAGTGTTGACACTGAGTCGGAAAATATGACAATAGGCATGTTGTTTGCGGATCTGATACTACTTTCAATGGCTTTGAGCACTGCCCATGCTTCACAAGTGAAAATGGAAAAGTAGTCCGGGAGACGAAATGGAATGGCTTCATTATCATTTGTTAGAATTATTGCACAAACAGCTTTTCCATCTCTTTTTGATCCGTCGGTGTAAACTTGGTAGAAATTGTCATATTTTTGGATCATTTCTTTTATCGCATCCTGTGCATTTGGATTAGGTTCAAAGGAAGTGCAAGAAGTATTTCCTAGTTGGGTGTTTATGACAATCTTCAAGTCTTGCCAGGGTGGGATGGGATGTAAACGTTCTAGGTAAGCTGAGTGGTTTAAAAATATTACAGTCATTCATGTATTTAAGGAGTCTTTCTCTCAGGGGTAGTGGGGATTTTGGATGTGTTTCGTACATGATTGTTTTTGGTTGTTGGAAAATGGTAGAGTTTGTGGGGTTGGGTGGGATACTGAACGTTGAATATGCATAATTAAGACATTGTAACTTGCGTCTTAGTACTAGTGGGATTTGTCTTGCTTCCACTAGTAGGCTGTTGCTGGGACTAGTTCTAAAAGCACCAAGACTTAAACGACAAGCACTGTTAATTATTGGATTCAGTGTTTTTAATATGTTTTCTGAAGCTGAATTGTAAATTACTGCTCCATAATCTAGCTTGGATTGAATTAGTGCCCTATATGTTTTGATTAGGCATTCATACTGAGCGCCCCATTTGATGGAGGACAACATTTTAATAACATTTAATCTCCTAATACAATCCACCTTTAGAGCAGATACATGATGTTTCCAGGAGTATTTGGAGTCGAAGATCATTCCAAGGATTTTACACGTGTATGTCCTTTAAGTGGATATCCTCCAATTTTCAGTGTAATTTCTTCATCCCTAATAGAGCGACTTTTGGAAAACACTGTAAATTCAGACTTCGTTTTCGAATGGAAAAGCCTAAATTATTTGCCCAATCACTGATATTATTTAAGGTTTCTTGCATAATGTTTGAAGTAACTTGAAGATTTTTGCCACTACAGAGTAAGGTGATGTCATCTGCGAAGAGGAATATTTTCACAGGTTCTTTTACTATAAGGCTCACTTCATTTATTGCTATGAGGAAGAGTATTACACTTACGACCGATCCTTGTGGAAGACCATTTGTCATCTCAATTGCCTGTGATGATTTGTCTTGGATTCTGACTTTGAGATACGAGATATTATTGTTTTTGACATTTTTGAATATTGCACATATTTAACGCAATTATGAGCGAAATCTACTAAAATGTTTTTAAAAATGCAGGAGCTTAATGAAAGAACTAGAATACATTTTATTTGAAAAAAAATCTCTATCTTGAAATTTGTAGTTGTACGTGCTGTTGTAACACCATTAGTTATGGAAGCTATGATTGTCATAAATATATTAACAAAAGTTCCATTTATTGTAGACAATCAGGCTAAAATTCAGAAAATAAAAGTGAGGAAAGTTTGTTTATTTCACCACTAAGTCTTAACATACGTTTGTTTTTTTGTTCGACTCCATCTTCAGGTATATTTCTTTGGCTGAAATTAAATTTAATACTTAAATATTAAAAAATCAATCATTACGAAATAATATATACTTTCCTAATTTTCATTTTCTGAATTTTAACCTGATTGTCCCTAATAAATGGAACTTTTAGTTAATACAATTATGACAATCATAAAAACTTAAAGGCATTTTGTCCATTTATTTCCCAGTTCGGAGTGGTGGTGACGGAGAGTTGTTGTGGGGGGCAAGGGGGGGAGAGGGGGAGAGGGGGGAGAGGGGGAGAGGGGGGAGAGTGTCGCGACGCGGCCGCGGGGGCGCAAGTCGCGCCGCTGACTTGCTCTTTCGGCGCTCGCGTTCCGCCGCGGACACGCGGGCTTTCCCCGGACGCGTGACCCTGTTCGACGACCCGTCGCCGTCGCCGTCGCCGTCGCCGTCGCCGTCGCCGTCGCTGCCCGCTGCCCGCTGGATGATGAGTTGCCGGTATGCGGCGGGCGGGCGGTGCGAAAAGCTCGCTTGCCCGACATGGAATCTAGCAAACTTTGCCCTTGTTCTCGCACCTCACGAGTCTCGTCGCCAGCATGTGACTGCGCGGAAAGCGGGTGTTCTGTTTTGACCTGTGGGTTGCATTCTTTCAATGCCCTGCGTTCCTTATTAATAGGGAGCTGATTATTATGCCCTACAAATCTTGAAATATGCTCTTAAAAATATGCAATGATGATCTAAAAATTCTTAAATATGCCCTTTAATAAGCACTTAAAATTAACAAAATTTCAATTCTTCGGCAAACATGTCTTGATACAATTCTTGGAATGAAATCAAAATTTGCGTGGAATGAAAAGATATATTTTTTTGTGCAAACGTATGCGAACGTAATATAATCTACCCTACTTCGCGAGAGAAATAATCAAAGTAAATATTTACCTTAGTGAAGTACATTGCAGGTCTTGTTGAATTTCTTCTGACTGCTTTAAAGAATATGTTCTCAAGAAATATCCCACATTTGCACACGAATTTTATCATCTACAGAATACAAAAACACAAACAGTAACTGACTCTTTCGAATCAATGAACGGTCACAATTATACAAGATTCTTTGAAAAGATGAAACGTTTTATAGATTAGTCTTTTTTTTAACGAAATATGCAAAATATGCGCCTATAATTACACGATTACGCACCAACAGCAAAAATCAGCCAAATATGCACTAACAGATTATTCTACATAGCATCATATTCTAACCAAACGTCGAGAAATTTCACTTAGCTATGTCCTGAACCAACGGACAAAAATATGCAAAATCATAGAAATCCGCTCCCTACCCATTAATATAATTATCAAGACTGGAATAAATAAGAATCAAGAAAGAAAATAAAAAAGTTTTTACAAAAGTTTTAATGAAAATGAGAATTATGAATTTTAAAAATGTTTTGAAAGAGATCTGCCTTTCTTCGAAATGTAGCAAGTGGGAAGAAGATCTTTTCCTCAAAATTCTATGTAATTAAAGGCAGAAATTTTGCGATCAATGATTCTGAAATTGAGAAACTCAATGGAACCATTCTGTTGTTTGACACATTACAATTTTAATTGATTTATTCCAAATGTAATTTTTATTCATCCCAACTACTCAATGCAGTGAAATGCCAGGCAACAACTACAAGTATATATCACATAAGAAAGTTTTAATAGATTAAATAACCATGGTATGTCCATCCTTTATTCTCAGAATGTGTAGCATTTAATGTTACACATAATTTCAAGAAGATGAATCAGCTGTTCGACTGGGAATCCGCTGTACGACAGGTTTTAATAACATGTTCAATGAAAGTGATCAAGGAAAACATCACTCTTCAATTATAAAACTTCGTGACATGAAAGCTAGAACGTCTTTTAATAATTACGCTTAAGCTTGAAATCGTATAATTGTTATATAAGATTTAGCAAATCTACTCGAATAGAAATAAATTTAAAAAACGCAAATATATTACTATAACAGACATTTGTTTGAGAGGAATATAACTAACCAGTTTAAAGTGGTGTATATTGCCAAAAACTCCTGATTTCTATAAAATGATAGTACAGTAATCCCTCGACATCCGTGAATTCGCTATTCGCGAGTTCCGAACATTCGCGATTAGTCAAGTGCTACCTATTTCAACATTCGCGACTTCAACTTTCGAGTGCGCCTTTTGGTAGCTCTGCATTTTTTTAAGAGAGCACATTTCATTTCCTTTATCAGCATCATCTCGAAAACGAACTCAGAAGACACTGGAGCTCCAAGTATCACGTTCTGCAAACATTCAAAGTTGGAATGTCAATTCTCATTCAACAACAGAATTGTAAAATAATTGATTTCAGTTGCGTCAAATTGGAGGTAGGGTTTCGGCACACATGAACAGAAAAGCCATTCAGGATGCAACTCTCATTATTATGACCTCACTGAAGAGGAGTTTCGGGAAATCATCAACGAAGAAAACTTCCTCGAACGTAATTATGTAGTAACGGAAGCGAAACTGCGTCAGGGTCAAAACTGTTAATGACGGTCTAAAACTTCAACAAGCTCTGGTGGAAAGAGCATTCGAATATGTTCCGAATATGGAAATAAGTTCGAAATCGAGAAATAGAAGCAGAAACTCTTCTATACAATGTATTTTGGTATTAGAACAACGAGGAGGGTGATGAATAAAAAAAAAACCGAATCTTGTATCCAATCGCTTTCAACTTCGAAAACTTTCAAATATTGTTTTATTTCTTCTCTTTGGGGTGTTAATTCTGTTTGTAGTCCCTGATTTGTAGGTCCTTGATACCGTAAAAACAATTGAAAGCACAGCGTATGTCCATCTTTAATACGTCTGTACTTTCTGTATGTGTGTAATTAAAAATGGATAGGAAAATAGCATATTTATTAGTCTATAATTAAAACATCAATGTTTTAAACATCGATGTTTTTTTCGTCGATATTTTCATCGACATCGAAAACCCTTTGGCAATGTATCGAAACATCGATGAATCGGTGTTCTGGTAAAATTTGCCAGCACTATTCGGACCGCTCGCGATTTTTCTTTCCTCTTCCTTATCATATTCTCATCCCCTTACTTGTACACACATGGACTTACGTGAACCGTACATGTCGAGAAACCAGTTGTTAGTTAGAGCTAGTTGCGGCTGGGATCGTGCCCCGCTGTCGGGAGATGCCTGGATGGGGAAAACATTGAAAATCGACGGATAGGCGCCAGATATTACCTCACAACAGAAGGAAGAAAGCCACCATCCGTAACAAAACTACACTTGTAGGCATTGGATTAAGGCACTAAAAACTTTTAGGCGCCTAAAATGACCCTAAAACGTTTTTAAAGAGGTGCCAAAAAGGCAATAAAAGCTTAAAATTGAAGGGAAAAAAGCACTAATATATTTCACTGCAGGTGCACCTAAATTTAGCCAATATGAAAAAACAATGTAACAAGCCGGCAGAATAAAAACGCTCCTCACCCCCGGCAGGGATATAAGTCCTTAAATCGGTCTGCACTGCGCACTTGCCAGGAGAACATCTGGCACGGAAAAATATCCATCTCGGAAGTCGGGATCATCGCCTTGCCCTCTGACATACGAGTGCTTTGATTACGTCGCAAATCTATGCTCAGCGTTCACCCGAGCGCCAACCGCTCAGCCA
This sequence comes from Acheta domesticus, assembly GCA_031308135.1. Taxonomy (NCBI): domain Eukaryota; kingdom Metazoa; phylum Arthropoda; class Insecta; order Orthoptera; family Gryllidae; genus Acheta; species Acheta domesticus. The sequence continues at coordinate 229,443,663 of JAHLJT010000631.1, forward strand.
AGTGCCCAGAGCCCACCGCTTGCTTTTCACTTTCCCGTATACATGCGTTATAATATGCGTAGAATAGGGAAAGTTATGTAATGCTGCGCGAAAAGCCTGCGAATTTGCGGCAGAAAAAAATTCGTTGTTGGGCCGTGATAACGAAAAAGTGAATAAATCCAGTAGCTAAATTAAGAAAAAAAATCCTCTATCACGTGCCAGAAAGTAGTGTAGTCAGAATCCCTGTTTTGTGGGTCCTTGATACTGAAAAATCAATTTAAACAAAACGTCCGTCCGTCTGTTCGGTATATGTGAACAACACTAGCGCCTAAACCATGCGTAGGATTTTTTCTAAATTGAAGAAACCCCTGTCCATCTGTTCTGAGTCAAAGCTCTGAGATTTTGAAAAACTCCTTAATTTTTTGGGTCACTTTACATGAAACCCCCCGGAAATTTTCCAACTTTCCTCAAAAACGTCTCCAAATTTTTGACTTTAAATTTCTTGTGAGAGTAGATTAAAATACGAAGGTGGAGAATAGAGTAAAATTACGAACAGAGTAAAATACGAAATATGAAGGTGGCGTAAGTCCGATTTTCACAGATAACACTCAATTTTCGAAAATTGCAATTATTTTTGGCATCTTCCGAGAACTACAAAACTGAAGATAGAAATTTTTCCTTAAAATAAAATTTGTTCTCCAGAGTGAGTTCTTTTATTACGGTCATGTACATTTTTTAATCGTAGTTTTCGCGCAATATTGCGTACAATCCATCCATTGCACCGAAACTAAAAGTAAACCATTGCGTCCATTGAAAAGTCTATTAAATATTTTGTTTTAATAACATTTTCTCGCATTATTGTAAATATTACCGCGAATGAGATTTTTTGTATTCGCTCACTTAGGGAATTCGGTACAAGTGTGTGTGTCAGTCGTAATATATATTAGTGTTGTGGTTTTAGTGACATCGTAATGTATTACTTATGATGCGATTTTATTTCATGTGAATCTTTTAGAATCATTTTATTACTGAAATCATTCGCATGCTGTTTCTGGTTGCGAAAATACCCATTACTCTTGTGTATCTTATATCAATTTAAAACGTCGAAAGTGTAAACGTTAAAAGGTACGTATGTATTTGAGAAACGTACGTGAAATTTGACAATGAATTATGAACCTATATTTTGCCTTCACTTTTGAATCATTTTTGAATCGCCCAAATTATGGGTAATTAACAAAAAAAATTAATTTCTACATTTATCGCTTCTAAATACCCTCAACTACACACACAAATGAGTTTCTTTATTTTTGTCACATAGTTGAAATTTTTTAGTTGGACCATATGGACCCAGTGGAAAGATGGGGTAGAATATGTTTATATATTACACATGTTATATACGTGGAATTACGCACATATATATGTGTGTATGTTGTGTGTATGTGTATGTGTGTATGTGTGTTTGTATATTGTGACATACCAACATGTCACATTTTTTATGCACTAATATCTGTCGTAAATGGGATGAATTACAAGGGTAAACAAATAGGAATATGGCGCCCTTGCAACGGCAGTCGAGTGGTTATCAAGGTCAATAAACTTCATTCGAACTTTGAACCTGAAGGGTGCGGCTACCTGATAGTAACCGGTGAAGAGATTGGTTGAAAAAGCAATGACAGTCTAGGACGTAGCAAGTCGATTTGGTAATCAATTGAGGGATTGGCCAGGGGGAGAGTGACAGTCTATTCATGACGGAAGTGTGTCTTTTTTTTTGCTGGTAAAAAACAGCAGAGGAGATAGGCCGAGTTTTGAAGGGCTGAAGAGAAAGATTTTTTTACATTCGGACATATGCCGTGGTGCTGTGCGGCTCGCTCGCGGATAATTAATGTTATGAGATTGGGACTTGTAAATTTCTCTTTAGAGTGAATAGTTCTCGGACTCTGAATTTTTGTGATGTGTGGAAATTAGAACTAGTAAGACTTTGAGAATTCTTGAGTGCGACGAATGGAACTTAAACTTTGAACTCATATGAATTCGTTTGCAACAGGACTCGGAATATTTGTTAATAAGCAATAGTTTGTTGAACTTTAATATTTTGCGCAACTTTGAACTCATGTACATTTATAATATATTTTTGTAAGACTGCAATGAACATTATTTTCTCACGAAATTATTATTATTATTATTATTATTATTTTCATATGCAGTACAGCTGATGCAATGGCGGCAAGCACCCAGTTGTTTACAATGCTGTAGAATGTCACGTATTACAACAATCAAGTCTAAGTTGCCATTTACTGACTCTATATACACACAACAAAGTCATGGTGCCATATTGGAACAGTGGGCGATCGCGGATGGGGACTAAATATAAAAAATTAGTAATGAGTCCAATTGGTCCTACTGGTCTGGAAAGGGTTAACTCTGAATTTTTGATAAATGGGAAAGTTTGAAATGAAAACGGCGGCTTACTACAACTACAAAATTGAAGATAGATTTTGCTTTCAAATGAAATTTGCTGTCCATAATTATTTCTTTCATTAAAGTCATGTACATTTTTTAAAAATGTTAGTAATTTTGCAGAATGTTGCGTGCCATAGGTGCAAATAAAAAAATACAAACACAAGATTTTCTCAAAACCGGCTTCAAATTTGTTCTCTAAACTTTTGGTAGGGATAGTGCCTTATGTTCTCTATGAGATGTCATAAACGCCCATTTGCTTTATTCTTTTCTTTATTCAAACATTACAAAAATGTAATTTGCGGCAAATCGTTCCCATTATTATGTTTATGAGTGCATGTGTTGTAAATAATGTCATACAAAGTTTCTCGGAAACTCAACTGTTTTCTGTGAGAACTAGCTTAAATTCCGCATTTTCAGAAACACCTAAACGCCATTTTCTCATAAATGGCTCCAAATATTTTCATAAAACTTTTCGAACGGATAGTGCTAATTGCACTCTTTAATTGACACATTCCAGCAATTTGTTAACTATTGTTTTTGTGAGTAAAAGTGCTTAAAATGACTTCTAATGAAGTGTTTCCAAAACTCAGAACTTTTGTGTGAAAAAGTGCTTCAAATGTCGAATTTACAGGTAGCACTTAAACGCCATTTTCTTGAAAGCATTTAAAAGGAAAAATATGTCTTAAAACGCATTTACGCCATAAAAGATAAAAAAAGGCAAAATAAAAATTCTTCATAATGTTTATTTTTCCGTAATACATATACATACATTAATTTCCTTTAAATATATTCATTAGAATAAAAAAGAGCGTTTTCCTAAACATCCGATGTCTACTAATGACTATAGCCATTGACGCCCTCGGAAACATCAAATAATAAATTAATAATAGTATAAAGAAACGAGCAACACGCTAGTACTTGAGGAAAGTTGACGTGATGAAATACGGGCACGACTGACTGCATCTTGTTTGATGCTTATTTGAATGCTGAATCGATTGGAACCGCTGTTCCTTAGCAGCTTCGGCCGCTAACCAGAAAGGTAAAGAGGCACACGTAATGTCGACAGGAATCTGCGCCGGCGCGGCGGCGGCAAGGTCTGTCGTTTGGGGCATCCCCACGCAGCTAGCATGACGCACCGCGGCGTACGGAGCCTGTCCGAGACGACTCTATCGAAATAATTCTCTTCAAGACCGGTTATAGAGAGAACAGCAGGACTTCGTGTTAGCATACCTTCTGGTCAGGGTGTATTCACGATTTCGGACGGTCCGAATCTCCTTTGCAAAATAGTGTTAGCTGTTAAGTCATGGCAGAAATTGGTGTAAATCAAATGATGAATCGAAGTAAGCGGTGAAAATGCCGTTACGAACAATGCACATGTACTTAACTGCATTTTCTAAGAACCACTGGTGCTGCAACAGAACATACTGCCCCGTATTATTCGTTACGGTTACATAGAATGTATACACATATTTCAAACCAGTCAACAAGTTTGCACGAGCAAAGATTGAAACTTAGGTGCATAAAATCCGGGAACAACCATTTTATTGACTAGCAGAAGAATTTGCAAGGAAAAACGCTCCCGTCCCGACGCATCAAAAAGAAAATTCATATTTTGCAATTATTTCCGCAGTATTAGACTAATTAGAGTACGACCAATGCCATATGATTAAGAAAAATTTACTCCATTCAACCATTTTTACTTTCTCGCCTTACTTCATTAATCGAAAGCCGGAAATTGCGATTTCTTGATAGAAAATATAGTATTGCCGAGCACTAGTAAGGACCAAGAACTGCGTAAACTTTTATCCATTATTTCAAACTTTTGCCATTTTCAAAATTTCAGAGAGTTAAACTAAAATGACATCTGCTTCATTCTTTCAAGAGTCTCACGTTCTACACCCAAAAAACCCTTGGAGCGGTTTTTGAGAAAATATGTTTTTAAATTTGCATTAACGAAAACAACTCGCAGTGGCAAAATATTGTAGAAGATTGTTTTTAAAGATCTGACTCTTTCAGAAAAAAATTCATTTACGATAAAAATCTCCGTCTTCAATTGTATAGATTTGTAATCTACGATAATTCAGAGCTCTCCCGAAATAGCTCCATCATTACTTTTCCGTAAACGTACATACATATGGAGTAATATACGTAGTAAGGAGAAAGTTACACACTGCTCAGGAAAATCGATTTTAAAAGATTTCAACGGAAATACACGTTTTGGGATCCCCTGATGGAAAAAGGTTTTTTTCCAAAATGTTTGTCCGTTCGCCTATCTCCGTCCCTCCGTCCGTCCGTCCGTCCGTCCCTCCGTCCGTCCGTCCGTCCGTCCCTCCGTCCGTCCGTCCGTCCGTCCCTCCGTCCGTCCGTCCTTCCGTCCCTCAGTCCGTCCCTCCGTCCGTCCGTCCCTCAGTCCGTCCCTCCGTCCATCCGTCCGTCCCTCCGTCCGTCCGTCCGTCCGTCCGTCCGTCCGTCCGTCCCTCCGTCCGTCCGTCCCTCCGTCCGTCCGTCCCTCCGTCCGTCCGTCCCTCCGTCCGTCCGTCCCTCCGTCCGTCCGTCCCTCCGTCCGTCCGTCCCTCCGTCCGTCCGTCCCTCCGTCCGTCCGTCCCTCCGTCCGTCCGTCCCTCCGTCCGTCCGTCCCTCCGTCCGTCCGTCCCTCCGTCCGTCCGTCCCTCCGTCCGTCCGTCCCTCCGTCCGTCCGTCCCTCCGTCCGTCCGTCCCTCCGTCCGTCCGTTCGTCCGTCCTTCCGTTCGTCCGTCCGTCCTTCCGTTCGTCCGTCCGTCCCTCCGTTCGTCCGTCCGTCCCTCCGTTCGTCCGTCCGTCCCTCCGTTCGTCCGTCCGTCCCTCCGTTCGTCCGTCCGTCCCTCCGTTCGTCCGTCCGTCCCTCCCTCCGTTCGTCCGTCCGTCCTCCCTCCGTTCGTCCGTCCGTCCCTCCCTCCGTTCGTCCGTCCGGCCCTCCCTCCGTTCGTCCGTCCGTCCGTCCCTCCGTCCCTCCGTTCGTCCGTCCGTCCCTCCGTTCGTCCGTCCGTCCCTCCGTTCGTCCGTCCGTCCCTCCGTTCGTCCGTCCGTCCCTCCGTTCGTCCGTCCCTCCGTCCGTCCCTCCGTCCGTCCCTCCGTCCGTCCCACCGTCCGTCCCTCCGTCCGTCCCTCCGTCCGTCCCTCCGTCCGTCCCTCCGTCCGTCCCTCCGTCCGTCCCTCCGTCCGTCCCTCCGTCCGTCCCTCCGTCCGTCCCTCCGTCCGTCCCTCCGTCCGTCCCTCCGTCCGTCCCTCCGTCCGTCCCTCCGTCCGTCCCTCCGTCCGTCCCTCCGTCCGTCCCTCCGTCCGTCCGTCCCTCTGTCCGTCCCTCCGTCCGTCCGTCCCTCCGTCCGTCCGTCCCTCCGTCCGTCCCTCCGTCCGTCCCTCCGTCCGTCCCTCCGTCCGTCCCTCCGTCCGTCCCTCCGTCCATTCTTGAACACCACTCAAAATATTGCTATTGTTCTAAATATCAGACCAACAGAAAAACTGAACTCACCATCAGTAGTGTTAAAAGACTATTGTGTAACAAATTTATTAAATACCTGAAAGATATCACCTTGTACAATCATATATAAAGTATTTCGGAAATAGTTTTTAGAATCAAATTCTGCTGTGATTGTAAACAAGAACAGAGCTCAACCTGTGATTAATGTAATGCACAAATTAAAACCAATAATATAATGCAAGGGTAATGTATTTGTAATATGTCTGTAAATGTATTGAGAATGGGGTCGCTAATAACCGAAGTGTTTGATGCTTGTTTTGAGTATTTCCATCTATAACTAGTTATAGTATTGTTATAAGTTATAAACTTTTATAACACTTTTGTTATAAACTTTTGATTATAGTGACGTTCTGTGACATTTTGATACGTACTCTCAGCAATGGGTATCTACACCCATTGCCATAAAAAAGCTGTACCCAGAAGGACAAGGCGGATTGCGATCATTGTTGGCAGGCAGGTAGAAGGTACCACGTATACAAAATTATTACACGTTCACATTTCTAGGACCAATATTTATTTTGCTACATGGCCACAGACGGTACTTGTTAATATGGCGGGGGGCCACCATTTTAGCGAACACACGCGTTCAGACTTTGCAGCATGGAGTTGTACAGTTCTCGAATGAAGTCCTGTGCTAGTTAATCCCATGCAGCTTGCGCCTGAGCGCGCAGTTCTTGCAGATTGGTGGGTGGGGTTGGGATCCTGATCGCACACTCCGCAGCACCCCAAACATTCTCGATCGGGATAGGTTTTGCAATGCCGCTGGCAGTGGCAGAGTATCCACGGCTGCAAGGCATGCTCGGGAGATGACTACGGTATGTTGACGCGCGTTATTCTGCCGAAATAGGGCATGGACATGGGCGTTCACGAACGGCAGAGCCACCGGTTGCAGGATCTCCTGAATGTATCTTGTGGCTATCACGGTACCTCCAATTTACAATAACGGTGAACGGGCACCAGGGGATATCGCGCCAAACTACACAAACATGAGTGGAATATCTGGCGCTTACCTGCATAATGTGAAATTAAGAACAGCAGATTTGAAGATGTAGGTTTATAGCCGGTTGTTACGAAATATAAAATCCCTGATGTGACTGATCTCGTTTACATTTTCATTAATTATATGACTATTTTTACAGATTTGGTGCCAAATTTTAGCGTACATTTAGAATATGGTCCAATGCAACTGATGGCGTCTATATCTCATTTTTTTAATGGCGCTTAGCCGGTTGATGCATAAAACCGTCCATTTAATCACTGCTGTTTGTACGTTTTGTTATTTTGGCCTGTTTTTCGACTTAGTAATTTTTCTTAAGTAATGTTTTCGTGAATTCAATTTTGTACAGCCTAACTGTGGCTTCTGGTCTGTAATTCACTCGAGTTTGTAATGTATTACCTGCGATTGTGCCCGATTGTGTCAGGTCGTTAAACTTGACCTATGTTTTTCTTATAATTTTTGTATGTGGTTTCTTCTTTTGCCATGTGACTAGTGGAGCAGATGCAATTCAATTCTAAATTTAACATTCGTTTTTCTGTAGCTGCTAAACTGGCCTGATGATAGAAGGTTCAGTCCTGGGTAATTGCAATTATTTATGTCTTATCACTCTGGTTTGCACATCAATTTTTTCTGTTATGCACAATAGTGTTATTGATGCCCTGTGGGCTAGTTGTATTTGTTAATATGCTATGTTATTGTTATGGTTGTATTTTTTAAACCTCCGCACTATGATTAATCTTGTATTTCTCTCTCCTCAGTTTTTTCCGCTACCCGCATGTAGAAGCTAGCTATTATTTGTATTTGAATTCTAATGTTTTTCATATTATTTTTACAGATATTTTCTGCTGTGGAAGTCTCGCCACTGTTAGCGAGCATTGCTCTTGCAAACGTGTTCTGCTGTTAGTCTTGCCGCTGGTGGCAAGCGATTTTGACGGCACAAGGGCCCTTATCGGTTAATCTCTTAGCGCGCCGATAGTGTAATTTAATGTCTGTCTTTGACCCGTGGTTGTAATGGAAACCGGTCTTGTTTGAGGAGTTTCCGTCTATGCCGCAATTATTTGTCACTGGTGCTCATTGTGAGCCGTTGAGTCACAGGTGTGGTGAGGTACGAATGTTAAAACACCATAACTGAGCATGATCGTTATTTCGTAATTTTTGATACATGCAAACAGAACCATGAGCGATCTTATGTTATTTAATGAATACGTTTTTATAAAATTTTGAGATCTCCTATAGTTTACCTCTACAGTGTAGCATTTAATTATGTATAATTGTTTTTAGAGGGTGCAAGTGGTTTGCTGCCTTGTTATTCTTGTTCTTCGTTTTTGCATTGATTCATGATGTTCTTGTGCGTAGCCTAACGTGGCATTCTTACGACGAGAAATGTCAATGTGAAACATGTAATTCTGTATTGTGTGCAAACTTTCTTTTCAGGAACATTGTAGATTTATTCTATTATTCAAATTGTAAAATGTTTTGACATTTAAATAAATTGTAATGCTTGTTGTTTAGAAATACCTTGGTTCTTTGTAGATAAGTACAAACCTCTTAGAGTCCGTGAGACTTCTACTTGTACCTTATTCCTGTTCCCTGCTTACGAAGTTTCAGATTCTTTAAAGTTTGAATGTTATCTTCGCCTTAATGAAGTGTACGATCTATCCACGCTGAAAGAATTAAAGCTGATTGTGCCACTTTTTATCTTAATTAAATATCTATAATAAATTATTCTCACGTGATATCGTGAGTGGCGACCGTGGATATTTATTTCTTACCCCCAGATTTAACATCCGCAGCATTACATAACTTTCCCGATACTAGGTATATTTCTCCGTACATACGGGATATACGCATACACGGGAAAGTAAAAATAATGTTTTTTGAGAAAGGCGATTATAAACGAAAATCTTCACCCAGTACGGAATGATAGTTGATTGAAGGCGAAGTTGAAGGTATTCTTTGAAATGTGTTTGCTTTGGGAAGATTTACACATTTATTTGCGCTGTGCAGATCTTCCAAGATATCTACTAATCGTTCTTGACTCTTTTGGCCAAACAATGTTGCAATGTTTTGCAACTTAACGCTTTACTGGAGGCAAGGTGATGCAATGCTGCTTTTGAATGTGGGAATGATCAGGATGACGAAATTCAGGAAAGACTCTAGCTACCATTCACAGGTGTATACTCCATTCACAGGTTCATTTCACATCCGCAAGCTAAGATTTACAATAATTTCATCAGCGATTATTCAAAATTGAAATAATGGAATTCAATAAGTCTGCAGCAAATACTGAATGATATGTTTCATATCGTCATTGCTTTGTGTAAAAATAAACTTAAATCCTTATTGAAACACCAGTCATGGCAGCACATATTACACACCTTTCTCATTTACATATTTACCATTCCTTTACCATTTATTTACTACTAGCGGAACGTCACAGACGTTGTTCTGCCCTTCATCTTCCTCTTTCTCCGTCCGACCGTCCGTCCGACCGTTCGTCCGACCGTCCGTCCGACCGTCCGTCCGACCGTCCGTCCTTCCGACCGTCCGTCCGACCGTCCGTCCGACCGTCCGTCCGACCGTCCGTCCGACCGTCCGTCCGTCCGTCCGTCCGACAGTCCGTCCGACAGTCCGTCCGACAGTCCGTCCGACAGTCCGTCCGACAGTCCGTCCGACAGTCCGTCCGACCGTCCGTCCGACCGTCCGTCCGACCGACCGTCCGACCGACCGTCCGACCGACCGTCCGACCGACCGTCCGAACGACCGTCCGTCCGACCGTCCGTCCGACCGTCCGTCCGACCGTCCGTCCGACCGTCCGTCCGACCGTCCGACCGTCCGTCCGACCGTCCGTCCGACCGTCCGTCCGACCGTCCGTCCGACCGTCCGTCCGACCGCCCGTCTGTCCGCCCGTCTGTCCGCCCGTCTGTCCGACCGGCTGTCCGTCCGGCTGTCCGATCCGTATCTGTCCGTCCGTCTCTGTCCGTCCGTCCATTTGTCCGTCCGTCCGTCCATCCGTCTGTCTGTCCGTCTTTCTGTCCGTCCATCCGTCCGTCTGTACTGAAGCTAGTATGTACTGAAGCTTAGGATAAAAATATGCAATATCATAGAATTCCGCTCCTTACTAATAAGATATTCCTTGTGAAATTACATTACTTTGGTCCCATTGAAGCATGCAGTTAAAATTCATAATTGAAACCAGATATGTATTTCTGAGCGTTTTGGAAATTAGTAATATAGATGTTTTTGTATTTTTCCTGGTTTTCTAATTCTAACGAAGCCATAGTCACTTCTAACATGGCCGGAGCTTGCTGTGCTTTTTTTCCATTTCTGTGGTCATCGAAAATTTGTAATTTTCGTATGACCATAAAGCTTTGACTCTTGCGTCCTAGTGTACATGTGCATAATAAATTGAATGTGCGTGCATAATAATTACTTTAATGTAATATACAATAAAGTAATGTGAACATTTTTGACAGAACTCCCGGCCCGGAATACTAAAAAATCACTGCAACGCTGTAACTGAGTCGTCGCAGTCAGAAATTTTTTTGATACAGTTTATCATATCTTTCCATTTTCTGTCATAATTTCCAGAAAATACGTTTTAAAAGTGAATAGTGTAAAAACATTAAGTAAATAAAAATATCTCTAAATTAAAACGGTTGTTTCTGTTACTGAAAAATATTCCATGTGTCAGCAAACGTGTTGTCTAGTTTAAATAAATTTTACATTCTGGGATTTATTAAAGCAACGAACATTCATTGCTGGTAAAACTGATCCCTTTCAAATAATATTAAAAATATTCGTTTACAACGGAGATAAGGTAATGTTTTTTCGTAAATAATGTGCTTGAACACCATTTCACTGCCCTCTTACAGAAAGATAATCAACCACAAACATTCATCAAACAACTAGGTAATTTTAAACTCCTTCTCTAAACTACATTTACATAAACTATGTGAGCATGACCTAATGACTTAAGTTCTCGCTTGGAGCGTTCACTGCAGAGACGGACTACGCTGGTAAAGCACTATAATTCTTCGAACGTCTGAAAGAGCGCGCACAATTCAGTGAACGTAGCAAGTTGAATACAACTCGTGCTCCTTGAATTCTCACATACTATTTAAACATCTATTTTTGTACTTTTAAATACTGAGTATAATATTAACTTTATAATTGTAAGGAAATGAATTTGTAATAGATCCACTCCCATTTCGAATGTAGTTTTTAGGAGCAAACAATTATGACTTATTAGAGATCCATTAATTCACATGTGTATAAATTCATATTTGTAAATATGTTTATCACTGTTTTAAGCTGAGAACGTAACTGAGCCCAGTAATCTATCTCTAACATAAATAAGTTCGTATTAAAAACTGTCAGGAATTTCCGCATTATTTTAATGAAATATACATTAAAGTAGTTATCATGAACGCACATTAAATGTAATGGACATATTTACATTAGGGTAGAAGAGCCGAAGTTTTGTTGTCATATCTGTAATGAATGAATTAATGAATGAATGGTCTTGATGGAGTGGTGATCGTGAATATACGATGTGAATGACGAGAGGGGAAACAGGATAACCTCTACATTAACTGTACACTGATTTTAACTTACGTATTAAATTTAATGTACGAATATATTAAGCTCTTTGTAATGTACAAGATTACATTAGAATACATTAATATACATTAAATTTAATATTTCTGAGTGTACAAATAATCCGAAGACTTGTCAATTTTTATTACTATTACTTTCTCGATTGCGTAGTTTTGGGAATGTTATATAATTCTACAAAAATCATTATTTTTAGAAAAAAATTCGGGAATACACGTTTTTGGGATCCTGACACAAAACTTTACTCCTCCTGTACGTACGTCCATTACTTGCGCTAAACTGTAACAAGATTATCACTTTCTAGGGTATTACACAGTTCATCTGCCCCGCCTCGTGGCCATACCAAATTGAAACGGATTATTTAATTTTTAGGAGTACTTTGCATAAAGGTCACTGGACATTTTGAAAAAAAATTGTCAAAAATATCTCAATGTTTCACTTCACTTTTAAGAGCAATGGTGAAATATTTAAGAGCTAAAGCAACTACCATATATTGTGTCTAAGGCAACTAACTATTTTAAATGAAATTAAGAGAAATATATTCAATGCTAATATAAAATACTCGTAATATCACTTTGGATCTCATAATATAAAATCCGTCTGCTATGCAGATGATGCAGTTTTAATTGCAGAAAATAAAGATGATCTACAGCACCTCTTATTCCAACTCTTTAAAACGTGCCAAGCGTACAACATGAAGATATCAATAGAAAAAACTAAATGCATGAAAATTTCGAAAGAGTCATTAAGATGAAAATTGGCGTTGGAAGAAAATTCAATAGAACAAGAGATAGAAATAAAATATTTAGGCATAGTGATAACCAGTGACGGTAGATCTCCAAGAGAGGCAAACGAATAAAATACAAAAGCAAACAGAATAGCAGGCTGTCTCAACCACACAATATGTTACAACCCATATCTTAAAAACAAAGCTAAGATCCCGGAATATATAAGGCAGTAATTAGACCCACACAGTCATATGCAGCCTAAACCAGAGCAGACTCAAAGGAAATATGTCAAATTATGTAAGTATCAGAGATGGGAGTGTTAAGAAAAATAGTAAATAAAAAAATAAGTAATAGTAACTCACGACAAACCTGCCAAATAGTCATGTCAGGCTGTATTCGTGAAAGAAGAAAATAATGGAATGACCGCATAGACAGAATGGAGGAAGATAAGACTGCTGAAGGTGGCAAGAGACAAGACCTGAAGGAAGGAGAAGAATGGGTCATCCAAGAACACAATGGAAAGAAACTTTGTAAATTTATGGTAGTTTGAACAACGTAGAATGTGAACTTATGAAAGTGGTTACATGAAATGACAGTTGTTTTAAAATATATTTCCTTTGATTAAAAAGATAGGCTACAGCCTAAAATAAAAAAAAGAAGATTCAGTGTTGCTAACTAGTACTAAGAATATTATTGGCCGTAAATGTAACAAAAAATTACTTAAGAAGTTGATTTCAGAAGGGAATAGGTAATAAAGATGGAGACAGCTGAGCTAGCAGTCGAATTGTGTAAATTGGGTGCTTTTTTATTTCTGGTTAATTTTTTCTGAACAAATATAATCATTTTTTGTAAATAATAAACAATTTACGAGTTTCTGCGGTGTTTATATGCTTCTGTAATGCAAATATTTGCATAGAAAGTATTTTTTCAATCTCCTTTTTGAGTGCTAATTAGAGGCTCAGCCATTGTCTTAAGAGCTTATTTACGGAGTTTCGACGTTTTTCCTCCCTGGACATTCTGTATATAGATATAGATTTATAGATATGGATATATATATATATATATATATATATATATATATATATATATAAAGCTGTATCGAAAATAAAATTTAATGGGAGCTGACGCGGCGGCGGCGTGCTGAGTGGACAGTGCGGAGATGCCCGGCCTTAACAGGCGGATTGTAAGTGAAATATCATAGAGCATAAGAGGATAGAGGGAATTAAACGTATATGCGAGTTGGGACTGAGTAAGAAAGAAATAATTACATAGGGCATCTATTGTATAAAATGTATGAAATACTTCCACTGTAGCTGCAGTACAAAACATCAAGTGTTCGATAGTAGAGACGAGCATGCGAATTGTGATGGGGATAGAGAAAACTATGTCTTTTAAAACAATAGAGATAAAATTGATGCAGGAAGAAATTGAAGTGAAAACATTAATAGTACATCAGAAAGGAAATTAAATTTAATAGTAGTAGATATCATTGAAATTAAAAATAAACAGCAAAGTACACATAAATTGAAAGAAATTGCCAGAGAAGTAGTTGTGGAAGAAATATATATTACAAAAGGACAGATAGCATAAATAATAAAAAATATAAATATTAATAAAAAGGAGTCCGAAACAGTAACTTATGCCGAAATAGCTAAAAAAGAAAAAAAAACTGTAATAAAGCCGAAAATACCACAAGATTGTAATACTTGTATAACGGAAGAGGGGGAGAACGTTAATATTAATAAACTCTCTGTAAGGGTAACTAAAATCAAGAAAGGAAATAAGGGAGCAGTGATTGTAGAATGAAATAATGAGAAATAGAGAGAGAGAGAGAGCAATTGAAAAGGAAGTAGAGGAAAAATTAAAGAAAGAAGTAGATGTTTTCAATCCAAAGAATGTTAAATTAAATTTAAAATGATAGGAATAAGAAGAGAGGAGTTTGAGTTTGAATTTGAAGACAAACAATTTAATAAGGTAATTAAAGTGTAAAATAAAATAGAAACGGGTGAAGATAATGACACGAAAGTGATAAAAAGATATAAAACTAATGAAGGTAATAAGGTAATAGAAACGATGGAAAATGTTATATTATTCTAGATACAGATACAGGGGTGTTTAAATTGTTAATGGAAAAGGCGACAGTAAACTGAAGATGGAAGAGGTGTCTAGTATACGAATTCGTATGTGTTGTCAGATGATTCAAGTGTTGTTTTTTAATCATTTTAGTGAAGATTGTAAGAAAGAAATTAAATGTAATGTTTGTGTGGGTAATCATGACATAGAGGATGCGAATTTAAAAAAATGTGTGAACTACGAAGAGAAAGTTAGAAGACTAAAATTGACGGACATTTCTACTGACCATGAAGCAATGGCCAAAGATTGTCTAACCAATTTAAGAATGATAAATGAAAAGAGGAAAAGAATTGACATACTTCTGCATAGCAATCTTTGAATGTGCAAGCTACATTCATAACCCTAACTCTATAATGTCTTTTGTTAACAGTGTCTCCTATAATGTTCTATAACTGTATACTCTTGATCAAATCAGTAAATAAAGACCTTGGGCAATAACATGTTATGCCACATTTCTGATGAAACTGAAATTTTAATGTATTTCGACGCCCCATAAATGTATCATGATGTTATGTTGTTTTTTTTATTTTAAATATTTGCTGTAAGATGGCACTGATATTCGTAAATTAATGTTATTTATCCTATGTGTAGAATGCAATGTCTTAACTCTCCGCATAGCCCCGAGGTCCCGAGGTATTCAAATACATAAAAGAATGCGAAAATGATCCTAGCTTAATGGAGTTTACTGAGACATAAGTAACGGAAGATACATTGATTTGGGAAATTGGAATACGGGGCTACAAGTGTATCAGATGTAATTTAGAGAATCAAAGAACGAGGCATGTAATAATATTCATGAGAAGAGATATTAAAATAGAGAAAGTAAGTATAGACTGTGTAGAAAATAACTGTTGGATAGTTAAGTTAGATTTTTTGTAAAGAATACAGAGGATCGGTAGTTGCTGTCTATCATTCTCCAATGCCTTTGATAGCGAATTTATTGACTGTATTATAAAGTGGAAGAAATAATGACAATTAATGTTTGCATAAAAGTGGGGAATTTTAATATAAATTTACTGAGAAAAAGTTACGCCAATAAGGAGTTAGTAAATAGTTTTAAAGCCCAATAGGTAAAAGAGCCACCTAGAGTGGATAGTAATAGTCGGACAATCATTGATCTAGTACTCTTAAATGTAAACATAAATGTAGAAGAATAAGACCTACCAAAAGTAACCGATCATGCCAGGGTAGTGGTGAAGACAGATTTCAAAGAAAACGGTACAAATGGAAAGAGAATGGATACATGAAAGAGACTCAAGAAAAGTTAAATATGGTCAAGTTTAGAGAAATATTAGGATTTAATATTAGACAAATAAAACATGAAAATAATGTCGAATTAAGCGAGGAATTTGGAAAAGCCATCATAAAAGCCCTAGATGCGGTGGCACCATTTAAAACGTTGAATGTACACACTCAATTGAATGAAAGAAAATGGCACTCGAAGAAATAAAAATGTGCAAAATGAGAGATGAAGTATACAAAGAGCTAAAATAACGAGGGAACAAGACTAGTGGGAAGAGTAGAAGAAGATCTGAAATAATGTAGTTAAATTAGTTAAGAAAAAGAAAGTAGAATATTATAACAATACTATTGAAAAACAAAAATAATAGTAAAGAATTATGGAAGGTAATTAAGAAATTAACACGAGGTAAAAACTGCAATATAATGACTAGAGATATTATATTTGATGAAATTAGTGAAGAAAATATAGTTCACAAATTCAACTAGTGGTGCTATCAAAGCACATACTTTCTCGCTCTGTTTCTAAAAGGCTCTTTATGCTATTGCACTATTACATAAGCCAGCAACAGTATTTTCAACCAGCAAATTTTTTCCGCTCCGAGACTCGAAATCAGATCCTCAAAGTTAACGTGCCGGCACTTACACCACTACGCCACATAAGTGCAGTTTGGGTCGAACACAGCAATAAAATAGTAAAATTCTGATAGGAAAATATTTGATATGATGATACATACGTTTTATAAATCAAAGAAGAGAAGTAAAAAAATGTTGAAAAGTTGAAAATTCGAAAATCACATACAGACACTTCCAGTAAATTTATCATAGGTAATACCACGAGTGCTTTGGAATTTATTTGAGAATTCCCAAAGCACGAGTGATATTTAATAGGACTATTCCGTGAATGAAATTACATCTAACAGAGTTCCAAAATGTGCCAAATATTGATATTATATTAATTTACTTTCTTCAATTACCTTTCATATTTTGCTAGTTCAACCAATGCCATCTGCTAATGTAGCAGATGGGCAAGGTTAAACCGTGCGATCGGTACGTAATGAAAATCGAGGTAAACAAATGAATATACAGACGATGACATGAAATGTATCTTTCTTGTGCTTTAAAGTAACAAACTTTTGATATAACAAACATTAACATTTAAAGCAACAAACTTTTGATATAACAAACATTAATATTTAAAGTAACAAACGTATTCTTTCAGTTGAAAATACATGTATTAAACAGGAACTCTTTAAAATTAAATGTTGAAGGAACTTCTTTATTTTCATTCACAGTCAGGTTGGATTCTGAAACAGATGTCTTTGATGATAAATGAGTTTGTCTTAATTTATTTATGATTATCGAAAGATATTGCTCATTAATTTTCAGGTCAGGGTTCAATGATAATGTGTCTCTTGTATTATTTCAGTAGTACCATATTATAAGTGTATTTTACCATATTCTTACAACAAATTAAAAGAAAAATGTTGGACCCATTTTTGAGAAAATTTTGAAAATGTCGCAGGGGCTTCATGTAAAGAACCCCAACAATTAATGTTTTTCAAAATAGCAAAGCTTTAACTCGAGTTAGATCGACCGGCGAGTTTCCATTTTGGAACACATCCGGACGGACAGACGTAAAGGTGGACAGCCGGACGGACGGACGGACGGACGGCTGCAGGATGGACGGACTGACGGACAGGAGGACGGGTAGACGGATAGATGGACAAACGGATGGACGGACAGTCGGACATACAGACAGACAAACGGACGGACGTTTTCAAAAAGAAAACACTATCTCGGTTCAGGGGACTCCAAAACACGTGTTTCCGTTGAAAACACGAAATCGATTTTCCGCAGCATTACATAACTTTCTCAACATTACGTAAGTAATTCCGTATGTACGTAGTTCCTATATGAAAAAGTAAAAATTGATTCTAATTTGGGGAAAATACATTTATGCCTTTTTATAAAATTGTACGAATTGTACAATGCACTGAACTATATGGCAAGTGCCATTACTATTAATGACCTTTTATTTTCAAAATTTGAACACTTTACTTTATACCTCTCATACATTCGTTATACTTATGTTTTAAACCTATTTCACGTTTTTCAAAGTGTTTAGATCTTCAAAATTAACGTTAATGAAGAATTTCAAGATCTCAAAACGTTTTTGAATGTGACATCCAGCGCATCGGAAAAATGAGAGGACTCTAAACAATCGGTCCGGTCATTGCGACATTGAATAGCGCCTCCAGAGCGTCACCTGTAGGTTAACTATGCCTATATTCCATTTTAAACGTAGTGGCAATTCAAGGTCACGAACCGGAAGGAGACGGGGACGTTGACATCCAATCGGAACTTTCGTTACGGCTTTAAATTTTAGTATTGGAACTCCCGATTGGCTGACAATGTACCTCTCGTTTCAGATCGCGAACTTCAAGTACCAGTACATTTCAACCGGATTATAGGCGAAGAGTTTCATATCTGGTTGCCCAATTAGAGAGGTACGAGGAAAGCCGCATCATGGAGTCGCAGAGAATGTACGGTCATGTAGCCGTATTCCATGTCACATTGGACATGTAGATACTATCATTGCTCACTGTTTACTTCAATGAACAGAGATGGACGTTAACTTCAATGAATAAATAGAGTTCACTACAATGAATAGATTGCAGGATCTGGACGTCAATGATGTTCCACAAGAGGAAACGATGGACTTCCAGTCACGCGCAAACAGATCGGCAACGATAGGTCCCATCTGTACTAGCTGATCTGCCTCACTCAGTGTCAATATCAGAGGGCGGATTTTGACAACCCATACTTCACTAAAAATCATCAATAAAATGCTCTTAAAATGTTTTTAAATGCCCTAAAAGCAAAAAAAAAATGGTGTAACAAATTGTACGAAAACCAGTTCAGATGAACAATTCAAAAACCGCTCAAAATGTTTTCTTTTAATTTTCTTCACCATAGAGTAAAGATGTATCCTTAGAGTAGAGTAAAGATGTACATCCTTAGTCTATGTCTTCACATATGCAATAAGAAACGGTAAAAAAATATTGTGCTAGTCCCATTTTCGCGTATCGTTCAGTTTTTGGAAAATTGCAAAAAAAAAAAAAATTAAAACTACAAAATTGAAGATAGAGATTTTGCCTCAGACAGTCTGTTGTACAAAATTAGCTCCTTAAAAAGGTCATCTGCAATTTTTTCATGTACAAGAGTAGTTTTGCGTAATTTTGCGTAATTTTCTTGAAATTAATGAAATATATACAGGTGCCACACAGTCCACGAGGGCCACGAGAAAAAGTGAATGAATATTATGAAATATAATTAATTTAATTTTAATTATAATATATACTGAAAATGGCAATATTAATTCTATTTTTAATTTCTCGCACTTTTACTTTTTACTCAATTTGTATTTTCAATGTGTGTATTGATGTACATAAAGTTGACAGAGCGCTGACGATATAATGGCTTCCGTCATTCCTCCATACCGGAGGCAAATAATTCTTAAATCACTGTGTTATTTAGGCCATCATTCATAAAATTTCTATAGTCTAGTTTAAGATTCCATGCAACTGCGGAGTGAAAGCAACACCACCTAGAAACTGTGTATCTATGGTGCAAGACAGAAAGATAGGAATGAGGACCCTTTCATTTCTCCCAGAAAACCAATAGAAGTATAAAAACTTTTTGCTAAGACCTTGTCGCTAGATTTGAAGGAAGAGCGCTTTAATTTTTACTTTCCCGTATACGTACGTATATACACAGTGGTATACGTAGTTTAGGGAAAGTTATGTAATGCTGCGCGAAAAAATGGCCAATTTTCGGAGGAAAAAAATTCATTGCCGGGCCATGATAACGAACAAGTGGATAAAACCAGTTGCTAAATTAAGAAAAAAAATCCCCTAACACGTGGTGCAGCCAGAAATCCTCTTTCGTGGGTCCTTGATATCGAAAAACCAACTGAAAGGAAAACGTCCGTCTGTCTGTCTGTCGGTTTGTGAACACTGCTAGCGCCTAAACCATACGTACGATTTCTTCCAAAGTGGATATTTCCCGGTATCTGGTTCTAGTCAAAGCTTTGAGATTTTGAAAAAGATTCTTCAAAATTTGGGGGTATTTACATAAAGCCCCTCGTACATTTTCAAAATTTTCTCAAAAACGGCTCCAAATTTTTTCTTTAAATTTCTTGTATGAATAGAGTAAAATACACTTATTAACATGGCATAGGTCCAATTTTCACGGATAACTCTGAATTTTCGAAAATTGTGAAAGTTTGAATTTTTTCGGCGTCTTTCTCCAACTACAAAATTGCAGATAGAGATTTTTCCTTCAAATAAAATTTTTTCTTCATAGTGAGTTCTTTAAGGTCATGTACATTTTTTTGAAAATTTAGTAGTTTTCGGGCAATATTGCGTGCAATATGTGCAATTTTAAAAAACTGATTTTCTCAAAAACGGCTCCAAATTTTTTCTTTAAACTTTTGTCGAAGATAGTGCTAAATATACTCTATCAGATAACATAAACGTCAGACTGGTCTACACGTTGTTTTTTTTCAAAAATTACAAAAATATACTTTCTTTGATTAGTCTCTCAAGTCGTCAAAATTTACATTATAAATGTGTTTAATTGCTTAGTGCGTTTCTTTGCACATAAGCTTCAAAGTATCTCCAATGATGGTTTTTGAAATGTCCATAAGTGGTCCATAATAAAGGAACAAAATAGGCAAATTTTCTGAAATGTTCGAACGAAATTTTCTCAAACACTATTGAAAATTTTTTCGCCGAAATTCTCAACAATGACAAAAAGTTCAGTTCTCTCTTATATTCCAGAAGCTTGATTTCGGCCACGATATTCGGGGCCTAAATATCAAAATAATGCTGAAAAATGTAGGTGTTGTATAATCACACAAAATGGAAAGTAAGCATTGCACTGAAACGAAAAGTAAACCATCGCGTCAATTGGAAAGTTTTCTAAATATTTTGTTTTATAACATTTTCTCGAATTGTTGTAAAGATTCCCGCAAATGTGTTATTTTTTCACCTGTTGTATTATATCAAAGAGGGGACAGTGATTTTGAAATTGAATTGGTTACCATGACAAGAAAGTTGTTATTAAACAATGTGTGTTTATTTCTCGATTCAGAAAATGAACACGATAGAAGATTTATCACTGGAATTTAGAATTAAAAATAATTATATGTGTGTGTATCAGTCAAAATACATATTAGTGTTGTGGATTTAGGGTCATCGTAGTGTATTACTTATATTGTGAGTTTATTTCATGTGTATTTTTCGAATAATTTTATTACTGAAATCCTTCGCTTGCTGTTTGTGCCGAAAGTCAAAGATGTTCGTAAGTATTTGGCAATATTACGCAATCATTTGACGATGAATGATAAAACTATAACTTGCATTTATAATTTTTTATTTGTAGTTAAAATATTTTGTTTAGTCATGCTATTGCTTTCCCTGTTTCAAAGTATTTGAAGTAATGTTCATTTATGGTAATATTTACATTAGTGGCGATTTGTTCACATTATTGTATTTACGAGTACATTTGCTTTAAATAATGTCGAGTACATTTTCTCGAGAACTCAACCGTTTTCTGTAAAAACTAGCTCAAAATTTCGCATTTTCAGAAACACTCTAACACAATTTTCTCAAAAATTGTTTTAAATTTTTTCTTCAAACTTTTCGAACGGACAGTGCTCATTGCACTCTTTAATATGACGTAAAGTTAAATTTGGGGCATTATTTTGTTTCTGCAAAAATTACATAAATGTAATTTGTTTGACAGATCTCTCACATCGTTTATATGCACATTTCCTGCAAATTGTAAACACTATTGTATTTTTAAATTAATGTTCTTCAAATGATTCAAATGAAGTGTTCCGAAAACTCAAACATGTTCTGTGAAAAAGAGTTTCAAGTTTCTCATTTTTAGTAGCGCTTAAACGCCATTTTCTTAAAAACGGCTAAACCTTTTTTCCAAGAAAATTGCCATTTAGGAAGAAGTTTAGTGTTCTTTAATATTCTAAAAATTAATATTTCCGTTCTACCATTAGGAAACTGAAAAGTCAAGAAAATGTCAAAAAAATACTTTGGACGGAAATTGATGGCAGCTGGCACGAATATGTGGCAATTCCGAATAGCAAGCCCAGACCCAAGGAAATAGAAAACTAATATGGGAAAGTCTGTGCCATTCTGTAGCACCACTAGTATATTTTCTTTATCGAAAAATAGCATTTTTTTCTCTCGCACACAATCTTACTCATAAGAAAATAAGTGATAAGTTTCGATTTCGCCACCGACGTCAGTAATAATCAAACATACATTTATTAAAGATGTGTAGGATTTGAGAATAGCGCTTTTCCACCACTAAAACAATATTGAGATTTTAAACAGTGTTGCTAGAATGTACCATAATCATGATATCGTACCATAGTGTGTACCTTTAAACATAAGCTGAAGCAAAACACCTTGCTAAAAAACGTCTGTTCGATTGAAACTCCATTATATTTTCTAGTAAAGTTTTACTTCATTTATTAGTAGTTTTCAATCAAAGTGAAGTAGTTGTCCGGTGTAGTCAATTCGACTCTGAA
The DNA here is from genome assembly GCA_031308135.1 of Acheta domesticus. Classification (NCBI taxonomy): domain Eukaryota; kingdom Metazoa; phylum Arthropoda; class Insecta; order Orthoptera; family Gryllidae; genus Acheta; species Acheta domesticus. The sequence goes on from JAHLJT010000631.1 coordinate 229,465,949, forward strand.
TCTTGTAGAGTAAATCGATTCAAAACGCCATGCGTGTCCTCTCAGGATATGAAAGAGATATTTCAATATTTGTATTCGTTATGTATTATGTATATGTGCATAGTTTAAAAAAGCTGTGTTATAAAATCTATGAATTGCCATCTGTATCCTCAGCGCATTGCTTTCTCAATTAAACATATATATTGTAAAAAATAAGTTAAAGTAATTTGGCATCAAAATTTGAAGAAAAAAGTAACGATAATTTTGTGCGATATTTTTTTAACGTACAATAAAATTCACAATAATTTATAATATGGTAAAATTTTCTATTATCGACGTACGATTAATGTAGGATTATTATAGATGAAGCAGTACGTTACTCACTTTTCATCTATCTGGTAACCCTGGTGGCTCAAATGTAATTTTACACTTTCAGCGACGACACTGTAAACGGGAATAGTGAGATCTTGATTTTCTTCTACTTATATCTACAAATTTGTTTGCAGTAGTGCTCGTTCATTTAATACTTCATATTATTTTAACTTTTTCAAAATCAAACGCACAAAGTTGGAACAGTTTTTAAAGGCGCGTTGGCAGCAAAAATGGAACTTTTTACCAGGCTTTATTGCTACCAACCTCTCTTGCGGCAATGACTTCATTTGACGCGTTATCATTTCGCAAAATAGCCACACAGTTTTTCAAGATTCTTTGGATTCATCACATTGTTATTGGTTGTGATGACGGTATGATGTAGATAATATCCTTATGAAAACAAATAGACTGAAGGAACGAAATAATTTTAATCTTAACATAAATAAATACACTCATCGTCGTAAAAAATGCTGCACCCCGAAGAACCCTACTGATCCGCTGCAAACTCGGTGGGTATTTTGCACACCATTCACTAAGCCAATGATTTCGTTTTCACGGTCAGCCGCGCACTGGGGGGGTCGGTGGTAGCTGCGTGACGTCGCGCCCACCGGTCTAGATAAGAGGGCTTCAAACGGCCGCGCCAGCCATTGCGACATCGGGTAGCGTCTCCAGAGCGTCACCTGCACCTACACTCTGCCTAGGCGACGCGTTCAACAGACAGTTGTCCAGTTAGACGCTTTCGAGGGAGGTCGCATCGTGGATGTGCGGGAGGCTGGTTGGTCCTGTCGCCGTAACGCGCGCCACACTGGTCGCACGAACACCGCCATCGCCCGCTGTTGGCAGAAATGGATTGAGGAAGGCACGGGCGTACAAAATGTAGGATCTGGACGTCCGCCACGCACCACGAGGAAGGACCGACGGATTGTCCGCCACGCGCGAACAGATCCAATGACAACGATAGATGCTATTCAGCGGGCTATGCAGTCTCATCTGTCACATCCTGTAATTGCCAGTGCCATTGGCAGGCGGTTGCACAACGTAGGGTTCGCCTCACGCCGACCGTTACCACGCCTGCCTCTCACACCCCAGCAACGTCGCTACAGATTCGCCTAGTGTGCGGAACCACGGACTTGGGGCCATGGAGACTTGCAGCGAGTCATTTTCAGCGACGAGTCTCGCTTCTGCCTTGATGGCGACGACCACTGGGTCGGTGTCTGTAGGCGCAGTGGGGGAGCGCCACGACGAGCGGTTTGTGGTATCGCATCACACGTCCCGCCAGCCTGGTGATGGTGTGGGGCGCGATATCTTATGGTGACCGTTCACCGTTAGTGTTCCTCGGAGGCACCGTGATAGCCGCACGGTACGTTCAGGAGATCCTGCATCCGGTGGCTCTGCCGTTCGTGAACGCCCACGCCCATGCTCTATTTCAACAGGACAACGCGCGTCCGCATACGGCAGCCATCTCCCGATTATGCCTTGCAGCCGTAGATACTCTGCCATGGCTAGCCGCATCGCCAGACCTCTACTCAATCGAGAAAGTTTGGGGAAGTTGGCTTCCATTCGAGACCCGTACAACGTCATGCCGCGACGTCTGGACGCGTGTGTTCGCCAACATGGCGGCCCCATGCCATACTAACACGTACCGTCTGTGGCCGTGTAGCGCAATAAATGTTGGTTCTACAAATGTGAATGTGTAATCATTTTGTATGCGTGGTACCCTCTACCTGCTTGCCAACAATGATCGCAATCCGCCTCGTCCTTCTGGGTGCAGCTTTTTTTTAATAACGATGAGTGTATATGATCCCTTTCTCGGTTGGCTTAATTTACAAACATAGTAAGAAATTTTCACATTATTTGTTTTTATTTAATTCTTCAAAAACAATGTTTCGACAATATTTATACAGGTGCCCGGGGAGGAAACGTCGAAACTTCAACAATAAGTTCTTAAGACAATTTTAAGCATATTTTGTCTAATAAACAACATGGATATTCCCAATGGATGAGCCGCAATAAGCACTCAAAAGTTGGTTTGAAAATATGCTTTCTGGGTAAAAACGTGCATTGTGAAAGCATAGAAACACTCCATAAATGTTTAAATTATTTATTATTAACAAAAGAAATGAATGTATTTGGCCACAAAGAAAAATTAACGCAGAAATATAAAGTCACCCAATTTACACAATTTGACTGCTTTTTTATTTCTTGGTTAATTTTTCTTTCTGAACAAATATATTAGTTTCTTTTGTAAATAATAAATAATTTAAACATTTATGGAGTGTTTCTATGCTTTCACAATGCACATTTTTACCCAGAAAGCATATTTTCAAACCAACTTTTGAGTGCTTATTGCGGCTCATCCATTGGGAATATCCATGTAGTTTATTCGGCAAAATATGCTTAAAATTGGCTTAAGAGCTTATTTTCGTAGTTTCGACGTTTCCTCCCCGGACACTCTGTATATTGTCATCATCAGGCTTGTATAATGAATATTAATATTTCAAAATTTCACTCACACGGTGTAAAAGTGTTTAATTTAACCACCACAACTGTGGACACCATTGATCATATATTTATTTAAGTATAGATTAATACATAAGGCTGGCTAAGAAGAAAAAGTGTAATAAATTTAACTTAGAAGTAACAAACACACTTCTTTACTGTAAGAAATTTTGATAGCTGATTATAGTATTGAAAATTTGAAAGATAATTTAAAAAAAAGATTGTGTGAAATTATTATAGATTTTCTGGATTATGTGGTACAATTACCGTAAAAGTTAAATTTATTTGTTTCATTTGTAAAAGTAGGAAATGATTACTACTCCCGACTATCGAAATGAATACATTGTTTGAATTGGACGTTTTCAAGTAATAGCTGAGTTGTTAGTAGCGCAGAAAATGTAATACAGTAATCCCTCCACATCTGCGAATTCGCTATTCGCGAGTTCTGAACATTCACGATTAGAGAAATGCTACCGATTTTAACATTCGCGATTTCAAGAATCGCGAGCGCGTCTTTTGATCATACCACATTTTTTTTACAGCAAAAACATTTCATTTCTTTTATCAGCGTCATCTAGAAAATGAACTCGGCAGACATCGGAGCTCAAAGTTTCACTTTCTGCAAAAATTTTAAAGATAAATGTCAATTCACATTTGTAAATAACACAATTAAAATAATTCAGTTGCGACCAATTGGAGGTATGGGTTTTGGCCAAATGAACAGAAAAGCCATTCAGAATCTGTGCAACTCTCATTATAATGAGCTCATTGTAGAGCTTCGGGAAATCATCAGTGAAGAAAACCTCCTCGATAGTAATGATGAAGAAACGGAAGCGAAACTGCGTCCTGGAACAACGCCAATGTCAAAACTGTTAATGGCATTCTAAAATCAACAATCTCTATTGGAACTAGCATTCGAATGTGATCCGAACACGGAAATAACTTCGAAATTTAAGACAGAATAGGTGCAGCAACTCTCCCATATTTGGATAATAGAACAACGAAAAGGGTGATGAAACAAAAAAAAATACCGAATCCTATATCCAATCCCCTTTAACTTTTAAATAAGTTTCAAACATTATTTCATTTCTTCATTCTAGGATGTTAATTGTGAACTCTGTTTGTAGTAGCTCTTACTCAGTTCTACTGTAATTGATTGTTAGATATTTTTTCTTTCTTTTTTAACGTTTTTCGATATAAAGAAACCTAACCCACCTTTCTTCATTAAAAGATTCTGCTTTCGCTGTTTTTTGCCGTTATACCGTTGTAGAGGAAGAGAGTGAAGACAATAAAATATTAGAGCATATGGACCAATTATTCTTAAAACTAATCCAGAACTTAACTAGCCTTTCGTTCATACGGGAATTTGTGGAGGAACAAAAACGACTCTACATTTCTGTTTAACATCACTGTTTAACATCGCAAGGGCTCGGCTTCAACTGAGGGAGAGGTATCCATGTCGCATAAATGAGGCACTGGGCCCGAGGACAGGAAAAGGATAAAGCGGTCTTATCATTTCGCTTGTTTTAACAAGTTGTCGAGAAAGCCATTCGAGAATCCTCTTGCCACGAAACAATAAATGTATTTTTTCATAACCGGGAGAAAAATTAGAATTTATTGATAGTAAATGAGGGACAAAAGTGAAGCATTCGCTCCCCAGGGGATAAATATTGTCTGTCTTGTTTACATTACAATGAAAACAAACGGCATACATGTGTAAAAATTTATGGTTGTGAACACAAAGTGAAACACAAGTGATTTGAGTTTCTTTGCTTCCTCACCGATATACGCCAGCAAGACGTTCTCCCTTATATTTAATATTTTTTTTATCTTTACACATGGGTAAACTAGAGGTGCTAAAACAGTACATGTTTTCTCGAGTTATTGGAACCAGCTACGTAATATTGAAATACAGTAATCCCTAAATATTCGTGAGTGTTAGGTTTAAACAGTGATGTTAAACAGAAGAAAATAAAACGCCAGAGAACTCTACCCAATTCTTACAATTAATCCATGTTAATTTTTCTTGAAGTATGTTGGGAAGTGACAGCGGAACACCCCTCCCTGTAAGATATTCCAATGTACGGTTGATCCACGAAACTAAAAATTATAAAATTAAGAAAATATAAAGGCTAGGGAATGGATACCGAGTACAAATACATTCGTATCTCGAAATGGCGTCAATATTCGTTCGAAAATCATCTTTAATAACGTTCAGAAAACAGTAATCACAGATTCTTGGATGTTCGGAAAACAGTCCTCCATTCTTTTGTCTGTGTTCTGAGGGTATCGAATACAAGCTCTGAAAACTTTCTTCAATGCAATAACGAATTTAACCTCAACTATTTTACCAGTTTGTGCTTAGTTTGTTTTGAGAACATCAAAAGAAAAGATTTTGATAGCCAATTTTTATTACGAAGCGCAAGTAATTTATCAGAGGAAGAAATGGAGAATTAATAAGAGAAAGAATGGTCTTCATACGGAATTGACCATGCAGAAAACGTTTTCACGGAAACATCACCTACCACACGGAAGCATTTTCATTCTGTCGTCCCATGACGTAACATTTCCATTAATTTTGTAATTTGCTATTTATTAACAAGAAGTAAATTTGATACAAAGTTATGAAAACCACCTATGTGACAATCTTATGTTCGAGTGATCTGCTTTCAGTGGAGAACTAATATCCATATTACATTTTCTAATTTTCTCTGAAGTGTTAAAAAATTGTTTAAGTTAATAATTTGTTCACTTTTATATGCAGATTGTAAGATTTTTCGTAAAGATAAGCAACAGCTATCGATAATACTGCAATGCATATTATTGTCAAAGCTCGCTAAGAAGAAAGAATAACTATTCGTTTTCTGAAAACGCTTCAATTAACGCAAATTCTTTCGCCGTACAAAATGAGTAATAACCTTCAAGGAAATAATTAGAAACGAAAATGAATTCTGTAGCCATTGCGCAGCAGAATTTTATCGCTTTGTTTGAACATAAGAACCTCGAACATCGCCATATTTCTTACGAACGTTTGAAATGAATGAACAGCAAAATAACTAACAGTACATTATTACAATCTTACTTACAGTCCTTAATAATTAAAATCTTCAGTGTTTGATTAAGCATTTGTTGAAAACTCTCGGATTTGTTGAAAGCATTTGTTGGATTAAGCATTTGTTGAAAGACATCGGAAACCACGAATTGTCAGTGTAAGAAGGCCGATAGGAAATGCATGTCACACAAGACTTTTATACTTTTATGGTACGGCAATTGCCCCGAATCTGACCTTATTTTGTCAACATGATACAATACTGAGTGTACGTACTACACAGACAATCACGGCAAACCATAACGACGAGGAACGCAAGTAATGAAAGTCGATAGTAGGTCCGACTTGGAGCGTCTTTTGCTGACGTATTGCAAACGGAAAAAACTCGGATAACGGGCTGCGAAATAATTTCCTTCCTCCACCGAAAGGAACGTTTACGAACGAGATCCACCACTCCGCAATCCTCAAAGCGTGTGCCCAGGCCGTTGCGGGCGCCGGGCGGCGCCGGGTCACCCGCGGGGCGTCCGCGTCGCGTCGCGTCGCGTCGGTGCGTAAAGCGCGCGCGACCCGTCGCGCCGCACGCGCGCGCCCGCGCGCCCGCCCGTCGACGCACTGCTTACGCGCGCGCCCGGCCGCCCCGGAGCTCGTTCGCGCGGCCGCGCTTACGTGCGTGGCCGCGCAGCCCAATGGCGAGCGCTGCTCTGACGTGAGGGCGAGCGCATTGGCCCGCGCCGCGCCGCCCCCGCCCCCGCCTCGGCCGGTCAGACCGCCGCCGCCGCCGCCGCCGCCACCGTCATCGCTGTCGCTGCTGCTGCCGCCGCCCGCCGCCGCCGCCGCCTGCCGCCCGCCCGCGCGCGCGCGCACGACCGCTGCCCCCGCCGCCCTCTCTGCAGCCCTCCCCGCCGCCCGCCCCGCCACCACCGCCGCCGTACGCATTCCGGTGTGCCAGCAGCAGGCCAGAACACGCAGTTCCGTCGCGTACAATCCCGCGGCACAGTCGCGTCGTGTCGTCCCCTCGGGGGCCACGTTCGTTTTGTTGTGGTGCGCCTCCACGTGCGGAGGTCGCCGGGCCAATGGGTCACTGCATCTCATTGAAAGTGGGGGAGGGAGGCGGGGATGGGGTGTACCAGTGGGGGTGGACGACGGGTGGCAGCGCATCGCAAGGCCAGCCTGGAGGGGGAGGGGTGCACCCACATCGGAACGTGCGGCGCGGCGTGGCGGCGAAGGACCACGCGCTATGGCGTGACGGCGGCGGAAACGCAGATCCGCGGGGGGCCGCCGGCCGACTCATCTCATCCCCGCGCGGCGGCCGGCACCCGCGGCGACCACGCCGTCGATCGCGGCGCCGCCAGCGGTGGTGGTGGCGGCGACGACGACGACGCCCGAACCCGGCGGCGATGGCGACGGAGGCAGCGGTGGCGGTGGAGGCGGCGGCGGCGGCAGAGCAGCAGTATAAAGCGCAGGAGGTGACCGCGAGCATTCAGTCGCTCGACACCTGCCTTTCGAAGCGGAGGAAAGCCCGAGCGAAGTTATCCGACGAAAACGATGACGCATCTCCGCTGGAGCCTGGTTTGGTGGGGTGTGGTGGCGGCTTCGCTGCTGGCAGCGAGCGTGGGCGCGCTGCCGCGCCGCCACCCCCTGACCCGGCGCGCCCGAGCCCACCCCCGCACCGCCGCCGCCGCCGCCGCCGTGGCCGCCCCGGCGTCCGCCGACGGCCCCGACGCCGCCGACGGCCCCGCCCTGCGCCACACGCCCCCGCGCCTTCCTCGAGGAGCTGCGCCGCAAACGCAACCCGCAACAGACCGTCTCCGTCAAGCAGGCCGAGGAGATCGGCATGTGCAAGTTCCTGGTGCAGCAAGACGTCGACCCGGACCGCGTCCCGGAGGTCATCTGGACCGTGACGTGCCGCCAGACGGGCTGCCGCTGCGGCACCGAGGGCGACTTCCGCTGCACGCAGCTCACCACCGAGATGAGCGTGTCGTACCGGAACGGCGCCAAGAACCAGATGCTCTACCCGAACAGCGGCTGCATCTGCGCGGCCAAGGAGGCGTCCGACGCGCTGTCCGCCGTGCCGCAGGTAACGCAGTAGTTGCCAGCAGCAGCAGCAGCCGCCGTGCACGCGGCACACATGCACACGCTCGATAGCCCGCACGCTCTCTCGCTTGATGGACCGCACGGCTACACGCTGCCGCACGCACATGGGGGGGGAGCTTGGACGGTGCGGGGCGGCACGGCTCGGCGCGGGGACGCCAGCCGTCGCTGTGCGGCCGCACGCTCACGGGGGCTTGGACTGCGCCAGCCTACGCTACGCCGCCGCACGCTCACGGGGGCTTGGACGGCGCCAGCCTACGCTACGCCGCCGCACGCTCACGGGGGCTTGGACGGCGCCAGCCTACGCTACGTGGCCGCACGCTCACGGGGGCTTGGACGGCGCCAGCCCACGCTACGCTACGTGGCCGCACGCTCACGGGGGCTTGGACTGCGTCAGCCTACGCTACGCCGCCGCACGCTCACGGGGGCTTGGACGGCGCCAGCCGACGCTACGTGGCCGCACGCTCATGGGGGCTTGGACGGCGCGGGACGGCACGGCGCGGGGGCGCCGGCCGACGCCGCGTCGCGCTGCGCACCGGGGGACGGGGCGGGGCGGGGCGCCGCGGTCGCCCTGGCCGCCGTCTCTCTCGCTCAAGCCCGCTCTTTTGCAGCTGGCCGATGACAACGAAGAGCGAATGCGCGAGCGCATCGACGTTATCCTCCAGCAGCTCGTCTTCTTCTTCGACTTTCTGTTCGGTAGCGAGGACGCCGCGAACCGCACCATCACTGTCTCGCAGCTCCCTCACCGCTCACCGCCGCTCACTCCTTGACTGTGATAACTTCCCCACCAAACTTTAGATGATAGACGATGCCTTCGTAAGCTGTGATAGCGACTGAGGACACGAGAAACGGAGGAACTTTAAATGTTACCGATAGTTACATGTCTACGCTTACTGCGTATTTTAAGAGTACAAATTAGCCTTATTTTTATACTATTTCATGTTTTCTAATTCGTTATTCATTGTCGTCATGCATTCCATTGTAATTTACGTCATTCTCGTTATTTATTTTTTAGAAATGTTCATTCAGTTACCATCTATACACAGCACTCCATTCGTCACTATGTATTCGCTAATACCTTGTAAATGATTGTGTTCATACTTTTTATTAACGGAATATCAAACTTTTTCTATAGAAAAGGACAGTTACATAATGTGTAATTGATTTTTTGTACAGTATTTTGTATTGTATTGTATCGTGCATAACGTGAAGACTGAAAATAAATGTTTGTGTTCAGTATCCTTACTTTAATTGTCTTTAACACGATTTCCATATCCTTCAAATTCTGTGAATCATAACAATTTCCATAATTTAATACATACTTTATACGACTTGGAAAGATGAAAATCCATAAACATGATATCACATTGACATGAGTCAATGACATCATAAAGATTAGCTAAGAGAACTTACACTATTCTCAATAATTTTCATGTCAACGTGTGTGAATATCTGAAAGGAGTATTAAAAATTCTCATTATCTAAGGGGCAAAAGATTCTGCATATTTCTTTCATAATACTAGGTCGGAGTAAGTTAAAACTGCAAATTCTAATTGAAGTCCAATTTTGCCAGAGAAATATCTGTCTACTTTATCATAACTTGAACCTCGTACAGATATACAATACCTCGATATTGTTTAAACTATTAAAATTGTTTTCTTTTATTTCATTGACTGTCGACAAATTTTTAGCTGGGAAATTATTCCTTGCTAAATAGAGAAAATGAGGTTTATTTGCTGTGAAATAATGGACGTCAATTATTAAATAGTCGTGTAAATTAATTTATTCCTTAAATATGTCGATTTCGCATGTATGCTAAATCAATGAACTAATTTATTTGAAGAGTGGATTTCAACAGGGAATCAAGAGCCGATAACGTCAATAATTTTTTCTTATTGCCAAAAAACAAATAACATAACAGTAATCAAATGTAAAACAAACAACTGCAATGAAATCGCCCAAAATGTACATACCTTTGTGAGAAAATGCGTAGAACATCTCAAAGGTTTCCTCCACACTTACTTATTGCCATCTCTATTATCTTTTGAAACAGATATACCTACTGACTTCTTTGAAGGAAGGTCATCACTGTTCAGTGGTATTATTTTGTATTTCCTCGACGCTTTTTAATCCTTCCTTTGGATCTCATTTGCATGATATAGAGAGTTCTACTAATTATATTAACAATAACCGAAAAAGAATAGAATGCACCAATCAAGGCAGTGTTTTTCACCAAAAATATATATTTTCTACAGCTTCTTCTTACCACCTGCGTGCTATAATACATCAATTATGGGAAGGGGAGCGAAACACGAGGTGAATTATTTTCAGTAGTTGAAAGCTTAGTGAGATTTGGTAAAGCATCAGACGAGAACTGAAAGGAAATGTTCATCATTAAACAACAGATTAATATGGAAAATGGAATATTTGTTTGGAATCAGTTAAAAACTTGCCACGCGACATGTCTCTTATTAAATAAAGGCACCTCACTAAATTATTTACTCAAGGCACAGGAATCTGAATAGTAATTAACAAAACGAGTGGACAAAGAGGGGAACAATTGAATGAGTGGTATGTTCAAAAAACGAGCAACGATAGGAGAGAGTTTTCTTATTTATCCTGAGTACAATTATACACCTTTATCTACATGTTATGTTCAATACTTTTTTCGTTTCCATTTAAGAATAATTTAAATTTTGAGAAATTCAAGCACATGTTTACCATTTGAGGCATACTACATTTTATGACTTATTGCTTCTGAAAATGTCCTATTTTAGTGGGCCACGCGTTGTGATCACTATAGTGACTTACTGATAAAGAAATATGTCAAATGGAAAACAAAAGAACTTATGCCGGATGAAATATTAGAAGAAGCTGGCAACGCCGTTAAAACATTACTTCCCAGGAAAAGTTAAGACAGGTATGAGAGCGAATACAACATGTATAAACATTGGAAAGTAAAAAAACTCACTTGTATCACGGTTTTTTCTGGCGTACTTTTTAAAACAGGTAAAATACAACTGACGTTTAAATTTGTAATGCTTGTATCAAATGTTTTTCATGCAAAACATTTAATTTATTTACGTTAAATATTTTATGTTGTTCCATTAATCAGCTAGCTTAACGTATACTTCACCAATTAAGATATATTCATTCATTGTTCGTATGTAGTTGATGTAGGTACGTAATCTGTGATGTACGTTTTTGTTCATATTTCTTGGGCGACTGGAAATATCTTGATGACGTCTGTGTTATGGTGTCTCAATTAAAAGATTTTGATTCTTTTCTGAATTGTGATTAGTTGTTGTGGAGTTTTAATTGCACGCATGCTATTAACAAAGAGATAATCAACAATTATTCATGAAATTAATGAGTTTATTTAGTTACTTAAAAGCAAAATAATAAAAATGGCAGAGAATGTGAATGTATTTTCGCCGAAAAGCATTGCATATGAAATCGATGTTCTGTAAATACATGATTGTAAAATAATAAAGGGATCATATATAAAAAATTAGTAACAACTGCAAAAATCATAATAAACAACTTCAATATACAGTATACAATTGTATATTTTTATTCATCTATGAATCATTATACAAATCAAATACCAACGAAATAGAATACAATTGAAATATACAACGTACACTTGAAAGGAAGCTGGCAGAAACATAACTTCTCAGTTTATGAGAAAAACACTTGTTTATTCTGGGGCTTCTGGCATGTATTTCTGGTTAATTAAGTATATTTATCCAATTGCATCATGTAAATTAATATTTACTTTTTGTTTCTTGGCAAGATATGCAGCGTTTCCATTTTTTCTTTTTTTTAAAAACTTCATTTCTATTAGTTTCAATATCGATTACACAATTTGTAGTGTAAATGATGAAAACGGTAAACAACTAGTGCAAATGGTATTGGGTGGTATGTGAATAGAAACGCGATAGAGTGAGGGTAATGTAAGGTATGTATATAGAAATATTTCAATTTGTTTACATCTTTTTGCAACAATCTCCTTAACACACTTTAATGCGTATTCCTGTTTAGCAATGGCATAAAGAATTTTGATATGTCATTAATGTTTCCGCATTTTTTATTTTGTACTAATGGATAATGGGACAAACGACCCTCAAAAGCATATAGATTTTATTCACTCGAATACAATATTTTTTGTCAAACATCTACGCGATCTGTATGTTTTCGTCAGCCTAAATACCTCAAATCTTCTACATTTTGTATAAGAAACAATCAAATTGTGTAATTTGATCTTTAAGTGGTATTTTGACGTAAACATTACCGAATCAATGTCTGACTCTCCGGAAACAAAAGCCGCTGTGATCGTTATTTCTTTAAGATATTGGGAAACAAACATTTATAAGTTTTCCTTTTTTAAGAAAGAATAATACTGAAATTCTAACACGAGAATTGCACTTGGATGTCAAATGGTGATACTTGCAAGCGTGAAATGCCAATATAGGTATAAGACCTTCGTTGCGTTCATGACTCCAGCCGATGTGTATGAATGACACCGGCATCTTCTATGTATTAAAGCAGTTACACTATTATATTTTCGTATACATCGGCAAGGTATGTTTTATGCAAAACATAAAGGATGAAAAGAAAGGTTTTGGACAATTCTGATTATATATATACAAACTAAATTATGACTGACGATCCAAGTATAAGGCCTGACGGTCTTCCCGTTCTTCAAATACTGCAATCCATCCTATGCAATTTGCCATCCGGAGTTTTATTTTTTACCTCCGTATATACGGAGTAATATATGTAGCATAGGAAAAGTTAATGCGGCGGAAATTCAATTTCAACAGAGATATAGGTTTTGTGGTCCCGTGATACCAAAAAAGAGTTTTTTTATCAAAGCGTCCGTCCGTTCGGTATATGCGAACAACACTAACGTATAAACTATACTATTTTTCCAAACTGAATAAACCCATGTTGATCTGGCTTGAGTCGAAACTCTGATATTTTGAAAAACATTCGTCAATTTTTTTCTTTAAATTTCTCGTAAGAATTGAGCAAGATACACATAGGTCAGAATTTCACGCTTGAGCAAGATACACATAGGTCAGAATTTCACGCTTGAGCAAGATACACATAGGTCAGAATTTCACGATTGATCAAGATAAACATAGGTCAGAATTTCACATCGAGAGGCATAGGTCAGAATTTCACACTTACCTCTGAATTTTCGAAAACTGCCAAATTCTGATTTTTTTCATCTTCCTACACCTACAAAATTGAAGAAACAGATTTGTTTACAATATTGAATTTACGATCACATGCGCTTTAAATAATTTCCCATAAAGTTTCTCGAAAACTCAACCGTTTTGTGTGAAAGCTAACTCAAAATTCCGTATTTTTAGAATCGCTCAAACACCATTTCCTCATAAATGAACTCCAAATTGTTTCTTCAAACTTTTCGAACGGATAGTGCAATTTGCACTTTTTAATATGACAAAGTTCTCTTTCGGGTATTTTTGTTGGTTTTTTTTCAAAAATTACATTATCTTTCACAAATTCAATGATTTGTTTGTTGAGCGAAAACTGCACGTCGATATCTTAAATCGTTTAGAAGTTAAGGGGGTGGCCCGTAATTGGTGGGATATCCTGTATGTAGAGAGAATTATGTACATGGCGAGTGGGAACGGCGAGCGGAGGAGAGGAGAGGGGTCGGGGAGCGGGAACCGTTAACGAAGGCAGGCGGGCTGTCATTCACTGCGCGCACTACCACGCGGCTCTTCTTTCTGTTACCATCCACTGTACGTTCTTAATACCCAACACAATCATTGCCTCCTACGTGTTTTCTTAGAGTAGGAGACACTGCATCTACGAAAAGTCATATCCATTATCCAATGTAGCTTATGCGTGTACATGTGTTGGAAACTAAACAAAGAATTAAAGAAATTAATGATCTACAACATCACAGATTTCCTCGTATTATTCTTAACGGTTATGTACCATTCGGTACTTTTATCTTATATCCTTCTAATACTTCAACAATCTCTTAAATATTGCCTTAAAATACTTTTAATGAAATGACATTTCTGACATTGAATTCAATGTTTCGTACTTTACCATTATAGACCATTTCCGACCCCCTAACAACCCCGCTCTTACCCACCGCAATCTCTCCGTCTCACACCATATTGCCATCCCCACCGATGACCCTCTCGTACTTTGTACAGCTACAAGTATTAGTGTAGAAACTTACTGGCCTACTGAGTGACTTTCATTCTATTAAAACTAAAGGAAATAAAAAAGGTTGCTGTTGAAAATAAAACGCCTTAAATTCAAGTAAGAATCTCATATAAAGTGTATATTTCAATTGCAAATTCGTGCTCTTAAAGAACAAAAGCGAAACATTATAAAGGCTGTCAAACAATCCAGGTAGTGTTGGCTTTGATAACGTGAATAGCTTCTACGAAATCAATTAGAGGTTTTTTGAAGTTGCATTTATTTTGTTATACATGTAACTAATGAATTAATGAGTTCACAATATTGTAAATACGATAACGATTACTGCCTTCTAAATATGAGTTCTCTTCAAACTATAGATTTTGAATGCAAAATTTGATTGCTTCAAGTGACAAAATGAGGAATTTTATGACGTTTATAACTTTGAAACATTTTTTTATAACAGACCAGCGGAAGTAAACTGTCGGTGATATTTATTAATCACAATAAATTATTAGACAGGAAAAGAAATGAATTTTATCTGTAAAGAGCAATAGAAGTAAATTTATTTACAAGCCCTCGGCCCGCCTCGCCTCGGCCCGCCTCGCCTCGGCCCGGCCCGCTTCGCTTCGGCCCGGCCCGCTTCGCTTCGGCCCGGCCCGCTTCGCTTCGGCCCGGCCCGCTTCGCTTCGGCCCGGCCCGCTTCGCTTCGGCCCGCTTCGCTTCGGCCCGCTTCGCTTCGGCCCGCTTCGCTTCGGCCCGCTTCGCTTCGGCCCGCTTCGCTTCGGCCCGCTTCGCTTCGGCCCGCCTCGCCTCGGCCCGCCTCGCCTCGGCCCGCCTCGCCTCGGCCCGGCCCGCTTCGCTTCGGCCCGGCCCGCTTCGCTTCGGCCCGCTTCGCTTCGGCCCACCTCGCCCTGCTCCACCACGTACTTTGCTTTTCTTCCACCGCTCCCCGCTCACCACTCCCCGCTCACCGCCCACGGCCCCCCGGCACGCCCCGGCGTCTATAGGTTGAGGCGGAAAGTCTATGCCATTCTGTAGCAGCACTAGTATTTTTCTTTCCAATGTTTTTACATGTTGTAAACTCTCTCATAATGATCTTATTTTTTCCAGGGAAGTAATGTTTTAATGGTTTTGTTAGCTTCTGATATTTCAACCGGAATAAGTACATTTGTCTTCAATTTGACACATTTCTTTATCCTGTAAGTCACAATAGTGATCAAAGTTATCATATATTCAGAATAAGTTCTAAAAGAGAAGCGCTACCTTAAAACAGTATGGCAAAGAACACATCATCCCAACGATAAAACAAATTTAAATCGACCCATCCAAAAACTTTGCAGAAAACTTCAAGAACTAAAAGACGCAGAAATTAAATATTTTTTTAAGAACTCGCGCAAATACGTCCAATCTTAACACCAGGCAAAACTTGGGCTATATCACAAGAAGATAAAGCGAACGCGTTTGCCGAATACTTCCAAAAAGTATTTAAGCTAAATGCCTCTGATCAATCACCTGGAGAAAAAGAATAAGATATCAAGGACTTTCTCGCATCCCCAATAAAATTGTCACCTATAATAAATCCATTTAATACCTACCCAGTAAATCAATAGCACTCATCAATATTTAATGCAATATGAAGAATGAACTACTTCCCTTAGCGCAAATAGAGCAAATTACATAGTCCTTCCAAAACCTGAAAAAGATCGTCATTTCGGCTAAGAGAAACCTGAGTCCCTCAAGGAAACGCGTTGGGACCTATATTGTATCTTATATTCACTAATGATATACCAACAACAAACAATGCTGTAACAGCCACCTCCGCTGATGATACGGCAGTACTAGCATCCTTCGAAGATCGCAAAGCAGTATCAGAAGCACCAGAAAAACACTTGAAAACAATTCGCATTAAAATCCGTATTAAAATCCGCATTATCCGCAATCCGCAAATCCGCATTCCGCATTAAAATAAAAGAACTAAAATCTAAACATGTGACCTTCGCTCTATGAAAAGGCGATTGTCCAGCAATAACAATAAACAATACACAGATCCCTCAAAGTAATGAAGTTAAATACTTAGGTGTTCATTTGAATATAAGATTAACGCGGAAGGTCCATATAAAAAAGAAAAAAACTAGAATTAAAAACTAAAAACTACCTACGGTTAATCGGTAAACACTACCAACTATCATTGTCAAACAAAATACTTATCTATAAAAGTACTCTACAACCCGTATGGACCTATGGTATCCAACTTTGGGGTTCAGCTAGTGTCTTCAACATCGAAATTCTTCAGCGATTCCAGTCAAAATATCTTCGATCAGTAACAAACGCACCCTGGCATGTCAGCAATGAAGTACTCCACAGAGACCTTTAAATCAAGACCACCACCAGAAAAATTTAAATTATTCTTAAAGGGAAATCAAAATTTGAACTTAATATGTGGATAAAGAGGTATAATTGCACTCATGGTAAATAAAACTCGCTCCTGCTAAACTCGTCGCTCGTTTTCATGAACTCGTGCAATTGTAACCCTCTTTATCCACTCTTTTCGTTAATTACTCGGTGACGGAATTTGATGAGCTAAAGCATTGCAAAAAATGATCAAAAAATGCTCTTAAAATGTTTTAAAAACTCCCAGTAAACGAAGGATTTTTATTGTCAAAACCAGTTTAGATTAAAAACTCAAGCTGTTGGATATGTTAATGATGTAATCGACGCTTCTTCCTTTTGTTCAACTTGATTCAGTTTGCATACTTTTGGTTTGGACTGTTCATTAAAAGAAAATCTCTGTCTTTATTTGTCTCCAAATCGGCCGAACTGACAACAGCGCCGATAAGCGCCACAGGAACCTTAGATTACGTTGTACTCACGACCGCTGACATTACAATACATGAGCGAAGAATTCGAATGCGCTATTTGGAATTTGTGGTGAACATTTGTTGCATCTCTTAAATATTCTTTGAAGCAAGTATCATTAAAATGATATTAAAATCGATGAAATCATCTTTAAATGTATTAAAAAGTACGTAAAAAACGACTTATTAGTCAAATCGACGAAAAATGCAATAAAAATAACTTATAAAACTGGGTCATTCCGCTTTGTCATAACATACAATGAATTTCTATACTAACCGGCACTGTACTAAAATGAAAAGAAAAAAAAACATTTCATTAAAATCCGCCCTTTATTAATTACTATGTTAGTATTGTTACTATTAGCTGTAGTATTTTTATTGTTACCATCCCCAATATTAGTATTTCTATTATTTTCGTGAGTGGTTCGTTGCGCCCACGTGCGGCCGAATCCACTTGCGGGTGGAGGGACGCGGAAGGACGCGCCTCGCGGTGATAAAAGGGCGTCCGTTGGATGTTTGGTGGCGACAAGAGAAGAAACCGGGAAAGCCCCAAACCAATGGAATTGCCAGTGGGCTAGCGTTCCCAAAAATGCACGTGCACACGGGACACGTCAATGAACCTTACGATTCGTGGCGGAATGGAGTGCTGAGCGGAAAGTGGAAATTGTCGGCTTGTCTAATGATTGCAACATACTTCACTCCGGACGGTTTATCAGATGTTGTGTTGATGTTACAATGAGTAGACAGACATCACTAACAAAATAGGGGCGAAGTTTAAATAACGCAAATTTTCCATTTATTAAAAATTATTAATTGCACTGTCACGCTTTTCTTTAATTATTAGTATCTAAAAGTGAACATTAGTTTTTGCTTGAAATTGGTTTCATATGCACACTTTTTTCTAATTAACGTGTTTTTTTTTCATTTTGTGCTCCCATCTGAATATTCTGAGTGCCATCCCTTTCCAGTGATAATCACTTCAACTATAAGTTAACTTAATAAACTTCATTTTCCTTTAATGAGTTATTGTTTTGTTTTTACAAGCTCCTTTATGTTATGTTCGAGACAACTATGAGATATGTTCCATTATTTCAGTTACCTTTTATGATATTCCAAACTCTCACCACATAACTTCCCACATCGAACAAAATTACATAAATACTCAAAATAGTTATCTACGTAATGGTAAGTGTCGCGCACATTTTGCTTGAAACACACCGGTGACAGTACATGTTATTTGTGGCAAAGACGTTCACGTTTCTGTTGATACTTCTCAAATTGTTGGATTTTGACAATTCTCTAGTATCCATATCTGTCTTACAGCTGCGACGTAATGAGGAATTGTGTAAACTAACGGTGATGCAAAATGTTCCAACCGATATGGTTTAACTTCGAATGCAGAATGTAGAGTCAGAATACATGTGAGTAAACCGAGGAAGTTAACTGTAAGATATACTTTTATTCGTAATGCAACGAAATAGTATTAACATTGTTCGTACTTACCAATAGTTGGTCCTTCTGATGAGGGAAGTTTCTATCTTCTTGATTCAGAATTTTATCTTGTAATTTAATATCTTCAGAATACCTAAAACAACAGATGTACTTTTGTACAAGTTGTTAAAATACTTTTACCTTAATTAGTGTTCAACTCAACACTAAAATGGTAAAATATTTTAATTAACATTGAATTTAATTCACGTATGTTTCAGTTATTTCAACAAAAAAAACACCCACACATCTCCAATCTTTGCGAAAATTAATTAAGGCAACCATTGATCCAGAATATAGTTTAATTTTTGTTACATGATAAAACGCCATACATCCGCTGCTTGGTAATTTAATATAAGCAGGCTTGTATCTCTGTTTACTTACAATGAAATACTTCTCAGAAAAATGTACCATATCCAACAACGTGCGCCCTTCGAACAGATGACGGAGATATAACTTTTTTCGAAATAACCGACTCAGTTGCTGGTTTATTTCAGATTCACATGAGAAAGAACATCCACATAAGTGTTCTTTTTATCCATTAAGCTGCTTTTAGAGTAGACGCCGCGCCATGTAACCAAAGTAAGTTTAGCAAACGGCCTCCGCCTATTGACAGGATTGAAAGATAGATTGATTAGTGATTCCGGGCATTTCAACTGCTAAGGCTATAATTCCGGTAACTGTAGTGCATGTATTTCATTGCGGGAGGTGGCGGTGAGCTTCCCCCGCTGAATTATGAGATCGGCGCCGACCAATGTCGGCCTTCCCACCAGCGGGGCACCGCCCCGCCCGAACGAGCTCTGTGCTCCCGACCGCTCTCCCGACATGTGAGGTAGTGTAGTGCATGTGAGTGTGTATATGTAAGGGGTGAAGATAGGGAAAGAAAGTGGGAGTAAAGATCGTGCGCATGTAAGTGGCCCGTTTGTTAGGGTACTGCTCCGGCATTCACCTGATGCTGAGTGGGGAAACCACGGTTGATTGATTGATTCGTCAACTACGTAGATCATTCGCCCCATAACCGTAGTACGTGTTTTTTCTCGGGAAGTGGCGATGATCTTTTCCCCGCTGGATGGCGAGATCTGGTGCCAATCCACCGTCGATTAGCGAGGGTTTCCCCTCAACCACTGCCAGGTATCTCCCACCAGCGGGGCAGCGCCCCAGCCGGGACAAGCTGTAAGCTCCCGACCGGTCTCTCGGCATGTGTGGTAGTGTACTGCTGATTAGTGTATGTGATGTAATAGGAGAGGATAAGACAAGGAAGAGGAAGAAAAGATCACTCTCGGTCCGTGGCCCGTTTGTTAGGGTACTGCTCCGGCATTCGTCTAATGCTGAGAGAAGCAACCACGGAAAACTACCGATCAGAGTAGCCGGCCGCTAGAAGTCTCCTCCAGACAGCACCTGAATTCCACCTAGCTATGAAGCTAGCGTCGAAAATCCTGAAAACCGTCGAGACTCGAGTAGGACCTCCCGTTAGATGCACTGCAGTGATATTAGTTAATGCCCTGAGCCACCTCAGCAGGTGGGGTCGAAAGATCTCGTCAGTCGCCGCCGTCGAATTGTATCATTCGTATATTCTCTTCGAGAAACACATAGCAAATGGTGGTTATTTTTTAACCACATCGATTGTGTACCTTTTTGCAAGAGAGTAGCCTTGTTAAGCAATCTTTAAACTTTCTCGGAAGTTAAGGTCAAATTTCTTTAAAATGATCTTAATTATGTTACGATATGTGCAGAGATATGGCTCTCTAAATTAGAAACACCATTAGCATAAACAACGAAGAAAGAGCTTCAATCCAGTGAAGTAATGAATGCAATACCCAATGTACAACGGTGAATTATTTTATGTAGATGTGTAATGCAGCAGAAAACTAAAAATATGGCAGCACCGTATATTTGCCATCTACTGCTTCTACATCAACGACAGTTTTCCTTAACATATAATAATTGTTACAGCCAATACACTTTTGAGACGTTTTTGTAAATATGTGTACCAGTGTTGCGAGTGTTGTCGGTCTGTGGGAGATATTAGCACAACTCTCGCAATATTTTTTCTTACGTTGAGTGGCCGCAACACGTTTGCAGTTGCGCCAAGCAAATTGCCTACACGGCCCCTCAAGTTTCAAAGCGCTGCGTTGCCGACAACCGACGGCTTTCGACCTACACCGCGCAGGCCCCCCACTTGTCAACCACTGTTGAAATTAGTCCGCCGACATCATTTCCTTTATCCATTTATTCAACTAATTTAAAAACACAGAATCCCAACCATGGGTTCACCATGACCATTCACTTTAGAGTTCTTAACAAAGATAATAACCTAGTTTTCGAGTTGTATGCATATACCTGTTATATCCTGTGCAAATTAGAAAGAACAATCACATAAATCTCGAGGAAAGAACTTGAAGTATGTGGGGGTAACGAATGCAGTATACAAAGTACAACAGAAGAGTTGTATGCAACGTAGCTATGTTTTCTGCAGTTTGGAGCAGTTTTCCCAAGACGCAAAATATTTTCGAGGTACAAAGTTGAGAAGTTAATCGAACAGTCTAGAAAGAAACATGACCAAAACATGGAGAGTTTACTTATTCAGACTATAAAGTTATCTGATCACTGATCAGAATTGGCAGAGTTGGAAGACAATTACTGATCCCTTCTACACGTGACGTCAATGAACACAGGTATTCAGGAACCATCACACGTTCATTACGATGTTTCTAGTGAACGGTCTGAAGTGATTTGACTCATGACTAAAGACAGAGTTTTTATGTAATTACATATGTTTTGTCTTTCTACTTACCCTTCTCAAAACTGCAATCTCAGCGAAGCATCACCGATCTAACACAATACCCATTTTTCATTATATACTTTTACATATTTAGTACTATAATACACATTTCACACAGTTTGCTACTTTCAAAAAATATTTCTTATTTTATCAATTTACTTTTATATTAAGGTGAAGTGGGGCAAGTGCATCACATGGTATGCAAAGTTCATCATCATCCAGGCATAAAAATTCAACTATTAATGCTAGGCTATTATTTTGTATTGTATCGCGTACCTTAAATTATATTCTTTTTAAGGGTACAGATGTGTTTTCTGATATCTTAAAAATTATCATCAGTTTGATGGGAAAAGTGTTTCAAGTCCAATTTACTTCACAATTCGAAATACCATGTAAGTTTCTTCTTATTTTAAATAGAAACATGGGGCAAGTGCAGATTATTACGCACTTTCCCTAGTTTTCATAATGCACTTACTCCTTGTTGAATTTTTTTTCTGAGGTAAGTGCGTCATATATCTTAACCTACTCAAACCAAAAGATAAAATGATTTTTCAATTATGTGCATAAAGTACTACAACAGAACACATAACTTATCCTACTAGTTAATCGAAAAAGAAGATTTTGAAGACGATAATGTTGAATTCATTCAGACACCGTCAACTTGACAAAAGAGTTGAAACACCACACGTGACTATTAAACCTCTCAGTGATCTTGTCTCTTGAACCAGAGCGCTCTGATATGTTAGCGTGGATAGGCAAGTAGTTTGCACCATAATCTGTAGATGGCTGCGGACAAAGAAATATGGTCGACTGACGCACTTGCCCCGAAAACGCACTTGCCCCACTTCACCTTATATATATTTTTATGAAAAAAAGTATTTTCCAAAAAATCACTTTTCCCCCTGCATTATTACTGAGTGCTGTTGAATCGAGATGCCCTACGCGAAGACGCGACAGGATGTTCTTACAGTCTGGCGTGCCTGCTTCAGATACCTCAATGGCGGGAAGTGTCGGGCGACTGTGATCATTTTCACCTTTAGGTGTGAAAAGTAACACTGATGCCGGGTGACGTGATCTTTGACTTTAATTTCCGAGAAATTCTGGCGATCGCCGACATGTGACACTTCGATGACAATCCTGCGCGCTGCAGTGATTGTTTACTGGTCGTTGATATCGCCAGTTTGTACGATGTCTTCTATTGCTTCTAGGCTGTCTGCTTAACTACCGTCCTGGATAGAAATAGATGAACTTTTATTACTGACAGAAAAAGTTGTATGGTACAAAATGTGCATCAACTTATGCTCTTCAAATGACTTTTAAAACGTTTGTATAATATTTAAAATTTGTTTAGGAAATTTTTTGATGCATGTGTTTCGTTTTAGGTAAATGTGTTTTATAATTAGTGTATTTTAATACAACATATTATATCTGATATCACATATTTATAACATATTTTCCCTGTTTTTATTACATATTTATTTACCTATTTTGACGCTTCATACAACATATTTTCCCGGTCTCTACGCATGGCCAAGGCCTCGTCCGGCGCGATCTGTGTTACCGCACAGGAAAACGGTAGCGAAGACGCTTTCACCTTCGCCGGCTCCGGAGGAGCACGCGAAGACAGTGGACGTAGCAATGCGTCGGCGCCAGCGGTGGTGAGCGGAGGCGAGCGGGGGCGGCCGGGGGCGGCCGGGGGCGGCCGGGGGCGGCCGGGGGCGGCCGGGGGCGGCCGGGGGCGGCCGGGGGCGGCCGGGGGCGGCCGGGGGCGGCCGGGGGCGGCCGGGGGCGGCCGGGGGCGGCCGGGGGCGGCCGGGGGCGGCCGGGGGCGGCCGGGGGCGGCCGGGGGCGGCCGGGGGCGGCCGGGGGCGGCCGGGGGCGGCCGGGGGCGGCAGGGGGCGGCCGGGGGCGGCCGGGGGCGGCCGGGGGCGGCCGGGGGCGGCCGGGGGCGGCCGGGGGCGGCCGGGGGCGGCCGGGGGCGGCCGGGGGCGGCCGGGGGCGGCCGGGGGCGGCCGGGGGCGGCCGGGGGGCGGCCGGGGGCGGCCGGGGGCGGCCGGAAGCGGCCGGGGGCGGCCGGGGGCGGCCGGGGGCGGCCGGGGGGCGAAGCGGAAGGCCAACGGTACGCGGCGCACAATGGTCCGAACCGACTAACAGCATGCAAACGTGAATTTTGTTATTTTGAAAGAGGCATTGTGTGTTGTTTCCCAGGTCAATACCAGGTGATTGCCAGAGTAGTACCCTGATAAACGCGCTAAGAACCGCGCCTTTCTTTTCATATCCACACCCCTTACTTACTTGCACACACTTACACTTACACACACTACACTAGCACACATGCTGGGAGACCAGTCGGGAGCTTACTTAGAGCTTTGGCAGCTGGGACGGTGCCCCGCTGGTGAGACACACCCGGTTGGTGAAAACCCCGCTAGCCGACATCGGCGGCGGATCTCACCATCCAAAGGGAGATCACCACCATCTTCCGAGGAAAAAACATGTACCACGCTTTCGGGACTACTGACCTTATCACTTGAAGCGCACGGAATGTCTAATCAATCAGTGAAATCGAACGTAAACAATGACGTTTTGAACCTGAAATAAATTACTCTCTAAGGATTTCTGTCTCTTTTTGAAATTTCTTTGTATGTTAATTGCGTTTCTTAATGCACTTCTATTTCTTAATAAATTATTTTTAACACATTCAAACGCGCGCATTTGAAAATGTCAGTGAAAATTAATGGCTTCTTTTAGAGGATCATTATAATTCTTTTAATTTTTTGAAAACGACAAATCACATTTTGAAGTAAGAAAATTTACTGTTCCATCAGGTGGAACATTAACTCACTTTTTTAGTTATAGTTACAACAATGCTCAAGGAACCTTTATTTTGTTATAGTGAGTGGTCATGATTTGGAAAGAGTAAATGCAGGTAAAGCAACAAAAACCTGTAAGTTTTTACTATAAGAAGAGTTTTGTAGAAAATACTACAATTGCTTTTAAAATGTACGATAAATTTAACTGGAAAATTCAAATGCACTAGAGTTATTCAATAATAGTATTCCACGAATGAAATTATGTTCAATACTTTCAGATTCCATGAAATATGAATTATATTAATTTGTTTCTCTCAGTTTCCTTTCGGGACGGGCCGGGACGGGCCGGGACGGTCCGGGCCGGGACTGAACGGGGCGCGACGGGATGCGACGGCATGGGAGGGGACGGGGCGGGACGGTGCGTGGCGGGGGGGCGGGGCGGGAGGTCTGGTAAAACGGCGAGCGGAGCGGGGCGGGGCGGGGCGGCGGGCCACGGGCCGGGCGCGGCTGCGGGCGTTGAGTCAGCGGAGGGAGTACGTCATGAAGCCCCCGGCGCTGGCCAAGGAATGCGGCGGCGCACGCGGCCCGTGTTATGCGGCCCTGACGCAGCGCCGCGACGACGCCAGACTTGCACTCGCCACGATGACGGATGCAGAACATCTCTGCCACGTTAGAGCATCCAGAGCTTGCAAATGGTCTTCAATACGTGACTTCCTTCGCGTAGCTCGTTATTTATGTAATCGACGTCAGAGGTGTTCGATGATCACTTTGACCACCAAGAAATATATTCCCTGAACTCGTAGTATCCTTACATGGGTTCAATTGTTCTTAAAAAAAAGTGTGTTCTCAAAAAAGTGTAAGTGATCTTTTCTAAAGAGCTGTTTTTGTAACTTTCATTGAAGACAAAAATCTCAATCTTCAATATTGTACGTTTGCAATGATTTTTTGTTGCAATTTGCGAAAATAGAGAGAGTTCGTGGACATGGAAGGACGTTTCTTACCCACCCCTGATAAATACGAGGAGAAAAGTTTTAAAACATGGAGCTGTTTACTTTCCCGTATACGTACGTATACACGGAGTGACATACGTAGTATAGGGAAAGTTATGTAATGCTGCGCGAAAAAATGGCCAATTTTCGGCGGAAAAAAATTAATTGCCGGGCCGTGAAAACGTATAAGTGGATAAAACCAGTTGCTAAATTAAGAAAAAAAAAATCCTCCATCTCGTGGTGTGGTCAAAATCCATGATTTGTTGCTTCTTTATACTTAAAAATCGATTGACGGCATTCCGTCCGTCTGTCCGTCTGTCCGTCTGTGGTCAACGCTAGCGCCTAAACCGTTCGGTCGATTTCTTCAAAATTGATATTCCCCAGTCGATCTGATTCTAGTCGAAGCTTTGTGATTTTGAAAAAGATTCTTTAAAATTTGGGGGTACTTTATATGAAGCCCCCCGGGGATTTTCAACATTTTCTCAAAAATGGCTCCAAATTTTTTCTTTAAATTTCTTGTATGAATAGAGGAAAATACACTTTTTAACATGGCATAGGTCCGATTTTCACGTACAGCTCTGAATTTTCGAAAATTGTGAAAGTTCGAATTTTTTCGGCGTCTTTCTCCAACTACAAAATTGAAGATAGAGATTTTTTCTTCAAATAAAATTTGTTCTGCATATTGAGTTCTTAATAAAGGTCATGTAAATGTTTTTCACAATTTTGGTAGTTTTCGTGCAATATTGCGTGCAATATGTGCAATTTTAAAAAATTACAAAAACAAAATTTTCTCAAAAACGGCTCCAAATGTTTTCTTTAAACTTTTGGTAGGGATAGTGGTAAATGTACTCTATCAATGACATAAAAGCCATTTTGGTCTATCGGTTGGTTTTTTCAAAAATTACAAAAATGTAAATTTTTTACTTGTCTCTCACGTCGTTAATATTTACATTATCGGCGATTTTTTACATTATTATATTTACGAGTATATATGCTTTAAATAATGTCAAGTAAAGTTTCACGAAAACACTACCGTTTTCTGTGAAAAGTAGCTCAAATTTCGGCATTTTCAGAAATGCTCAAACGTCATTTTCTCGTATAATGGCTGCAATTTTTTTCTTGAAACTTTTGTAACAGATAGTGATAATTACACTAATTAGTATAGCGTGAAGTTTATTTTGAGTTTTTTTTGTTTTTTTCAAAAATTATATAAATGTAAATTTTTTTTAAAGATCTCTCACATCTTTAATATGCACATTATCCGCAATTTGTAAAGATGATTATATTTGTGAGTGTAAGTGCTTCAAATAACTTCAAATAAATTATTTTGAAAACTCAAAAATTTTCTGTGAAAACGAGCTTCAAATTTCGCATTTTTAGTAGTGCTTAAAACGCCATTTTCTCTTAAACGGCACATAATTTTTAAATGAAAATTGGCATTTACGGCTAGGTTTTTGTGTTTTTTAATATTCTAAAATTAATGTTTCTGTTCTACCAATAGGAAACCGAAAAATTAAGAAAATGACAAAAAAATGTACTTTTGGCGATGATAGATGGTAGCTGGCAAGAAAGAGTATGTGGCAATTCCGAATAGCTAGCGAAGACCCAGGAAAATAGAAAACTAATACGGGAAAGTCTGTGCCATTCTCTTTCTGTTTTTTGACAAATAAATAAATAAAATAAATACGGTCATGCTTAATTTTTTCAAAATACGAGTAGTTTTTCTTTAATTTTGTGACAAACGTAATAGGCCGCTGTAAATTTACTGCGCTTCGGACAGCTGGATGCGTCGTAAATTAGAATGTGCAATTTTGTATATTATTTCTTTCTTCGTTTCTTACATTCGAACTTTGTTATAGACTTACACATTAATATTTTAGAAATTGTTTATTTTGAAATATTTGAAATAAGTAAAAATAATTAATAGCTCTCAGAATAGCGACAATGCAGGGTCTGCAACAATGGAATTCACTTTGCGCTCGCGAATATCTGTGAATTAGTGTCATTGTTGTGACCTAATGGAGCTGTATGAAAAGGAGTTATAATTGTCTAATTTATGTTGATATTTGCAGGCAAATATTTAGCTTTGCACCAAATGCTGTACCATTTGTAGTGAGTAGAGAATTTGTTGCATGGTTTTAAAATACTCTTCCCTAATCATGGCCCAATGGAAGGCATTTGTATATTTCAGGGTATCAGGCTTCTTTTTCCAATACAGGGTTACAAAACTTTTGCATTCTATTTTTGTGAAGTTGTAGAATTCACATAGTTCTGACAACACTGCAATGGAAATAGTGAGTTCCAAGCGAAGATGTTAGTAGCGCATAAAGTGCAATATTACAGTACTACTTAGCTGTTTCCTCTAATACGGGAAAGTAAGTGCTGTTGTAGCACCACTAGTTTGAGGAAATAATCGTGTAAATATTGCCTATATTTCACGCAAACTTATGTGAAAGCATTTTCAATTTTCGAAAAAACATGGACATCAACGAAAATAAGACCTGCGCCATTCTTTTAAGTGTCCTTACGCGACCCGAGGACAAGGTTTAATAAAAAATTTAGTCATTTTTGAGAAAATTTTGAAAATGTTAAGGCTTCATGTAAAGTACCCCCAAAATCCAATTATCCGTTTCCAACTCTCGAGATCCTAGAGTTAGTTAAGATCAATTAGGGGAATATCAATTTTGGAGACAATGCTAGATCCCAAAACGTCTTGGGCTCTAGAATTAACCAGAGAAAGACAGAAGGACAGATTGACAATTTGCCATCAATTGAATTTTCGGCATGAAGGACCTAGAAAAAAATGGATTTTCACAATACAATTTTCTAGAACTTACTCAAATAGTTTACCCTTCCCGGTTAAAAGTGAATTCCCAGGCAGTTTAAGGTTCTATAGACTTTCTCCGAGTCTAAGAAGTTCCTTTTCTGTATTTACCAACAGGAATGCGAAATTGCTCCATCGTAATTTACAAATTGGTAATAAAGCTTAATAGAGGTCCTGAGAGTGTAGCATCGTGATGAATCAAGATGACGGGATCTCATAATAGGTGTACATTTATTTGTGTATTATGTACAAGGATAGTTTGATTATTAGTACAGAGCGTAGAGTTTCATTAGCGTTTCTTTAACGAAAAACAGATGATAAATCTAAATAACAACCATTCACTTGTTACAATTGCTCTTTGTGGACATGTCACTCGGTTTCCGGTCGCCAGGCGGGACCGCCTTTCATAAATGGATGCGAAAGCTACATTATGCGAGAGCAATTAACACATTGTCTATAGATCGCCTCGAGACGAGATCCCAACTTCTTCAAGGCACTGACTGTGGATATTGGCATAGCCCCAGATGTACCGACCACCACTGGCAGGATTTTGGCGTTACGCAGTCCACGAAGTTGGGCTGCCAGGAGAATGGCTGGTTGGCATTTCACCACCTTTACTCTCCTGATTTGAGAAGGCCAGCCGCATCCTCGTGATGGACACACGTCGACGTCGTGGACACCATCCCGGCTTTTTATTACCACGTCGGGTTTGAGTCTAACCCCTTCGCCGACAGAGAAAATGGCTTCCTTGGACACATCGATATTCGATTTGCCGAGTATCTTCCCCTCTCTGAACTTCTTTATCTCGTCAAGACGTTTTAGACTTGCTAGCTTATTAAAAGTGCACTGGCCCACGATTAGGTTCATGGTTTTTATGTATTGGTATTGTGCTTCCAGCAAAATACATCGTCTCTGGGCCTTCCCCTACTAATAATAGCTTTATTAGCAACGATATTCGTTCTCAGTTACAGTGTCATAATAAAAAGACCAGGTTTCAGAAGACTACAGACTTCCAAAAAGGATTTCTAATTGTACCGTTCATATGCGCTTTAACAGCTCTCCTTTGGGAACCCAGTTTCTCTCAGGCAACTACCTCGTCATCGACGCATTTCTTCTTATATTTTGTTCAGTTTATGGCCAGTTGAGCTTCAGTACTTTGGCAGAAACTCGGCCAGGAGTTCTGCCATCTGCAAATAGGATCTGCATTTTTCTAATGTAAACATTCTAATCGTTCAGTGCTACCCTAGGAACGTGTTGGGCGAGCCGCAGCAATCTCAGTCCCCCATTTCTCTTGGCCAGTTAGAATAAGCTATCTGCATTACTCTAAAGCAGTAGTAGGAACTATTTGACTGCCAATCTCATCTGACCGTCCGCTTCCTGAGCATCGGCTTCGATAAATTTAGATAATTACTGACCAGAGGAATTCTTTCCCTCAATCTTCCTAGATTGTTGATCGTTGCTGAATGACGGTGGAAACGCAACGACAATCAGCGTAAGAGTATTATCAAATTGTTAAAGGCGTCGGGGATCCCTTTCCTATCTCGAATGCTTTGGATATATCTAGCAGAGCACCTCCCCCCCCGCTTTTTCATGCCACAATGTGCTTTATGAAGAATTTGAACATTAGTGACACAGCCAGGTTCGAGGATAAACCTTTTTTGGGGTGGATTGAACTTTACCACTGAGCGAAGACGTTTGTCAATAATGGCTCAAAAGATTCTGCACATCAGAGAGACAATCGTGATGGACTGTAGTTGTAGTCCAGTCTGTAGGTATTGAAAAAGGGGAGTTACCTGGAAATAGGTCATAAAAAATGTTTCTTTGAGTATATTGTATGTATCCAGACACTAGTTCAAACCCCAAGTTTCCGATCTCCCAGACCCTGTGCTAACTCCGGGAGGCACAAAAAAACTATGTTTTCTGGCTTGTTTAGTTTTTCTTTATAGCTCTTTAACCTTACACCCTGTACAAAAATAATTCAAATGAATTTTAAAGGTAATAAAATTACCTACAGCTTTTGTATGAACATTTTTTTCGAAACCAATTGCCAAGGGAGCTACAGATTTTCGAAAAAAAAACGCTATTTTTTCCATTCCCACAAATGTGTGCAAAAATACACACGTTTGTGAGATTAGAATCACCCTATAATAAATATAATAATTACATGTAATACTATTATGTATCTCATCGCCAGTGTAAGCATTACCTTATAAATTTATCCATTGCCGAAAAAATTAATTTTAAAGAAAATTGATGGATATGTGCGTATGTGTGTTCGTGTTCCAGCTTAATTCAAAATGGAAACATGCCATTTCAACAAAACTTGGTAAATGTTATTACTATATTATTACTTGATAAATATTACTATAATCTACAGGACGAGATGGTCTTGAATATTCTATTACACTTTTGCTTGTCCGGCGCTTCTCGATATAACCCCCACTGCTCATAGACGTGCAGAATCTGCAACTATATGGGAGTGTGAAGGACGGAGAGAGGTAGAGAGACAGGGACAGAGGGAGGGAGAGAGACGGTAAGAGAGAAAGGGAGGGAAGGAGAAAGAGGAAGATGAAGGGCAGAACAAAGTCTGCCGGGTTCCGCTAGTCTATATTTAAATTAAAGGTAATGTGCGTATGAGTGTCGCACATGGACGCAAAACCTATCCGAGGGATTTCGCTGAAATTTTCACACTTTGTTCTTATTAGTAATGGGAGTGTTTAAAGAGTTATTTGAAATAAATCGAACAATTGGAGGCGTTGTTGATGATGAATTATTTGTTTATGACGCCTCAAACGTGCCTGAACTCTAATAAACCCGCCGAACAGTCAAGCGCGACTTCACTGCATACAAATATTCTACCCCTACAGTTGTGAAATATCGGCAGAAATTATTACTTAAATTTCGTACACATGTGTCCGAGACAGTGTCATAGCAAACGCATGCCCAAATTTGAGGGAAAACGTTTTAATAAAGGGATACTTGACAACCATGTCTAAACTAGGGCATAGAACAAACTCATACTTGCGAGAAAGTCTTTCATCTATTAGAATTTTTGCAGAGCGTAGCGTAAAACATGATTAACAGTGACCTGTAGTGTGTGATGTGTAATAAATGCATTGCAGTAGCGAAGCATTGCCAGGTTCACTGGTAGTATAATATTTGACCACGAGATACTTTGTTGAACAGAAACTTCCCTGACTTCGGAGTACCTGTGTGGTGCAGGGTGCACCTACTTAGCTGTATCAAGCCAGCTGTGCCCCTGAATAGAAGTTGCAATATTAAAGCGATTGCCGTAACCGTTATAATACGAGAAAGTGTGTGATGTAGTACCACCAGTTGGTGTTTTTTTCTGCGGAACGAAGGGTTGGAAAAAACCAGACTTCATTATCCGAAGGAAACCACAGCTATCTTAAACACCTCCTTTCTCTCCGCGGTCTTTAACATTTCCGCCAACCATACGTGCCTCACGTCACACGCGCCCAAAAATGGCATAATTTTGAACTGCAAATGGAATAAGAAGATATCACGAACACAATAACAAAATGTGCCTTCAAATCGCTTTTTCTGAAGCAATACCATGAAAACTTTTCATCTGTTTCAGTTACATGAACGTAAAATAATATTTGAATCATACCTCGCCTAATTTACCAGCATCGAGACTTCTATATCAGAGATTCTCGTCCTTTTCTGTCGTCGACCCCTCTTAAAAGAATGGTTCACTTCACGTTAATATAAATATAATTTACGCAAAGAACATGGACAAAAGTTTTGGAAAATTATTTTTTATTATTATTATTAAGCGAGTTTTTTACAGTTATAATGACTATTTCTCGCACTTTACACGCTAATTGTTTTCTTCTGTCAGACATCATCTTTTATTCTTCTGTTTTTCATTGGCAAATTATTACCGATTTTCCAAGATTTTCTCGGCCCTCCTCGTTTTCTTCCTTCGAATGATTCCACCCGTTTTCGATCCACTCAAAGACTATATTTTTGGTATTCTGTCAGCATCCATTCTCCTAAGATGGACATACCATTGGAGTTGTTTGAATTCTACTTTTTCGATCACTTGCCTTTCTATCTACATTATCTCTCTAACCTCTACGTTTGATATCCATTCAAATAGACTATACTGACAACACCGTCTCCAAAAATTCATTTCCACAGTATTTAACCGTGAGTTTATAGCATCATTTTAACGCAAACTTCTGATTCATACCTAACACAATTCTCCACCATTGTCTTGTACAGGTGTATCTTGGTTTGCTTTTTAATGTTCTTGTTTCATAAAATATTATGATCTCATTTGAATTAATTTCATTCCCTCCAGATCCATCTCTACTTAGAATAACTCCCAGATATTTATATTTCTTTACTACTCGAAATATATTTATTTATGTTTCTAGATCATTCCCAAATTTCCCTTAGAGTTTCGCCATTATGTATCTAGAACAAAATTTGTGAAAGAGTATGTCCTGTCTGAGGCCTTTATTTACTATTAAAACCTTCTGATACTTCATGTCTTATCAGACATACGAGTCTTATCAAGACGCATAAGCCATTAACATGACTCATACTGTTTTCATGGAGACTTTATTATAATTATCAAAGCAGGACTTGCCATTGGTTCCAGATTTTCATCTCATCAATAATAGTTACATTTTTCATTTCAAGGTCTCTTTCTCCTATTACTTGAATAGCTGTTTAATGTACTCCGTTTTAAATTCTCACACATACTTTCCACATCTAAATTTAAACCATTATTAAAAAAATAATGGTGAACTTTTCCCTTTTTTTACGACTATTTTCAAGAGAGTGAGGAAGTTCATCAAATGGAAGTTCAGGAAGTGAGGAAGTTCAAAAAACTTAATATTTCTTAAAGCTTATAAAATTTCATTTTAAATATACGTTTTAATTTATTCCAATAGGACCATTTGACTGAGTAATTGCTGGGAGAAATTGTTACTAAAAGTTTGGCGAGAGCATGCAAAAATGCATCGGTTTACAGCCGCCTGTTGCAACGATGATAGTAGCAAACATAGCCGAGACCAGGCGGAACAAGAGAGGGCAAGGTTGGAGGAAAGGAGAAAAGTGAACTTGGGCAGTGGTGTGCAGGGTATCGAAGACCACGGCGGGGACACATTCTTGAATTATTTTCCTATCATTGTGATCAATTAATAGCCGGGGAACGCTGAGTATTTCAGCTAGTATTCAATAAATCTGCATTTCAGTTATATTCTTGTCGCTAATACACAATGCTTTAACAAATTGACAAGTATCAACGTTAATCAATGTTCAAGTTTATTCCGCGCAGACATAAAAGAGGTTTGTGACAAACTTTTCGCATTTTCACATGTTGAAGTGTTTGTTCCCCATTTAGACTCCACAGTCGTGCTGATAAAAATAGATAATTGTGTTGAAATGTTTGGATTTGCTTGATTTGCTAATACTGCAAAGAAATCAACACACGTGGGTACCACTTAACCCAAAAAAGGGTTAGCGAGATAAGAGAGCACAAATTGCACCGAGGGTCCATGACTTTTGAAGCTGATAAACCTATTCAAAATAATAATAGATATTTATACACCTAAAGCGTGAAGTAGATGTTTTTACCCCGAGGGAGACTTCAAACCTGAGAACCTCTGCCTCGAGGGGTTGCACGACACATGAGAGGGCAAAAAACCATTTAAAGCACGTGGTGCATACAAAACCTTATAGTTTACTAGTTCGTTAGCTGAACCAAACGAGAATTCGAAACATCATTAAATTTTTCTTACATAAAACATAAGAATAATATAATTTACAATAAGAATAATATAATTTACGAAGGCCAACACGGTTTTAGAAAAGGATATTCGTGTGAGAGTCAGGTAGTCACCGTCAGTCAGGACATTGCTGATTCTCTCGATAAAGGTTCCATTGTTCATGCAATTGTCATAGATTTCACCAAAGCGTTCGACCTCGTTCCCCATGATAAATTAATACAAAAAATTAGTAAGCTATAGACAGAAGAATTGCCCTGTGGATTCGAGAATTTCTCAGCTCGCGTACTCAACGGGTGCGAATTGGAACTAATTTCTCTTCGAGGGCAGAAGTAACGTCCGGAGTGCCACA
The DNA here is from genome assembly GCA_031308135.1 of Acheta domesticus. NCBI lineage: Eukaryota > Metazoa > Arthropoda > Insecta > Orthoptera > Gryllidae > Acheta > Acheta domesticus. The sequence goes on from JAHLJT010000631.1 coordinate 229,499,996, forward strand.
GGGAAGTGTGCTAGGCCCGTTGTTATTTATAGCGTATATTAATGATATTTGGCAGGGAATTGAATAAAAAATACGTCTTTTTGCAGATGATTGTATAATTTATCGGGAAATTAATAACATAAATGATACAGAAATATTGCAGGCTGATTTAGATAAGCTAGAATCACGGTCTACCACAAATGAAATAATATTAAATCCCTGTAAGTGCAAGTTTATCAGATTCGCGCGTTCTAGAAAGACAAACGACGTGAAATATAAATTAGGAAATCAGGATATTCCGAGAACTAAATGCTGTAAATATTTGGGAATTGTACTAAATGAGGATCTGGGATGGGCAGAACACGTAAATTATGTAGTGAAAAAGGCGTGGAAGGCATTGCATTTTGTGATTAGAGTACTTAGGAAAGGAAGTGGAAAATCAAGGGAATTAGGGTACACATCTTTACTACGTCCTATATTGGAATATGGCTCGATATGTTGGGACCCATATCGTTTAGAGCAAATACAATCTCTCGAAAAAGTACAAAAATATGCCGCAAAATTTGTTAGGAGGGGACGTTTAAATACTGAATTTATATCGTGGGAACCCTTGGAAAAACGCAGAGAGAAATCGCGTCTTTTTGCGCTATTCAAAGCAATAAGGGGTGATCGTCCGTGGGGTGAAGTTCGGGCAAGACTATCAAAACCAACATACGTCGCGCGGAAAGATCATGGCTTCAAAATTCGGCAAAGGAAACAGAGAACAGATGTAGGTAAATTTTCATTTATTAATAGAACCATACAAAATTGGAGCAAATTATCTGGAGCAGTGCTAGAGACTTTCCCTCAGAATGTCAAAAATTTTTAAATTAGATTAAATAAATTGTAGTTTTTTTTAGAATATGTTAACATTATTTTTTTTGTATTATTCTTGTTATTTTATATTAAGGTTAGGTTTAGCATAGGGTTAATACATTAATTTTATAAAATTGTATTCAGTAATGTGGTTTGATGTTCATTTTGTATATTTGTTGATTTATATAGTGGTTTGATGTTTATTTTATGTAGATTAATTGATTGGAAAATGCTACCACCGGAATTATTTCATGTATCCTAAGTAGCGAAATAAATATTCTATTCTATTCTATTCTATTCTATTCTATAAAAAATCAAGACGTATTGTAATCGTTAGCTGACATGTGGTGTCAGATGAACAAAACAGAATTGCTATTGTTCGTTCAACTCTTGTTAGAAAAGTAATTTCGTACAAAATGGAAGAATATAGTGGAAATTGTTGAATACTGCGGCACGGGTCTGCGCGCGGTGGGGCAGACCAGGTGACGCCGAGCGAGGCGGGATGGGGTGGGGTGGGATGGGGAAGGGTGAAGAGGCACAAGGTGGTGCAGGGCAGAGATGGGGTGCAGGATGAGATCGGGCGAGATGGCTAAGGGGCGCGGCAGGGCAGACCTGGGCGAGGTAGAGCAGAGTTGAGTGGGGAAACGTAGAATTACTTTTCCGGGCTAATAGATTATGACTGTAATTAATAGTCAGGACACACGTGATACTTCAGCTAGTTATTTCATAAAGAAACAATAGTCTAACGTATTTACTTCCCTATCTACTAAACTGGACAGTGGAACAATACATTTATTTCTAAAGAACTCCGGCTTACGTAGTCGTTCTTTTATTTCCAGTTCTCCAAATGTTGAGATTCTTGAAATATTCTGCGGTTGAGAAAAATGATGTCAGGTTTCATTGCTTGAAAGAAAATTTTCTTTTAGTGATAATAAACTAAGGAATAAATTAATAAGTGGGTGCCATCAAAGAAGAATTAAAATTGCAACACCAACTCCACTAATCTATTAAAAAAGGTCATAAAGATTCAGATGTGTGGTTTATCGTTAAGGCGTTTGAATTTTTGATTAGTTTAATTAAAAAGACTAAGTTAATCTAACACGCTACATTCACCGTTCTGAAGAGACTGAGTGACATCAAATTTTACCACCTGGCTCAGTATCGGTCAAAATGCATACGGAGAAATTTTTTAAGATCTATGCAGCACTGTAAGAATACTGCGGTATTTCTAACTTTGCCCCTGAAGGCCCGTCTTCAGGATGGAATATGTCACGGTGTTTCGCGACATTCTCAGTTGTGCCGCCAGATATCGCATGATCGCGAACGTATCAAGCAGTGCTTGCAATCATGCGACTTCTACCGGCATTACGGAAAAAGACGCGAAAAGCCGTGTGATATTCCGTGGTGGCCATTGGGGCTTGAGGGGCAGAGCTAGAAAAATCGCAGTGTAGTGGTTTTGTGACAATTAGTATTCGGCTCTTTCGTGGCCTCACTGCATGACGGAGCGCGGAAATCACTGGCCGCCGCTGCCGGCCTCACGACCTTAACATCGCCGCGCCGCGCCGGCGCTCTCATCTGTCGTCAGGGTTTCAAGTTACCTCGGAGGGCATGTAGGGTGATAAGAACGGTCGTTTAGGAACAGGGTCGGGAAAACGGGAAGGTCGAACACAAGCTTCAATAACTCAAATAGTTTGTTGTACAGGCAACAGAAGAGATTCTCTTTTTCTCTTCAGAGAAGAAGAGAATTCCACGGTTACTGCCTGGTTTCTACGGTCAGAATAAAACATCTATTTGAATAAAAAGTGAAATAAAATAAAAAAATAAATTTTAAGTAAAATAAATAAATTTCACTTTTGCGCTGGACACAATTTTTTTTAGAATAGTGATATCTTGAAAAAAAGTAACTAATTCATAATGTGTTAATGAGGCATGTCTATATCACGAGGAGCTTGCTCACTGGAGTTCGCGGGCACTGGGTCCAGAGCAACTTGGCATGAGATACAAAAGTAAGAGTTGAACAAAGCTCCGGGGGTAGGGGTCACTGGAGGTGTGGCCCATCACAGTCTTTTGTAAAGAAGTCTTTAGAAGTCACTTGACAGTCACTAACCCAAATACACATCTCCTCTACTAATGCAACGAAATTGTCCATTAAAAGTCAATACATTATTTTTGAAATCGTCGAATGAAGTAAAATTAAACATTTTGAATCTAAAAAAGCTTTATTTCGTAATCGCATATGCTTGAGAGAACATTAATTGTATTTACTTCCCACGTTCAAGTTAGGACGTTTATCAAGATTGTCTGTTAAAGGAGCCGTCCGCTCGCAAGATAATATTGTCATTTTTTTCACTTTATTGGTATACATAACAAATAACAGAGTGATATAACTAAATATAACAAAAAAACGAAAACAAGGAACTATTTGGGCATTCAAACATATTCCCGCCCCTTGGAAAAATGTTTATAAGAAAGAATTTTAAAAAAACATGAAAGAATGTAAGAGCGGCGTCATGTTAAGTTGCTCGTGCTCGCAGGAACGCCCAGCCGAGAGCTTCCCAGGACAAGTACCTCGTGCGAATACAATTTGACGTGCCTAACTTGAACGAACGAACGAACGAACTCGCGATGAAAGCGATTGAGGACGTCCCTTACCGATCCTAGCGCTCGCTGCCCTGCAACGGTCCGCCCGCGGAAGGGGCGGCTATCACCTAAGATTGTGACGCAAGAGGTCTCTAAAATCCGATTTCCAATACTCCATAGCCCTCCAAAATTTAGATACATGGGTTTTGCATGGTGTTGTACCACCTAGTGAAATCTTTCTGAGAATCCAGATGTAAGATATACAGCGTCGAGAGAAATATAACTTTTAAATTCAAACAGTGAGGATTTCCTGCATTTTTGGACTGCATTTCCTGGACTTTGTTCTCATAATCTTGGAGTCGCAAATGTCAAGTACGAAGAGCGTGTTCACCCTTGTTTATTTTATAGGCAACAGAAACCAGAAATGCTAGCGCTAAGCACTCGATTAGTGGTGGTATAGTACATGTACAGTAACCCGCTTAAGTATTCGACCGATCTTCTCTTGTGCGCAGAATGCGAGATAAAATGCACAAAAATCGTTGTAGAAAAGAAAAACACAGCATTTTATTACAAAATCATGTGGTACAAAACCATCTATACAATCATGAGCTTAAAAATAAAATATCTCAATGTGAAATACATGGATTTATTTCAGTACAAAGAAATGTGGTCCCACAAAAGTATTCGACTAAATAAAGAAAATCAAAAATAAATATTACAAACAGAAACCTAATATCTAGTTGCTCGTCCTTTAGCTTTAATAACACTTTACAAGCGTCTGGGGATTGAATCCACCAACGTTTTTATTTCACTTGGCTCAATTTTTTCCCACTAGCTTGTTAGAACCTGCTTCAAATGTTCTTTACTTCTTATTGTGTATTGTCGTATTCTGTTTTACAGTTATTCCACACATGTTCAGTTACATTAAGGTCTGAACTTTGTGCAGGTGTCTGGATAACTTGAGGACAGTTGTAGAGGACCCATAATCTGTTTTGAAGTGCTGTATGCTTCGGGTCATTATCTTGGTAGAGTTTAAAGGAGTCAAGGATGCCCATATTATCAGCACTTGTTCGTAAATTACGCTTTAGAATTTGCAGATATTTGTCTCTGTCCATGTTACTTTACACAAAATCGAATTTGCCTACTCCTTTTGCTGATAGACATCCCCACACCATCACTCAACCACCTGCATTCTTCACAGTTGGACTGATATTTTTTTCAAGAAGCTCTTCATTAGCCTTTCTCCATACAATGACCCTGCCATCTGATCCAAATAGGTTAAACTTCTGTAAAAATAACGTCTTGCCAGTACTATGAACCTTTTCGCAAATACTCTTGGGCAAATTCAAAGCGTCTGCGTTTATTCTTCTTACTGATGAAGGATTTCCTCCTAGCTATTCGGCCCTGGTAACCACACCTATGGAGGTACGTCTTACTATTTCTTCACTTACAGTTTTCCCTGAAAACTTTCATACTTTAGCGATTAGTTTGGGGGCTCTAATCCGCTGATTCATTTTCACAATCCTTACGATAGCTCGTCCCGTACGCCGAGCGGTTTGGGACGTCCTGTCCGCCGCTTATTGCAAATACATTTCTCCCTTTGCCATCGGTAAACCACTGACTTGACATTTGACAGTGGACACAGACTTTTTGACTTTCTGGGCAATTTCACGGAATGAATCACCATTGGAACGATGCTCTAGTATTAGCAACCTCATGTCTTCTGACAACTCTACTTTTACGTCCCATAGTGGTATAAGGTGTTAGTTCAATCTTGGAGCACGTCAAATGCGCATAGGCCAGAATACTATCCAGAATACATATCCAGACCATATCAACAGAAAATTGTGAAGTATTGGTTTGGAAAAGGTGGGGGTAAAATATTTTCATTGGTTCTTGGTTGACTGGATCGAATACTTTTGCAAGAGCAGATATTTACACTGATGAAAGTTAAATGTGCTAAATGTTGAAATATAGTAGTTTTACAATATTGTATTCTACCTACACATATCTGATAAAATACAAAGTATTACTGTTCTATTATAATTATGTGAAAGTTTACAAGCACTTCTCTGCCTACAAGGAGACTGGTCTAATACTTATGCGAGACACTGTAAGTGTGATTAAAGAGAGAGAATGGGGCAAGGGTAAGGATGACTCCGTCCAAGGATAAGGTCGCAGCGCAGTCCGTTGTCCGTTTGTTAGAGTATTGCTCCGGTAGTCATCTGTATTGATCAAGAAATCACGGATAACTACTGATCAGAACATCTGGCCTCTAGAATTCTCCTCCAGACAATGCCTAAATTCTATCTGCGGATACAACTCCTGTCCAAAACTCATCAGCGTCGGGACTCGAACCCTACAACGTCCCTACCATACACGCTGCAGCAGCCAATGTTGCCCTTAAAATAATACAAGTACTCCATTCCTTCCTCATTCTGGCTTAGTTGGACCGTTCGATATGGAGAGAAATGGCTCCAATGAATAAAAGAAGTGTCGCTAGTGAGAAAAAAAGTATTTAGATAGATGGGCTGTGGATTAAAGGGAAAAATTAGACGGTTACTGCAAGAAATGGCTACTTCAGAATGTGTATGTACGAGTGTATTTCTGTAAAAATTAAAACATAGGAAATTATTTTTTAACAATGTTTGCCATTTTATTTTAGTCCCTGTATACCGTACAGTTTCTCACTGCACTAAGACATCACTCGGAGAATAAGCGATGACTGTTTAAGTAGTTCAATATTTATTAACTAAAAGTAATTTACATTATCGATTCCCGCAGTAGTAGGCTTTATGTAAAACTGAGGTGTTTTCTTTAATCTCGTTCATTACGAGTAAAAATTACTAAAACAGCTAGTAAACATCTGGGATTCATAACCTGTTTCTACTTCTGAGTCAGTGACGCCCGCGTGAATGACCCTCCGAGAATCATTTCCAACTTGTCCTCGGGCATATTCTTTACTCCATCATTATTCCCATTCACTACCCGAGATAGAAACAGTTATGCGAAGCGGGCTGAGTCAGGCCAGCAAATTGGGAAAACGCGTATCCTAACTAAGGAACTCTGGTACTAGCGCACTGACAACGAGGAACAAACACTACGGGGAATCCCCAACGCCGCACGCGCTCATCCACAACCGCAAGTCCAGCAGCCACGTGCCTCCCAAACGCACGGACTACCCTGCTTTATGCGGTTTCGCAAACACGTGGATGCCACGGGATTTATATTGCATCATGATTAGGGCCCGGAAGTTAATGCTGTATCAAGAGGAGAAATATGCATGCAAATATGCTCTAACATTTGTAAAATATGCGACAGAACTGGTGAAATACGCTCTAACAAGAGTTTTATGTATTCATGAACAATTACAATTATTTTAATTTTATTAATTAATTTTGCATTTTTGACTCCACTTAGTATTCCAGCGACAATTTATAATGATTTCTTCTGAATCATTGTCGAAGTAACAATTTCAAGGCCACAAATTCTTTATCAAAGATAAATTATTACATCATGTATAATAGGGCAAATCGTTTCCGGGTACCAGCGCCATGATATCATCTAAAATAAGATCAAACTAATACAGCTGCAACGAACGGATATTCCCACAATTTATGATGAATAGCATTCGCATTTGTGAAGTACACTTCTGTGGTCACAGAGTAAAAGTTCTTAAGTCAATTTTTGGCGAAATTGGGTAAAGTACTGAAAGTATAAGTTAAGTATATTTTATATTAGTAAAACGACAGAATTAAAATGTCGCCTCCTTAAGAAGAAAAAAGCGTTGGGAACCAGTGCTGAGCATAAGAAAAAGTGTTGGCTCAATAATCTAACCCATGTTTTCTTCAAACTAAGATTTTTGACTTAAGAACTTTTACCCCGTGACCACAGACTTTTCGGTTTGAGGAGACAAACATGGACATTAATTGAAATTCCAAGAGAAATATGGCACATTAAGAACAAAAAAAGCAATAAAATGTGAATAATAACTTGAACATAATGGAAATATGATGCTTTGACACAAAATACACTAAATTTGCCCTAATTTCCATATAGAATCACCGAATTTCTGTTTCTTTACTTGTGTTTAGTTCAATTTAATAATTAGCATACTATAAAGCATATTATAATATGATTTTTCATAAACTTCTGGGCCTTATTCATGATCTATTACAGACCGAGAGGCCCTAGGGTTCGATTTTTGAGCAAGGGGGGGATTTTCGACTCTAGCTAGAAAGCTAGGTCGAATTCAGGCACTATCTGGAGGAGAATTCTATCGGATCAGGAGAATGCCAGAGCGAAAAACCAACGCCCTGGCCAAGGATCGCGCGCGATATTTCCTTCCTCATCCTTGCCCTATTCACTCCCTTTTAACACACACACTACACTTGCATGCACTACACAACCACACAAGTCGGGAAACCAGTCAGGAGATTAGATCTTGTGCATGGGTGGCCGAACGCTGGGAGAGATTCCTGGAGGGGGAAGTCCACAAGTCGGCGTGTAGGTCGGGGCCGGATCTCTCGTTCCAGCGGGGGATAAACATCACCGTCACCCGGGATATTACATGCACATCACCCCTGCATCCGAAACGATCAATCAATCAATCAATCATTACATTTCATATTTCATTAGTCACTAGCCGAAGACCCCTACGTTGCTGAATTATTTATCACAATAATCTAAAAGAAAGAAAGAATTAACTATGTTGATAGAGTTTCCCTGTACCGCCCCGCCCCACCCCGTCTTTCCTTGTTTCATCGCGTCCGACCTCTCTCCAGTGGCGTAGTTAGAGGGAGCAGGAGGGGTGACGATCCACTCCGGGTGTCACCATTTTAGAGTGACAAAAATTAGAAAAAATTGCTTGTCGGAATTATATAATTTTAATTATTTATTTAAAAATTATATTTCAATTATTCTGAATTACATAGTTTTTAATTTATTACAAAAAAGGTATGATGTAAATATTCTTTTATTTTTATTAAATTAACTATTCAGTGGTATATATTTTTATATTTAATTTAGGGGGTTGATATTGTTAGTTTTCCGCCTAGTGATACCAACTAAAGCTGCGCCACTGCCTCCCTCTGCCTCATCCGCCAACCTCCATCGCAACGCTTCCTGTCTTGGCTTGCCCGGGTGTCGTCCTTCCTCGCCTGGCCCAGGATAACTGAATCAATTCTCACCCGGCCTGTCCTGCTCCTACGATCATGTTTATTACCACAATCGTTGTTTCTGACAATTGTAAACATCGCAGGCATCATAACGGTTAAAACCGCAGATTGATAGCCGACTTTCAAAGTGATGTGATAGTATATTCAGTTGTACTCCATTCTACTATGGCTTAGAAATCATTAATAACTGTTCAGCCGTTTAGAAGACAGACGTCGTTACTTTCTTATTTGTTTATTTGGATGATAATTGGCTGAAAACATGGGCTAAATTATTCCTGAACAGTTATTTACCTAATAGAGCACGCGAGTACCTGGCATACGAATGAAATAGTGACGGACGAGGCGACGATAATAGCCGAGCCCAGCACGTTAACATGAGTACGCCAAATTCACTTTTGTATCAGTCGTGAACATTATTTGCTGGAACAAATTTATGAAAACTTACAATTAAACAGGGTGAGTCACGTAACTTTAACACCTGTAACTTTTGAACGAATTCAATGATATAAATAAAGTCGTATGTTAGATAAACATTTTTTTGAGTAATTTTGATTTTTTGCGACCAGTATTTACCGGACATTTTCAATGTAACAGTCCACCACACAAGGTCACGCAGCGCTCCACCAGCAAACGCGCGCTCGGGGAAGGGAAGGGATTTTAGTATTTGAAGATACGAAACATATTCCAAATATTCACAAAATGCGGAAGGATGGAAAGCACAGTTCAGGAATAATACTGCAACTATTTTGTGAATATTTGGAATACGTTTCGTATCTTCAAATACTAACATTCCTTCCCTTCCCCGAGCGTGCACATTTGCTGGTGGAGCGCTGCGTGACTACTGAAAATATCCGTTATAACACTAGTCACAAAAAAAATCAAAATTACTCAAAAAGTATTTATCTAACACATGACAATATGTATATCATTGGATTAGTCTTTTTACGCTCGTCATGATAGACTGAAAAAGGATGTTTAGTTCTATTTGAAAAAACAAAGTCACCTCAAATATCTCGTAAAATACAAGTGATAAAATAGAAATGAATACACGTATCGATTACCCCACCCCCCTCATGCCCTTCCGTGAAAACAGCATTGCAATAACTTCAACCGTTCAAAAGTTACAGCAGGTGCTAAAGTTATTTGACTAAACCTGTGTAAGACAGACCGGTGCTTGTTACATCGGTTGGTAGTTTTTGATTTTTTACAGAATTCCTGATTAAGTTTGACAATAGTGATAGTATTAATGTAAAATTATATTTAGTATGCTTGCCCTATGTTATTCGTTTAATACCGAATATTTGACGGACAAACTTTTAGAGTTGTTAAAAGACATCGGTTTCAATATCAGCTGAAGTTTCAAAATTAGTCTTTAACTCGATTTCTTCAGTCTTTTACTTCTTTTTAACACAAAAATGCTGATTCCCTTTTTTTCAACATTGGTCATATAACCATATTTAGTTCTTTCAAGTTTTAAAACAAAAAAAACTTAAATTTAATATAGGAAAGCAAAGTAAAGCTGCTGCAAAGAAAGAAATTTAAATCTTTAAAATATAAATCAATGATAAGTTTAGAAAACTGAACAACATCGGTTGACAACAAAAAGTTAGAGCCATTTTATGTCCACCATGCTCATGTCCTTATCTTAAGATGAACGACAGGAGGGGATCCCTTTCTCCTGAAATGGGTTCCCTACCGCGCAACCGCACCGACAGATGGTGCGCTGTGCTGTGCGAAGCACGGCCCCATAGAACAGCACCTAACTGGAAATACGACGAAAATGTTGGTACTTTTTCAAAATACGTCAGAAATGACACGAAATTGTACTTGATAAAAATGGTAAGTAGTTGAACCAATAGTGGGCGGAGAGTCAATAGTGACCTCTTTCAAGCTCAAAATTTGAAAAAATAAGTAATGAAGGTTTCCTTCTGGCTTCAAACTTTTAGAATGGAGAGAATGTGCCTTCCAGTGTGAGGATTTGAACAGATATAATTTATTTCTTTCCCCTTTTTTATATTTAAAGAATAAGCTCAAATCATCTTGATATTGGAGTTACAATAATGTAATATGAAGGGTACTTTTTGACACATTATTGGCCTTTATGTTTGGTGAAAAATATGGATTGTCTGTACAATAGTCTGTATTTTTAAGCAATTCACTGGAATAAATTCGAGATTTGGAAATTAAGTAATAAAATATAGAATAAATTAAAAATTGGTCGTAATTTTAGACAGAGGGGCTATTCAAAAAGTGGTATACTAATTGCTCATTGAGTTTCATACAATAAATTTAGAAATATAAGAATGTTGAGAAAACTACGTAAATGTTCTTAACTGTGGATACAACCTCTGCCTTTACTCTAGGTGTCAGTAAAAATATCAGCAAAATTGTTTTATTTTGTGGATATGCTTGATAGACAAATGATGGGGCTGGTTGGCATTGTAGCAACCAACCACAATTGCAAAATGTCAAGGAGACCCTAACGGGAGTTTTTGTTAAAGATGGATGCAAGGTGACATGGGAAGTAAAAATTTAAAAACTGATGCACGAAAATCAAGAGTTTGGTTGAAGGTTTCAGCTGAAAAAGAGAGAGACAAAATCTTTCCTCTCCAATGTTTCAGACAATAATTATGAACTAGGAAAATACAACTCTCTGTAGCTCATTTGAGAACACGGTTCGCTGGCCGTTGCGTTCCAGCACTTTTGATTGTACTGTGAGAAGCGTATGATATCTTGACTTCTGTGGGACATTTGTGAGGTCGTACAGGACACATGACACGCAATTAGGCATTTTGAAAGCTATGTGGGCAATACAGTAACTTGAGTGCTAACCAGCCACTACTATTGAAATCGTTCCCAATTTGCCAGACGGCAGCCAAGGTGATTCATGACGCGCCCCAGTGTTTTGCTTAGATTGCAGGAAGCCTACCCAATTGTTTTATATGGCCATGACGTGCGGTGCGCAAACCGCAAAGTAACATTTTACAATCAATAATCAGTGATAATCATGAATGAATCAGAGATAAGCATGAATTCAGCATTCATGCTGAAAATAGTACTTTCCGTCGTAAGGCAAGAAAGTCGACATTTTCATGACGAGCCAGGAGTGTTCACCCACTGAGGCCGGTAGGCCGAATCATGAAAAGGGACTTTTGCTGTGTGGTGTACAATAGTTTTATTCCAGCCCCTTTACTGCATGTTTACCTGTAATTAAATAACATCACTAACATAAAATGTAGTGTGGTTATCACTCGATTATTTGTTCTTTTTGCATGGACACATACATGTTGATCGATATTTCTTGTGTTTTCTTTAATGGTAACGAGAATGTCAGGTCCTATCGTGGGTTTTTTAATGAAATGGGTTTTTTAATGAAAGATAATTTGTAAATAATGGGAACTCAGCCCGATATATTAGAAGAAGCAACAGCCGCGACTGTTGAAACATTTCCATAAAAATAAGAAGATAAATATGAGAAAGAATATAGGGAATATTGTAAGTGGGAGATGCGAGAGGGGTAAGAAGTGTCCAATGATGAGTGAAGTGTCCACAGAAAACACGATTCTTCCAATACTTTCAGAAATGGGTGGAAAGAACCGTCAAAGATTTCTTTAATAGATTCCTCAGTTACAATTAATATAAAGTTCCAAATTAAATTATCAATTGATGAGTGCATGTTTCGAATGTATTGAAAGCTAACTCGAATGTACGAGTATTTTGGCATAGAATATTTTCTGTGTAGCTCGTTCCTAGTAGTTTGTTTCTTAGCTAAATAAGTGGCTTACGTCACAAGTGAAAGCGCTGTATGCGTTGACAAACGAGATCTAAAAGAGATCAACCAACACTAAAACACGAACTTTTAATATAACGCAATACTCCTTGGTTCTTCGTGGGCAGCAGTTACATGGTGATTTGTTGGTGACAGTGAAGTCAGAGAAAATTCATTACAGGACGCTTTTATCAGAATCGTCCTATAATGAAAAAATTTCTTGCCGTATACGGTAAAACAATGAGCTACTTTCCAGACAGTCTTGAATAAAAATATTTCGGTGATTGTTCTATGTGAATTTCTGAAGTTAGACCGAAAAGGCTGCCCAGATAAACAAAACTTGTCTAAACATCTGAATGGTCCATTGCACCGCGTAAGTAACCGTGTACGTTTATTGCAGACTTTTTTGAAATCACAGACACTTTAGTTTTATTTTTAAATATTAGCAATTGGAGGAAGCCTAGTACAGAATAATATATCTAACGATCAAGACAATCCAAGTTCGAATGTTTTTTCACAAAGTATGCTGAGATAATGAAAACTTAAAATGTCTACGGAAAACAAACAAATTAATAAATTAACCTCATTATTAATTCATTGTACGTCGAACTCTACTGAAGCTGAAAATAATTTCAGACACGAAAAAATATTGAAAAAATATAACATGAATAAAAATGAAAAAGAAAAAAAAACTAAATATTTTCCCTCTCGTAATTGAGACGAAATTAGTTCGCTTAGTCTGCACCGATCAGTAGAATTAGACCAAAGATCCAAAACAAATAGCATGCAAACTATTTAATGCGTAAGCAATGGGTTTCAGAAAGAACTATTGTTAAAAATGTGTGTCTCGAGGAGATCTGCAAGATGGAAGTCCGTGATTGAGCAATTGACACATACGTCCAAGAAGGTCAAGTGAGTTCTAGCTGACTCGTCCATTAAAGAATGCATAAATGAATAACGGATGTATGAAGCACCTAGTATATTCAACCATTTCTAACCAAAATTATTCTCCGTCTCTAAAAATTCTCTTTGCGAGTAAGGCAAATAATTAGAATAAAATAATAATAATATTTTTTTAAATTGCAGTAAAATATGTTTAAAATATGATAATGGCTCAAGTTTAAACCAATTTAACAGGTATTCTTTTAAAAAATTATATTTATATTGCAAAATATTTCCTATAACATATCTTTTCAAAGCCTTGTGTAAATGTAATTGTGTACAACAAAGCACACGACCATTTCAACAAATACCAAGATGTCAGAGTATTTTTAACATGCTATAACTGTTTCAAGATATCTCACAAAATCAATAAATGCTGTTGATACAAAACAATATTTAGTGCTCTCAATAAATGCAATGAGTTAAATTTAATAATAATAATAATAATAATAATAATAATACAAATAATAATTTGCAATTGTTATATTTAAAAACTGATTGTGTACCTATAATTAATACTTTTATTATGTTGTGGTAAAATTATTCCTAGTATTTTCGTTTTTTTCACAACTCTGTGTTTGCATCATAGTTAAAAATTTTACTATGAGGTAAAATAGACCTGTTTTTGATAAAGTTGTGTTCAGCGTTTTAAACCTGCTCGAAATATTTCGATTTCGAAGATTACCATTATATTCTAATTTCATTGTTTGTTGAACGTCCTAGTAAACTTAATGACTTCGACAATATTTTATTTGAAATTTGATATTTGTTTTTAAGTTGTAATTAAAAAAATGACTACCAATTTTGGTCAACACTCACTCAAAAATTCCACCTTTTCTTTACAATATATAGTTCCAAATTGCATATTAAATTAGCGAGCGAATTAACTAGGTATTACTAAAAAAACATTTCTTACTTGATTCTTTCTCAGTAGCAAATAATCTGAATATCACCTGCACCTTCGAGCGACTCATATCGTAAAATGTTTAATACCTTTCTTGGCTGAATGACAACCATTACTTTCATTTGTCGCATGCATCATTGTTGTCGCATATTAACTTTTTGGTGTCACAATAGAAACAGTATCTCTCAAAAAATAGTTGCACATCACTAAGCGCTTTGTATCTATTAGATATGTCTCGTATATTGTGACATTATCGAGAATAGAAAAAGTGCAGATTGATTGCAAGAACCTGGTGACAATGCCGAAGGTGAGTCATCTGAAAAAAATAGTTGTTTTTTGGGAGGAAGATTTTCCATCAGGGAAAACTCTTGGTTGCCTTTTTAATGGAATTGCATTTATCTATCATGAGATTTCCATTCATATCGCTGGATCTAATTGTTTCAAGACTATTGAGCCTGACATTAAGATGTGGATTGGTCCAAACGTGCTCCATGAACAAGTACTTTTAAACTAAACCGCGACCATGTTTCCGAGGCACGTGAACTACTATGGCCATAAAACCCATTCGTGTATATAATGTTTTATGCCTAGATGTGGCGGTGTATCTTCCCCGCTGGGTTTTGGGATCCGGTGGCGACCTACACGTCAGATTCTCGGGGATTTCCCTCTTCTGTATCTCTCCCGCAGAGCATTGCCCTAGCCGGAACAAGCTCTAAGCTCCCGAATGGTCTGCGGACATGAGTGGTCGTGTGGTGCATGTAAGTTAGGGTTCGTATAAGTAAAGGGAAAAGGCAGAACAAGGAAGCGGAAGGAAAGATCGCGGAAGGAAAGATCGCGCGAGGTTCTTTGTGTGGGTAATGCTCCTGCATTCACCTGGTATTGAAAAACACGGGAAACAATCGATAAGAGCAGCCGACCACTAGAATTCTCCATATTGAGCGGCTGAAAATTAAACTCAGCTATTTAGATAGTTCGAAAAACCATCGAACCCTCGGAGTTTCGGTCAGAGACGCTGAGAAACATCGGTAAAGCGAGTGCTGAGTTAAACTCAACTGATATCTGTTACTTCAGTTAGAATCTGAATACTACGTCCTCTACGGTTCGTAGCAGCTATTTTCTACTCTAAATCATAGAGGCTCTACAAGAAGAAAATCACATGCACGGCTCCAAGAGTTCTCATTTCCTTAGTAGCAAGAACTAATGATTACGCAGTATTACGTAGTATTACGTATAGTATTACGTAGTACTGCGTATTTCTTACGCAGTGTAGAGGAAAGATTGTAATGCTGCCGGGAAAACGACGATTTTTCCACCAAAAACTCTTATTCTGGTAATGAAAAATAGTTTAAATTGTGTTCTTGTATGTATTAAATTACTTCTTCTAACATGTTGCGTTGAGTCCACCTTTGGAAGGTCCTTGATAACGAAAAATAGGGTTGTCGTGACTTACGTTAAATGTTGTTGCTTCCCATTACAAAAAAATATTTTTAGCACATATTATTTACCTATTCAAAAGACCCCATCAACAAAACTTTTAGCCCAGTAGCATTAATCTTATTTAAAATTAATCAGCTTCTTTTACTATATGAAAATCAATGTGTTTTGAAGTTTGTGAAGGTGTACGCCCCAACCAAAAATACGTAAATGCTGGCTTTTGTTTTCAAAATCGTCACAATCATTCATTTAATATTTCTATAACACAAGAAAGCCATCTCAAAGGATTGTCATAGTGACACAGACTCCAGAGATTCCAGAGTTCTGGCGGCCACGAGATTCTGCAAAGAAATTTATTTTCAGAATAGTATTGTAATTGCTGAAATGAAAAAGTCTTTAAATATTATTTTTCATTACAGTGAGAATGAAAATGAAATATTTTATTTTTATTTGTTTGTCCAATTCCACATATGGGTCAAATTTTCTTTTGTCATTCGATGCACATTATTCACCTTTCACGTTTCCATTCCGTATTCCGCACATTTTAACACTTCGTGTTTCTATATTATTTGCGACCCGCTAAAAAATACAAAGTACGTTCAATCGAATATTACTAATTCATTCCTAATCAATTCCGATTTCATGAAGAGTATAGACGCCACCATGTGTCACCGTGGTGGAACATTTGATATTATTACCCACTTGCTGACACCATACTAACGAGTCAGGTAGGGTTAATTTCAAAGTATTAGCTAATATATTGAAGCCCCGAATTATCGTATTGAGAGTAATTCGGCGTGGCAAAACAGTTCACGATAACTTTATGCGTAAACAACTTTGAATGTGGAGGGACAAAGGTTGAAGGCAGTCACGTAGGTGAAGGACAGCTACCATTAGATTCCATCGATAATTCCTTAAACCAACATTGCGATGAGTTGGAGGAAGAATTTGACGCATTGAGTGTACACGCCAAGATTCATTCCATGTCTGAATATTATTAGGAGTGTCATACCTCTTAGAAATACATGTCATATGCGTAAAGGGACAATGTTTAAAATTTTATATACGAATTCGTAGATCAGCATTATAAGGGGAGTACCGCTATTTACAAGCAACCAGTACGTCTTCTCCATCCCAATATGTCTATCCAAGAGTGGTAAAATTTCTAATTTAATTCATTGAGACTGAATAGTGCATTGTGCAGCTAGTTTATTATGTAATGATTTATTGCGTAAGTACACGTTTTGAAACCGAGCGATGTTAGGAGCGAGTTTTCAGTACGAATACAATGCAATAAAGCAATAATTCAATACGAATTGTAATACAATGCAATAAAGCAATAATTCAACACGAATGCAATAAAACAATGCAATAAAGCAATAATTCAATGTGAATGCAATAAAGCGACATTATAAACGAGTTGTATAAGATTTTTTGGTTTAACCGAATTACAAATTTATAAGAGAATCAAAGTTAATTTCTGCAAATAAACTTTACGTAATGAGTATTTGATGTCTGTGCAAAATAACAGCGGTTTATCGATACCACCTCAAGATACGCTCGATGTGATTGGCTGAATGCATGACGTCGCTAATTATTCGTGCCACAAACGCCAAATAAGTTATAATCTGTGTCATAAGATGCCTTTTTATGGACGACTTTTTGCAAACAAAAAGGTAGTTTTTGTAAACTGGTATTCAAATATAAGTATTTTCAATCCATATACCACAACGAATTGTAAAAAGCAAGCGCAATCACTTGTAGGCATGCGAAAAAATAGTACTAAATGGGGAACTAGGCGAAAATTGCTTTTCCGAGATTAACTAATAATTTCATGTTTATGGGCGCGTCATCTGTTACGGCCATGAATCCCATAAGCTAAGTGCATGCTACACTTCTGGATACTGCAGTCTTGTTCATCCTCCGCTAGAACGTGATATTTGGCGCCAAACTTCACGCTGCGTTCCCCCTTCAGGTACCTCCTCCAGTAGAGCAGAGCTCCAAGCGGCGCAAAATCTAAGCTCCCGACTGGCCTCTCAATTGTGTGGTAATGTAGCACATGGAAAAGTGTGTGTGTGTGTATGTAAAGGGAGAGAATGGCACAAGGATTAGGAAGGAATGATTGTATACGGTCCATTAGTTTGTTAGAGTACTGCTCTGGCATTTGTCTGATATTGATCGCAGAGATCACGAACAATTACCCATCAGGACGGCTTTCCCGATACAATTCTCCTCCAGACACTGGCTGAATTTGATGTAGTTTTCTAGCAAGTGTCGAAAACCCGCCTCCATCGCGACTCGAATCCTAGGACCTTCCAATCGAAACACTGAACTGGCAATACAAAATAACCAATCAATCAATCACAACGGACCGTTAATAAATGTTGACGCCATACACGGACAAACTCGTCACGATAGCAAACGCAGAAATCATCATTAAAGATGTCCTTCTCCGATTCCGCATGTTTCCATAAGCGCCGCTCAATGACTCTGCTATGGTGTTAGTGACACTCGAAACTGTCGGAGTGCAGTTAGCCCTGCAGCGTGAAGTAGTCCAAAGCGATTGACACTCACAGGATGTTGAGGCTGATCGCGCAGCGATGTATGTTCCTCCCTCCTAGTGCTCCCTGTCAGTCGTACCAACCCTGAACACCTTCTTTATCATTAGCCTTTGCGAGCCAGGAAAGTCTCTCCGCAGTGACACCTTGCTGAGGAGAGTGCTTGCAACAGAAAATACGTTGGTTTTACGAGCTGCGGCTTCAAAACGTAGATTGCGTACTCAAAACGTAGATTGCGTGCTCACAATCGTAATAGATGCCGTAAGTGTTGTCCCCTTCACTTGTTTCCCAGTGATATGGTTGCTACCAACATAAATGCAGTTTTTAATTGGAGGCCTTGATTCGAAGGCCCTTCGTTTGTTTCCCAGTAATCTGGTTACTACCAACATAAATGCAGTTTTAATTGGAGGCCTTGATTCGAAGCCCTTCATTTGTTTCCCAGTGATCTGGTTGCTACCAACATAAATGCAGTTTTTAATTGGAGGCCTTGATTCGAAGGCCCTTCATTTGTTTCCCAGTAATCTGGTTAATTAACATAAATGCAGTTTTTAATTGGGGGCCCTGATTTGGCTTAGTGCGGAGAGACGTTTCTGGCACACTGTACTTGGCTGTCCGGGAGACGCCGCGTCCTGGGAAATGCATTAACCTTATGCTTATGCCTAGCGAAATGCATTAGCATTTCGCCATGAGGAAGGTCGCAGAATGGCGGCCGAAACGTTGGCACCTGTGCCAACAACGCAGCATCTCTCGGACAGCCACGTAGCTACTGACTCCGGCCGCGGAAGCCAACTCTCATTCGCCTTCTCTATCCACTGCTCTCATTAACGGCCTGTGGAATAGCCTCACGACTGATTCAAGGCGGGTTGGTTATTCGAAGAATTACTTTTCAATCTCTGTCGACTCTACCAAGCAACCTCTGGACCGGCATGAGTTATTTAGGTGCTGCATAAATCTTTTCGAAGCCGTATTGCATTTTGCAGTGATGCTTTTGTCACAAAACAGGCATTTAAGTACAAAACAGGTAGAGTGAGACGCTCTCGTATTGTTTGACCGTTCTAGAGACAAACTCTTCTCTATGACCTCGTATGGGTTGACGAGTGAGAAATTGAATCATTGTCATGACTTTTGAAAAAGTACACGCCCGTCAAATTTAAAATACTCCTGAAGGTTTCTTTTGAGTGTAACTATTTTCATGACGAAAAGGGAATAGGCGGAGATACGGGAAATCCACATTGAACAAATTTCCGGTAGTAACGGAATTATCGATAGAGTATATTAGTCGCAACTATAAATAGTTCCTGATAAAAATAATTTAGGATGACCTAGAGGGAATCTCCGATAACACGAACATTGATAACACGAATTATTGATATCTCACGGGAATATTTCATTCACTGCTTACAGTGTGTACAGCGCATTTAGTCCTTAGCTTTGATTTTAACAATTAAATTTTACTCCCCTGCCTTTCTAAATATTCCCATTGTGTATGACATGTAAAAAAAGAAAAAAAAAGTATATTAAGTAAAAAGCAGATTGACAGAGAGAGTTTTGCAGACGTTGACTGAAGTATTAGTAACACACTTGTGACCCGCAGCAGCTAAACTTTTTCTGTGCAAAACCTAAAGAAATTTTTTCCAAGAAGTCGCAAGCACACTGCTTAAGTCAGACCTGCACAGCATTTTGCACTTTCACTGACCTCAGGAGCTGCGTGAGGGCAACTCGGAGGCAAATGAGAAAGTCGATGAAGGGTGGGGATGAGACCCAATCTAGGAGTGGGGACCACCAATGAGGATGCGCAAATCGAAAGATAGCGCGTAAAAAAGAGCAATCGGCAAGAACATGACGGTCATATACAGTTCAAGTAATGTCTTGTAATATTGTCTTGTAATATAGTCTTTTGTATTATGTTGCAAATGTTTGTTTTCGGAATATAACAGGGCGAAATATGAAACTACAACGAATTATACATATTAGATTTCGACACCAAGTATTATAATTGCTTGTAGGGCTTATAATACAATTCGCTTTGCTACCATGTAATCACAAAGTTAGTGTTGTGCTAAACACAAAATTTCGATACTGAATTGTTTTTGTTTGATGATGAACTATTTTTATTAACTATGTTTATTAACTATGCAATTTTATTAAACTATTGTTCTTAAAAAACATATTGTTCTTAAAATAAAGTCATGATTATTTTCTGTCCTAATTTCTGACAGAGTCGTTTACGACATCGTATAAAAATATAAAGCCCTTTGCATTCTATTTAACCACAACTCATGATTATCTTATGATTGTCCGTAACCTATCGTCACAGAAGTTTGCTCGTTGATCTCTTTTATTCAGTTTCATAATAGGGGAAAATGGTTACAAATGTGCTATTAAACATTACCCTTCTTGTAATTGCCACATACTCTATTTTTATGTCAATCTTGATGTAAGAGATTGCTCTCATGATTTTGTTCAATTTTCTATGATTTGGAGATTGTAACATACCTGGTGAACAATCAATTATTAAATTGCAATTTTTTGTTAGACAGAATTAAATAATATTTTTCTTATATATAGGAATATATTTTAAAGCTATTGCTTTAAAATAATGCTTAAGAGTCACAATGAGCATGTTATTTTTTTTTAACAAAATTAGAAAATGAAAATACATACAGTGCTGGAAACGAGGGGAATACAGTGCAGGCCCGCCCACCATAGCAGAATCAAACCAAACTAGTGCCATAATTTTTAACTATTTTATTACTAATTTATAACCTCAAAACTAATTTTTTTACCACTCATCTTCACCCCAAAACAGGGAGTGGCGGGCCAGCTTGATATCAAGCTGGCCCGCCACCCGTTTTTTGGGAGAAGATGAGTGGTAAAAAAATTGGGTTTGCGGTAATAAATTAGTAATAAAATAGTTAAAAATTCTGGTACTAGTTTGGTTTGATTCTGCTATAGTGGGCGGGCCAGCTTGATGGACCTGCGAGCTACTGAAAGAACGAATGAAATCAATCGCTACACTTCGATTTTTCTAGTGGCCAATGACATTAGGTCATTGTTACACCTCCTGCATTATAAAATGAATCTTTTGGATTAATTCGCGAACGTCCTTCTCAAAAGGGCTCGTGCCCTGAGAAATGAGCTTCACCACTGTAAAAATATTCATTTTATACCGCACGAGGTATAAAAATAACCCAATGTCATTGGCCTCTACAGAAACATCGAAGTATACTTCGGTTTTTCTTTCTCGGCGCATCACACGATATTTCGCGTCGTTCTCGGTTGTGCCACTAGGAGTCGCATGATCGCGACTGTAGCGAGCAGTGCTGGCGATAATTCGATTCCTGGCGGCACAATGGAGAACAATGCGAAATACCGTGAGATATTCCATTTTGATGACACGCCCCCGTGCGTGAAGACAGAAAAACCGAAGTATAGTAAGAATATGCCTTTATCCAGCGCACGTGCAGCCGGCTGAACAGAGCCGGGCGCGGAAGCGGTGGTGGCGGCGGCGGCGGTAGTGGCGCGATAAGCCGCTCGAGGAGAGGGAGCGAGACGCGACTGGGCCGCGCAGCAGCCGCTCCGTGGGATAGGCTGCGCCGCCGCAGCGCCCCGCCCCCTCCGCCCGCCACAGCCTCCTTGCGCGCTCCTGGGCGATTACGTAAGCGCCCTCCCCCGCGCGCCGTCTACGCCGCGCCAAGGCCGCTCCGCTCCGGCATACTTCCTGCGTGACCAGTGCACCCGCGGCGCCCGCCGAGCCGGTCGTCGGCCCTTCGCGTGACGGGGCGGAGACTTGGGGGACGATGGGGGCGGGGGCGGGGGCGGGGGCGGAGCCGGTGGCGGAGCCGGTGGCGGAGCCGGTGGCGGAGCCGGTGGCGGAGCCGGTGGCGGAGCCGGTGGCGGTGGCGGGGGGCGGTGGCGGTGGCGGTGGCGGTGGCGGTGGCGGTGGCGGGGGCGGGGGCGGAGGCGGGGGCGGGGGCGGTGGCGGTGGCGGTGGTGGACGCGGGGGCGGACGGCGGGGACTGGGGCGGTGGTGGTGGCGGGGGCGGGAGCGGTGACGATGATGACGATGGCGGGGCCGGGGGCGAGGGGAAGACGGGAGAGAGAGAGCGCGGGCGGTGGATTTGACGGTGGCGGTGCAGTGACGACGACGGGGGCGGGGGCGGGGCGGTGATGGTAATGGCGGAGGTGACGTCGACACCGCACGTGCCAGTGATCGTGGTTAAGATCGTGAAAAGATAGCTGCCGAAATGTCCACGGAAATAACAGGCACCGCGACGGGCAAGAGCTCACCAGCAGATGGGGACGTCAACCACGTCAATAGTTTTTTAAACAAAATTGAATAATTGCTGAAATTTAATTCAATTGTTAAAATTGAATTGTTGATGTATTAAGATTTAAGACCTCGAGGCTATACCACTATACGTAAGTTTTGAGAAAAAGGCAAGTAAAGGTTTAGACATTGCATTCTATACATTGGGATAAAGAACATTAATTTATGAATTACTCTGCCATCTTGCGGCAAATCTTCAAAATAAAACCCAACATTACGAGGCGTCGAAAAATACGAATATCTCAATTTCAGCGAACATGTGGTATAGCATGTTATTGTCCCAAGGTCTTCAACTGAATTATTATTAGTCTTTGTTGGCAAAATATGACACCCAACACCCCCAATGAATTTATTCCAAGTTTTATAATTACATAAATTAAAAATTTGCAATCAGAAGATAATATTGAACAAGTGTTACTAATGCAGCAGTAAAGGAAAGTTCACACCAGCCCCTTCGCTACTTCCCTTCTTTTCGCACTGTATGAACAAGACTGACTTTTTTTTTTATTGAGCCCATTACCTCTAATTAAGAGCAAATGCCTCACGGTTCAGGTGGAAAACGGTAACCATTTCCTGCTAAGGAATGGTTAGGTTAGCTAATTCACCCAACAAAATTTTTAGTCACAATACACAAATTAGAGTAGTCACAATTCACAGATCATCTTAGTCCAACTGGTTGGGCATGGCCCAGCGATTTACTTGTTCTTTCTTCTTGCGTTCTTGACTTGTCTTCTTACGACTTCTTGTATTCTTTTGTTTTGTGTTTTGTGTTTTTGTCTTGTGTCTTAAGGATTTAGCGTTCTCCAGATAGTTCGGTCTTGAGCTAACTGTAGCCAAGTGCTACGTGCTGTCTTTTCTATTCATCTGACCACCTTACAGAGGACAAAAATAATGACAAACCACAAACCAAAATCAGCGACAGTAGATCGGATGGATATCAATGTCCCTCTCTCCTTGCAGCTCGTGACCTTGAATAGACGCCATGTTTAAATCGGAGTGCAGGGTGGCAGTTGATCGCATTAAAAAAGAACAAACCAAGAAATCAGCGCCAGAATAACAATGTCATGGAAAAAGTTTGGAGTTTAGCATTAATTCTTTTAAACAAGAAAATAAACATCTCAATAAACAAGAAAATGATGGACAAAAATGATGGAATGTGTGCTACCGGTCCTGATCTATGGATAACAAACTTGGTCGTTAACAGACGCGCACAAAACCGCTCCAAGAAGGTGTCCAAGAAAAATGGAGCGCAATATTCTACACATAACATTAAAGTACAAAATTAATAGAATTAATAAGAGCAAAGACTAAAATAACAGATACAGGGACCGAAGCAAGCGTAACGAAATGGCGTAAGGTTGGACATGTTATGAGAATTCACAAAGGTAGATGATCATAGGAAAGACCAGTATCCAAAGAAAGTAAAAATATGCAGGTTGAAGGAACGGAGGAACACCAAGGACAAAGTGGTCTGACTTAGAATAATCACAGAGAAATCAACATCCTAAATAAAGTTCAATGAAAGGAGTCGGTAAGAGTGAGTGCTTGCAGATGCGTGGCCGGGTAGGTATGTATGATTCAGCTTTGTTTCTCTGGAAGTTGCAGGAGGGGACATCAACAGACGTTCGTTGCGATCTGCCGATTGTACTTGTTTTATGCCCGTCAGCCTGTATTTGTCGGTCTGCCGTCTGACTATACGTCTTTCTATCCATTCGATTGACAATGGTCCACGCCATTACCTAAACCGTTCCCACGCCCCGCCCCCAAAAACTTATATTCCCTCATCGATTTCGCCGCACCCAAGGCTCTGCACGTTTAAAGCGTATATTTTGACTTTTGCAAGTTCTGCAAGTACTTTACATGAACCCTTAACATTTTCAAAATTTTCTCAAAAGTGGTTAAAATTTTTTGATTATTTTTTCTGTAATCAAACGAAGGATGTTTCAAAAATTGATCTAATATTCGTTGAACTCTGAATTTTTTTAAATTGCAAAAGATCAAATTTTTTTCGGCGTAATCTATAAAATCAAAAACAGTGGAAATAAAGATTTTCTCCTTAATGAAATCTGTTCTTCAAAAGCAAGTCTTTAAATAATATCAAGTATAATATTTCGAAAATGTGAGTATTTTTTTGTGTAATTTTGCATAAAATATAGGCTATTTTTAAGCTCTTACTTTCTCGAACAATTTTTGCTCGAATTTTGTTTCTTAATTTTTTCCCCCCATTTGTATATCGAAGGATGAGTGGACGCCGAAGGCTTACAAATCTCTTCTGATCTGTTGCTAGCCGCTCTCCACAAACCGCACGCTCGCCGCCCCGCCCCCGCGCGTTCGGCCCGGAAATGCCGACCACGTGGGAGAGGCCGTCTGGGGGAGGCCGTCTCGCCGCGTTCTCGGCATACCAGAGCCATTCATCGTCCGTTAGACACCGCAGTCTTAATCGTTGGCGAATATTCTTGGGAGGCGTGAGAAAGTGAAGTCACCCAGCAGTTAACTGAAAGGGATATTTAAGTACTAAATAGATTGCAACTCACACAGATGCTATTAACGCAAGAATGTACACCACGATCAATTCCTTTGTCTCTCAATATTACAGAACCATAAATATTCGTTAAGGTTGGAGCATACAAGTATGTTTGTTGAAACCTAAACATTATTGATTTCATCGGCATCTTTTGCTATTCAAGGAATATCACCAATTTTGATTCCGATTATACATAACACATGTGATTATACGTAACTAATAAATACATCAATAAAAATATGTGAAATATAAAGAATAATGATGAGGAAAAAGAGAATTTGATTCATTTGACGAAAATGCATTGCTTTCTCCGCACATCGTGCAATATAAATGAGTGTCGTGTACAATTATTGTGGGCAGTTACGACGTGGGGTACCCATTGCTGGGCGATTCTCGCCCGATCCCGCCTTGCTACGATAGCTATTTTCTGGAAGCGATATTGCCCCGGATCGATTGATTATCTTGTTTCCCGCGCGCGTCAACTACTAGGGCCAATATTCCCGTTAGTGCATGTAAGTTATATCTCTAGAGGTAGCGGTTCCTCCCCCACTAGAAAGTGAGATCTGGCGCCTACCTACGTCAGCTTGAAAGGGTTTCCCTTTTCATGTATCTCCACCAACAGAGAACCTCCGCAACTGAGACGAGCTTTTAACTCCTGACATGTGTGGTAGTGTGGAGCATGTGAGTGTGAATGAGTAAGGGCAGAGGTAGAGACAAGAATAAAGAAGGAAAGGTCGCACGGTTCGCCATTCGTTTGTTAAGGTACTGCCATAGACTAAAGAGGTAACTACATCTTTACTCTATGGTACTGCTACGACATTCGGCTGAGAATAAACTGCGGAGAACCTCGGACCAGAGCATCCGGCTGCTGGAATTCTCCTCCACACGGTGGCTGAAGTAGAGTTCGAGCTCAACTCCCGTCGGAGCAAATCGTCGGGAGGTCACTCTTGCGATAAGTGCGCGCTGCGATGACAACGAGGTTATTGAGTGTATTTTAAATTAAGTTTTGTGTGGAGACAAATTTAACTAATGAGTAAAGTGTTCATCTACACGTGCATAGTGCAATATAAATATTTCAAAATTAGTTCAATACAAAACGAATCCACTGGCCGCGGCCCCAGCCCTCGGCCCCATCCGTGATGCTATATTAACGTATAGCAGAACAACGTGCAACGCAATGCAGTGAACAGATATAGCACAGCTGATGCCAGAACAGCTGCTTCAATGGCAGCGCCATCTACAAATGCAGTCACAACCAACGCAGAACGACAGCATAGAACCGTTACCAAGACCAACCAGAACTGTGAACAATGGAGATTTAAGTACTCCAGATCAGCAGCTCTCACGGCACCCTCCTCAGACGCAGAAACTATCGCGGTTTCAACAAAGGCAAAGTAGTGACAATATGAGAGAGTGAGAAAATTCAACAACCAACAACAACGGAGATGCAAGTACCGAAGGATGGCAAACAAACGTGCGCAAGCGAAGACGAAGTGATTGTAGTCATTCAAACACTAACCTACGTAAATTAAATGAAAGTGTTATTCATCTACATAATAAATTCGCCATACTAGCGAATGAAACTCAAATAAACAGCAAGACAAGTAACAAATCTTTCCGGCATAACAGATGTGCCAAAATTGATTGGCATTCTCAACCAACACGTGAAACAAGAAGAATTTGAAACAATTTATGCTGTCTCATATATTCATTAAGATGTTTAAATGAGTTCCAACGGCATAATTTTAGACGGTCAAGTTTTTATTCAGGTTCAAAACATAGTAAATAATAAATTGGCGATATCTGTGGCAACGTTTCGAAGGTCATTGTTCCTTCATCAGGTCATTTTTACAGTCTTAAGCTAAAATTATGAAAGAACAGAAAAGAATAAATCAATAAACATGTCTAAAACTATAAATTACCAAAATAAATTATTCAACAATTGTCTTCAACCTAATACGTAAATTAAATATTCCGTAAACCTAATACAGCTTATGATACGTTACCGATGTTTATCATTGTTAAAAATTTCTTTGTAGCATTGACAATTAATCCATGGTTGGTTGAATTATGTTTGTCTTACGATGCATAAATTAAACATTAGAGATATTACTCTCCAATTTTTTATTTGTATTCTGAAATTCTAATTATTTAAGAATAAAAGCGATTTGTGCATCGTATCTATATTTATAATGTCGTGATGCAACATTACATATATTTTACTTATATTTTAGCAAACATAATTGTAAAACAGATTAAACATTCTATTTTATAATAGAAAATAAAACATTTAACAAACTTATTTACAAACTATGACTAATAAGGGGGCAAGTGCGCAGTACATCAAAACTCAAAACTCACCTTTAAGTGCAAAGAAACATTTAGATGATTTTTGGTAAGTCCGAGTAACATTATACTGATAAATTAGGCAGGTACACAGAAAAACATTGTATTACCATTTCGTAGGCCGGCCACTCCTATTGCGGAGAGGGTATGGACAGGACTGTGTCTGTGAACTGGTAAATTCTGGGAGGGGGAGGAAAGGACGGATAGGGGGAATTCAGCAGAAATGACAGTTGTTTGCCTTCTAAGAAAGTATGGGAATGAATGTATAGTACTGGGACTAGCTGTATTTTGAGGAGGGATATGTGGATTGTTAAAGTGTTATCCAACAGTGCCTTGTGACATATTACCAACATAATTTGGAATATCTTCGTGAACAAGTAGAGAAATGTCAGATTTGTTGAAACATGATTTTCGTTGGCTTAATCTATTGGAATTAAACAAAATCGAATCATAGCTTTTAGCAAATTGATTGCATTCTAAATTTGTATTCATAGAGGAATTGACTTTTATAAACAATGATTTCAACGCTAGTCGAACTCCAATTTGGTTCTATACCTAATATCGTTGGATTAAGGAAATCAATATTATGATTGTAATTGGTTCTAGGCGCGGTCAAAGATTTTTGCTTTTCAAAAGGTAATTTTATATTGTTTCTATGTTTTTTATCCTGTCACCCAATCTCCTTCAAGTCTGACCTATGTATCTTAATTCACAATCAGAGCATTTTATGGAATATACCGAATTTATTGTCTTCAACTTAGGTATGGGATCTTTAACATGACGTATTAACTTAAATTTATTCATGATTCTATTAACTAGAATCACATTAGGAAAATTTTCACAACACATCTTCTTCATATTATTAATACTTTGAACGAAAGGTACAGTGAGAAGTATCTTTTCCGAAGGATTGAGAGCCTCAGGTGGATTTCTAACTTTACTGTTGTTCAAGCAAGACATGTGTAATATTTGATTCAATTTCTGGTTAAGAATCGTACTGAAGAATCTAACAGGATACGAATTCCTTAATAGTAATAAAAATACTTTCTCAATGTTTACACAATGAAACATAGAATCTGAAATCTCAAGAACTCTTTGAATCATAATAATTTTTTGATAATTGCTATTTCGATTTTGATAGAATGACATGAATAAAAATTCAAAATGATTCCTGCAAAGGTTGGTTTTGTGTACCATTTTGTGAGGCAATAGGTTAGAAACCTGTGTATTGTAAGGTCCAGAAAATTTATGGTATATTCCTGTTCACGTTCCAATGTATAGAATTCCTTCCGGGTATAGAATTTAATGTCTAATTGGGAACGAATATTTGTTTCTAACTTTCTCATTGTTATTTCACATAAGACATTGTTATTTCACGTAAAACTCCACCTATATTTATATAAAATATGTAAATATTATATATTAATATATGAGAACTATTAAAACTAATTACAAATAACTAAAATAAATATTTTTAAGAAAATAAACATAGATCAAAATATACAGTAAATCAAGATATGTGTTGTATATCATAATTTCAGAAAAACATTCATCCTATTATTGACAATAAGCATAAATTAAATACTTTCGGCATGTTGAACAAAGTGCATCACCTCTACTTTCACTGCACAAGAAACCAAGACTCCATTCGGATTGAAACTTGTTATATATTTTCTTACGTCCCACCATGACCGCCTACTGTGCATCCCTGAGAAATCGGAGCGTGGACTTCCCTTCGCCGCGGGCACTGCCTGTCCTTGCAGAACGCTTGCTTACTGCAGTACGCTCACGTTCTGTGCAGTACGCTCTGAGGAAGGCTGCAACATGTTGGCTCAAACGTCAGCCACCACATCAGAGACGCGGCTCGTACCGGATAGTCTAGACAACGCAAACTCCGGCCGCTGAAACCTACGCAGTCTCACAAAATGTAGCCATAGTCGAGAAATTCCTGAACGACACACGTTTAACTACCCGACCACCTCTGCTTGAGAATGCCCTGGCTCGAGTTTTCCAATGCCTCGAAATTGGAGTGCAATGTCTCAATCCTGCTTTGTTATGCACCTTTCTAATGCACTGCACGTTTGACTGTGTAAACCGTAAGCGTAAAGAGCATGAATGAAAAGTTTGGGAGAGAGGGCGCTTCGGTCATATTGCAACATTACTAAGTCAACAAATACAATTTTCTGTTTGTAAAACTTTTCTTTCATAATGCATGCCTACATAATTACATAATTTGATGACGTTACACGGTTTTTACTGAAATATGTGTCACTACTGTGAAATTAAAAATTAATTTATTTCCCTAAATTAATATGTTCTAGAGATACATGTGATAGGTAGCTAGAAAAAAAGCATTCGCTTTTGTTCTTGTGATTCTTATTACTTGGTTCTAATTACTTGGTTGTTACGGTTTTCTTTGATTGTGCATGCATCATAGAATACTAGTAGTATTGAGAAGAGCCAACTCTTTCTCCGGGGGTTAATTCAAATATGAGCTATAAAATAAACTAGTGGTGCTACAGAATAGCACATACTTTCCCATATTAGCTTTTCGGCCTTGCCACATACTTTAGCGAGCTGACATCTACCTCCGCACCAAGCATATTTTTTGGCGAAAATTCATTTTGGAAGTAATCATACATATAGTTTAGGCGCTAGTAGTGTACATAGACTAACAGACAGACGAACGTTTTGGAAAAAACACTTTTTTGGTGTCAGGAGACCCCAAAACATCTATTTCCGTTGAAATCTCGAAATCGATATTTCTCAGCATTACATTACTTTCCCAATACTACCTATATACGTATTTATACTGGAAAGTAACTAGTGGTGCTACAGAATGGCACAGACTTTCCCGTATTAGTTTTATATTTCCCTTGGGTCTTCACTAGCTATTCGAAATTGCCAGCTACCATCTATCACCGCCAAAAGTACATTTTTTTGCCATTTCCATAATTTTTCGGTTTCCTATTGATAGAACGAAAATATTAATTTTAGAATATTAAAGAACACAGAAACCTATCCCTAAATGGCAATTTTCTTTTAAATATTTTGTTTTAAACGTTTAAAGAAAATTGCGTTTTAGCGCTACTAAAAATGCGAAATTCGAAGCTCATTTTCACAGAAAATTTTAGAGTTTTCAAAATACTTTATTTGAAGTTATTTGAAGCACTTACACTCACAAATATCTTTACAAATTGCTGGTCATGTTATTATCTTTACAAATTGCTGGTCATGTGAATATTAAAGATGTGAGAGATCCTTTAAAAAAATTACATATGTGTATTTATTTGAAGGAAAAATCTCTATCTTCAATCTGGTAGGTGGAGAGAGACGCCGAAAAAATTCAAACTTTCACAATTTTCGAAAATTCAGAGTTATCCGTGAAAATCGGACCTATGCCATGTTAATAATTGTATTTTACTCCGTTCATACAAGAAATTTAAAGAAAAAATTTGGAGAGGTTTTTGAGAGAATTTTGAAAATGTCCGGGGGGGCTTCATATAATGTACCCCCAAATTTTGAAGAATCTTTTTCAAAATCTCAAAGCTTCGACTAGAACCCGATCGACCGGGGAATATCCATTTTGGATGAAATCCTATGTATGATTTAGGCTCTAGCTGTGTTCACAGACAGACGGACGGACGGACATTTCCTTTCAATTGGTTTTTCGATATCAAGGACCCATAAAAGACGATTTCTGGCTACACCACGTGTTAGAATTTTTTTTCTTAATTTAGCAACTGGTTTTATCCACTTTCTCGTTATCATGGCCCGGCAATGAATTTTTTATCGCCGAAAATTCGCCATTTTTTCGCGCAGCATTATATAACCTTCTCTATACTAAGTATATCACTCCGTGTATACGTACGTATACGGGAAAAGAAAAAGGAATTGATATTTTCAAAAATATGGGTTACTTCCGTTGTCTCAAATTCCATATCACCTTCGACTCACAGTGAGGACAAACTGAAATTACGCTCACAGCCATGCAATACGAATAAGGAAAATGTACTAAATGTAGACTACAACTGACAACCATGTAGTAATAATCATCTATTATAGATGGACAGAAGGAAATTTAAAAAAGCATTGTCAACTTCCAAAGATTCCTTCAAGGAAACAAGTTGGTCCGTGAAAATGTACATATAACTTATTTCCATTTAGGTAAGTCACTGGCAGAATACTGTTGGTGTCTTTATAATATATCATGTTAAGAAATTGTAAATTTTTATGTAAAAAATTGTAAATCATGTTTTTAATAAAATTGTTTTACATGTATACAAAATGTTTTGTGAATATTCTGTTTTAAGAAATATAGTATACTAAAAGAAGCCTGTTTTTAAGAAATGTGTTATTTGTGTTTACATTATAATTCACACCTACAATATCCATGGAGCCGAGACTGCTCCAGGCACATCCGCCTTAGCAATCTCGGCTACCCAGTTCTGTGTCTCTCTGTGTTTGAACAAAAATGCCATCGCTGTTGTATAATTGCTATATTTTGATATAAATTTAATGAAATTCGCATTTTGAAAGAGGAAAATGTTACTAACCAAAACCAAGTTCTGATGTATTAATTCCAGAAGTCGTTCAGCGTATAGTGGGTCCATTGTACTGCTATGTACTTTGAAATAAAACCCATTAAGTCATATAGCACTTAAAAATACTTTCTTCAATAGTAGCTGTAACATATATATTTTTAATTTTTCATTAAACGTCAATCCTCTTTCTTTAATTCATATGACACTACTTCTTAGCTACATGCCACTGTCCACATTACTATACAGAAGTAGGTATGTATTCAATGAAAAATAAATCCCTATTTTTTTGGTTCACAGAAAAATACTTTTCGCCAAAACTCAACTTTTCTCCCACACTCCCTAACCGAAGGAGTATAAAATCTACTTCAAGCTCAACTAGTAGCTAAAAATTGTATTAAGATGCTATCTGTATTAAATGTGTCTTAGGTTGAACGCACTGCCAGTACCGTTTCCAATATGTGATGCTCATAATTATTCGCGGCCGCGGATGGTGTAGCATAAAGAGTGCTTCCGTAAGGTTGATTGATTGTTTAATTAATGATTCTGGCTGCGTAAACTGTTGAGGTTATTCGTCCCGTAAGTGTACCGTAGGTTTTTTTTGCTCGGAATCCCCCCCTGGAGTGAGATCCTGCGCCGATCTACCGTCGGCTAGCGAGGATTTCCCGACCAGGTATCTCCCACCAGCAAAGCACTGCCTTCGCCGGACAAGCTCTAGGCTCCCGACCGGTCTGCGGATATGTGTTTATAAGTGCAGTG
The DNA here is from genome assembly GCA_031308135.1 of Acheta domesticus. Taxonomy (NCBI): domain Eukaryota; kingdom Metazoa; phylum Arthropoda; class Insecta; order Orthoptera; family Gryllidae; genus Acheta; species Acheta domesticus. The sequence continues at coordinate 229,532,694 of JAHLJT010000631.1, forward strand.
AATGTAAGTGTAAGTGTAAGCAAGAAAGAGTGAGGATGAGATAAGAAAAAAAGGAAGGAAGAAAAGATCGCGCGCGTCTGTGGCCCGTTTGTTAGGATACTGCTCCGGGATTCACCTGGTATTGATCGAACAAATCACGTAAAACTACCGGATCAGAGCAGCCGGTCGCTAGAATTCCCCTCCAGATAGCAACAGAACTCGACCTATCTAGCTAGTGTCGAAAAGCCTACAATCGTCGGGTCTCTAAAGTAGGACCTCCCGGTCAGAGGCACTTGAATGACATTAGTTGATACCCTAACCCATCTTTCGGTGCTTCCGTAAGGGCAAGCCATGATTTTCATTCTTTCTACACACAGTTGGCCATAATGACAGATGTAATTAGCAAACATCTTGTGATTAAATTACTAAAAATGTGTTTAAACGTAGATAATATAAAAGCATTACCTAGCTTTGCATCCATGTTTTGGGTAAAATTGCTGCATGTCGAAGGCAACAGAAACTAGTGGTGCTACAGAATGACACAGGCTTTCCCGCGTTAGTTTTCTATTTCCTTGAGTCTTCGCTAGCTATTCCGAATTGCCACATACTCTTTCTACTCTACTCTATACATACTCTTTCTACTCTATCACCGCCAAAAGTACATTTTTTTGTCATTTTCTAAATTTTCTCTGTTTCCTATTGGTAGAACGAAAATATTAATTTTAGAATATTAAAGAATACAAAAACCTAGCCCTAAATTGCAATTTTCTTTACAAATTATGTGCCGTTTTAAAGAAAATTACGTTTTAGCGCTACTAAAATGCGAAATTTGAAGCTCATTTTCACAGAAAAGTTTTGCGTTTTCAAAATATTTTATTTGAAGTTATTTCAAGCACTTAGACTCACAAATATAATAATGTTTACAAATTGCTGGTAATGAAAATATTAAAGATATGAGAGATCCTTTAAAAAATACAAATGTGGTAATTTTGAAAAAACAAATAAATTCCTCAAAATAAACATTACGTCATATTAAAGATTGTAATTAGCACTATCCGTTACAAAAGTTTCAAGAAAAAATTTGTAGCCGTTATGAGAAAATGGCGTTTGAGCGTTTCTGAAAAGGCGAAATTTTGAGCTACGTTTCACAGAAAACTGTTGTGTTTTCGAGAAACTTTACTTGACATTATTTAAAGCACGTGTACTCGTAATATGATAATGTGAAAAAATCGCTGCTAATGTAAATATTATTGACGTGAGAAACATGTGAAAAAATTTAATTTTTGTAATTTTTGAAAAAAACAACCTATTGAGCAATATGACATCAGATAGAGTACATTACCACTATCCCTACCAAAAGTTTAAAGAAAAAATTTGGAGCCATTTTTGAGAAAATCTTGTTTTTGTAATATTTTAATGTTGCACATATTGCACGCAATATTGCACGAAAACTACTAAATTTTGAGAAACATTTGCATGACCTTTATGAAAGAACTCAATATGCAGAACAAATTTTATTTGAAGAAAAATCTCTATCTTTAATTTTGTAGCTGGAGAAAGACGCCGAAAAAATTCAAACTTACACAATTTTCGAAAATTCAGAGTTGTGCGTGAAAATCAGACCTATGCCATGTTAATAAGTGTATTTTACTCTATTCATACAAGAAGTTTAAAGAAAAAATTTGGAGCCGTTTTTGAGAAAATGTTGAAAATCCCCGGGGGGCTTCATATAAAGTACCCCCAAATTTTGAATAATCTTTGTCAAAATCTCAAAGCTTTGACTAGAATCGGATGGACCGGGAAATATCCATTTCGGAAGAAATCGTACGTATGGTTTAGGCGCAAGCAGTGTTCACAGACGGACGGACGTTTTCCTTTCAATTGTTTTTCGGTATCAATGGCCTAGAAACAGGGTTTTTGGCTATACCTAATGTTAGAGGATTTTTTTAATTTAGCAACTGGTTTTATCCACTTTTTCGTTTTCACGGCCCGGGTAATTAATTTTTTTCCGCCGAAAATTCGCCACTTTTTTTGCGCAGCATTTCATAACTTTCCCTATACTATGTATATCACTCCGTGTATACGTACGTCTACGGGAAAGTAAAAATGATCACAAAAGGGAAAACTAATGAACTTAAATAAATTGTTTTATGACAATCGAATTCATTAATGCAATAGAAATATTGACTTGCCAAATCTTTAAACAGTTGGTTTTGAAAGTGCTAATAAGCTGTGTCCTAGCATATTTTATTAGCTTGTTATATCATTCTATTCTTTTATGAAGCATGTCTCTATGCACTATTGAAGACCTATAAAGAAATATCCAGTTTTTTAAGTTATTTGTGGTACATCGTCTCTTACTTACATATTGTAAGTATTTTGATAGTGTTTTTTCAGTGGTAGAACTCGTAACATGAACTAATGGTTTCTGAATCCACTTCTTTAGTAGGCAGACTTATTTTCTATAAATGGTACAGGTTCAAAGTAGAAGAGGAATTAAAACTTCGCAAATCATCTATAATTGCATTATCCTGCACTCGCGGAAATCACGGGACAAGGGCTAGAATGTTGGAGTAAATTTTAGAAGTGATTGAAGTGAATATAAATGTTCGACAGGATGTCGATTCTAATTAGTGAGGAATAAAGTGGCATTATATTACATATGAATTTCTATGAAGAGTTTACGTGTCATAATAATCCGTTCAACTCTTTCATTCGCTGAATCATTTTTCAAAACTGCTTGTTTGTAAACCTACGTTCAAAACAAGCAGCATATTAAGCAGCCACGTGCTTTGAAGACACATTGATGCACCAGAGCGACCTTAGTCAAAATTCCTTCACAATATGGTAAAATATTGTCTTATTGCCTGATGGAATGGACCAAAGAACGTACAAACTGGAAAGTCATTCCTCACGCACTCTGCTTCCGTGAGGACGACCGGTCAGCGTTTCCGCTGCGTCGCGTGCGTATTTGTTTACCCCTGAGCGCGGGACCACACGGAAAACGCGTGTTTGTGTTGCTGGCTCGTTTGCTGCGTGACTGGCGTCTTGAGAGGAATGAGCGCACAGCTGCCCTCGCTCGGCCACCTCCCCTCCCCTCCCTCCCCTCCCCTCCGCCCCACCCCGCCCCGCCCACATCTCACGCCCCCAGCTCCCAGCCCCGCCCCCGCCGACGCTGCTTCCAGAGCTAAATGGTGCGCTGTTGCTGAGCTGTTGCTGCTGCGGCACAAGCGTCGTCTCAGACGCGTCCGCCATTGTCCCAGCTGCTCGTGTCGCGTCTCTTGGCGCCGTGCGTCGAGACACCCGCATCAGGCTGGGTAATTACCTTGTTAGACAATTAGTAATTTCTAGAGCCCGGAAGTTAAAGAATTTTTTTTACTTAAAATAGGCAGGAAAAGAGGCATTTATTTTACTAAAATAGGCATGAAAATGCATTTATTCTGGCTACAGTAGGGGGGAGAACACAGTAAACGTTACAAAATCACGATTTAAAAGTAATTAGTGTAAAAAATTAATAATTACAATGACAAAAAATAATAATTAAATATTACAATAATAATTACAACCGTTTCTTTGTAATCTTGATTTGCACATGACCATCCAGTACGTCGACTAGGAATTTATTTTACTCGCGACGCTCGAACTCGCAACGAAATGCTATTGTGGTCTCCCTTTTGAAACTTGAAGTGGTATCAGTGAAAACGGAATTGTAGATTTCTGCTGGGTCCCGGCTGGGGCAGTGCCCGGCTAGTGGGAGATGTTTGGTGGGTGAAAACCTCTGTAACCGACGTGTAGTTCGGCGTCAATGTCGCCATCCAGCGGGGGAACATCACCGCCATCTCCCACTATAAAAACATGATCTACACTTGCGGGACTAATGACCCTAGCAGTTGACGAGACCAGAATCATCAATCGATACTGCCCCAGGACATTTTTGCTGCTGCAGGCCACTACTTTATTTAAAAAATGATGATGATACCGACGACGAGAAGTGCCGCACACCAGGATCTTTCAGTATAGGTTATCGGAAGTGCGGAGCCGTCTGAAATAGACGAGTACTTCCTCCAATATTGGCAGTGTGGGCAGAACACTGCAAAATGGCAAACGATGCGGACAGCGGCTTCCGTAACAGTAGGCTTTCTTCGCCAATCGTTTTAAATTCTCTATTGGAGGTAACGTATCTTTTTAAATGGACTGTGGTTGTAACGCGCAATGCTCTCTGTGTCACAAGATAATGAATCATATTAAATGGTCTAATGTACGTCTGCATTACGTAGCTACACTAATCACAACGTAGATAATAACAGATAAGTCTAATTAAGCCGCAAGACGCATTCCTCCAATAAAGTGCATTACTTTTCTATTTAGCAGGGAGTATGTTGTACAATTGAATGAAAGTAATATTAATAAAAAAATGTTTTCAATTCAAGCTGATATGATACTTTGTCGTTCAGAAACGATTCTTGTACAATAAATCATAGATAATTTTCTATTATTCGAAGAGAAATGTACAGTAAAAGAGGATGAAGCTAGAGTCAACTAATATTTCAAAACTTGTTTTCGGTTGAAACCATTTGCAGAAAGTAAAAATATCTAGTGACGTTAATGTTTATATTTTCCTTGTTTTCTCTTTTCAGTGAAAATAATTTGCTTCTGTGATTAGTTTTGATTATCTTTGTTATTAGGTGATAGTTGAATTCATTAACTCACTGCTTTTCTTTCAATTGTTTATTTTTATTATCACTAATTTTCCATTCACTAATATTCTCAATAAATAAATATTGAACCTATTGATTATTTTTTCGAAATACGAAAAAAAAAAGAAAAACGTAAATTTGTGAGTTGACGGCATTGGGGTGCAATTTACGACAGCACTGCGTTGTACGCTGTATCTCCCACCAGCGTGGCATCTACCCAGCCAGGAGAAGCTCTATGCTCCCCACAGTTCTCCCGACAATCTGTGGTAGTGTAGTGCATGTCAGTATGTGTGTAAGGGGAGAGGATAGGACAAGGAAGAGGAAAGATCGCGCGCGGACCTTGGCCTGATTGTTAGAGTAGTGCTCCGATATTCGCCTTGTGTTGTACGGAGAAACCACGGAAACTACCGATCCGAGCAGCCGGCCGCTAGAATTCTCCTCCAGACACCGGCGGAACTCGACCCAGCTATCTAGTCCTATCCTACCAATCCTGGAACTCGAACTCCCCTGTCAGATGCACCCAAGGACCTCCATGTAAGAGGCATTGATTCCCTGAGTCACCTAAGCCAGAGAGTACCGCGAGGGACGAGCAGGTTCTCCCTTGTGGTTCTCCCTTGTGGTTCTCCCTTGTGGTTCTCCCTTGTGGTTCTCCCTTGTGGTTCTCCCTTGTGGTTCTCCCTTGTGGTTCTCCCTTGTGGTTCTCCCTTGTGGTTCTCCCTTGAGGTTCTCCCTTGCGGTTCTCCCTCGTGGTTCTCCCTTGGGGTTCTCCCTTGAGGTTCTCCCTTGAGGTTCTCCCTTGAGGTTCTCCCTTGAGGTTCTCCCTTGAGGTTCTCCCTTGTGGTTCTCCCTTGTGGTTCTCCCTTGTGGTTCTCCCTTGTGGTTCTCCCTTGTGGTTCTCCCTTGTGGTTCTCCCTTGAGGTTCTCCCTTGTGGTTCTCCCTTGTGGTTCTCCCTTGTGGTTCTCCCTTGTGGTTCTCCCTTGTGGTTCTCCCTTGTGGTTCTCCCTTGTGGTTCTCCCTTGAGGTTCTCCTTGAGGTTCTCCCTTGAGGTTCTCCCTTGAGGTTCTCCCTTGAGGTTCTCCCTTGAGGTTCTCCCTTGAGGTTCTCCTTGCGGTTCTTCCTTGCGGTTCTCCCTTGCGGTTCTCCCTTGCGGTTCTCCCTTGCGGTTCTCCCTTAGAGTTCTCCCTTGGGTTCTCCCTTGGGGTTCTCCTTTGGGGTTCCCCTTGGGGCTCTCCCTTGGGGTCCTCCCTTGGGGTTCTCCCTTGGGGTTCTCCCTTGGGGTTCTCCCTTGTGGTTCTCCCTTGAGGTTCTCCCTTGAGGTTCTCCCTTGAGGTTCTCCCTTGAGGTTCTCCCTTGAGGTTCTCCCTTGAGGTTCTCCCTTGAGGTTCTCCCTTGAGGTTCTCCCTTGAGGTTCTCCCTTGAGGTTCTCCCTTGAGGTTCTCCCTTGAGGTTCTCCCTTGAGGTTCTCCCTGAGGTTCTCCCTTGAGGTTCTCCCTTGAGGTTCTCCCTTGCGGTTCTCCCTTGTGGTTCTCCCTTGTGGTTCTCCCTTGTAGTTTTTCCTTGTGGTTCTCCCTTGAGGTTCTCCCTTGAGGTTCTCCCTTGAGGTTCTCCCTTGTGGTTCTCCCTTGTGGTTCTTCCTTGCGGTTCTCCCTTGTGGTTCTCCAGATTGCTTGCCGGTTGAGTCGCGGATGGAGTTGCCCCATTTAAATCTTTGAGATCTCGTTGAGTATGCACGAACTCTGTATGGAACGCTACCTACTTCTTTGAGACGCAAACTCCTTGAGCGATTATGTGAAATTTCAGCGTTTCTCGAGAATATTAAAGACCTGGATCAATACACGTGCATTTGTATTTGATTGATAAAGATAGTGATGATACAAGAACGTTTGATCCCTAAAGGACAGGAGTCTCCCGCTTGCTCAAGGGCTTCTTTCTTCTGGGTAGCCAGGCCTAAAGAGATTTTGCATTATCTATGGCATGACTAATTCTCTGTACCCGTTTACATTTACATGACACTATGGCGCTATCTTAATTTATGCACACTATCAGTTTTCAGTTTTATTGTCACTATCACAGTTTATTTTTTATTAATTCTTCACTCTCTCGCTTATACACTACCTTAATTTTTACTCTACACCTTTTCTAACACTTTCAATAAAGTTTTGTGTTATATTTATAACTTTTTCTTCCACATTTCTCCCATCTCTTGCTATCCTCCTACCACAAAATTCTTGAATGCGTCGGACCACCTCTATTTAGGACGTCATCTGCTTATTTGTTTCCTTGTCTTTGGTCTCATGCTGTTACCTTCCACGTCATAATCCCGCCATGAGACCTTCTCCCATTTCCATTTTTGTTGTCGTGCCTGGGCTGCTATGTTCTTTAAACAGCTCAGATTTCCAATTTTTAATTTCTCGCTATGGAGTAGAGAGAAGGTATGTAATGCTGCGCGAAAAATGGCGAATTTTCGGCAGAAAAACTATTATAACAGGGCTCTGGTAACAAAACAGTGAATAAATCCAATTGCTAAATTTAGAAAAATTCCTCTAATACGTAGTGTAACCACAATCCATGTTTTGCGGGTCCCATTTACCGAAAAATAGAATGACGGCAATCTGTCTGGTGTTGCGTGTAGTGGCGGTTAAAACATAGGTACGCCCACCGCCACTCATACCCTCGGCGGCGCCACGTCACCGCGGGAAGGCGCGCCACGGCAGCGCCGGGGCGGTGGCTGCGGCGGGGATGGAGGGGTAGCGCACACCCCTCCCCCCCCCTCGCCCTCCCCGGGCGGGGACCGGGCTGGCTGCGGCCGGGCGGGCCGGCACTTGTGAGATTGCGTCCGCAACGGAAAGACTTAACTATCCAGATATTCATTGTGTTCGACCCTGCTTGTTTATTGGAATTTGTATTTGGTATTTGGACTTAGATTCTGAACTGTGTAACGACCTGGCAGCTTCTTTGGAACTTCTTTTGGATTACGGCACCTTGGCAGTGAACACTGTACTGGTCACTTCATTGCGGTCCCTGGAATTTGGAACCAAAATTTTAGTTGTGGGGATACTTTACATGAAGCGCCTGGGACATTTTCAAAATTTTCAGAAACATGGCTCCATCGATTTTGGTTAAATTCTGTTGTTGTATAGTGTGAAAGACGTTTAAAAGAATGATGCAGATCTCTGGACCGTTGAAAAGCCTTATATTTCGAAAATAACAAAAGTTAAAACATTTCCGGAGTCTTCCTACAACTAAAATATTAAAGATAGAGATTTTTCCCTTAATGAAATCTGTTCCTTAAAGGTAGATTTTGAAATAAGATAGTCTTCAATTTTTCGAAACTTAAATTACTTTTCGCATAATTTTGTGTCAAAATACGAACGAGAATGTGCGTGCTGTTTTAGCACCACTAGTTTCATTCTTCACCATATTTCTCAATCGAATGTTTAGGATTTTCGTCTTCAAATCTCTTTGTCAGTCTCTTAGTGATTGCGTCAATTGGTTGTTGTCAATAACGTTGGGTCAATAAAGTCTTTTAGTGTGAGACACCGAGTCTGAACTCCATAGGGTAATATCGGAAGTGCATAGCTCTCTCTCTAAAAGTCGAAACTTTAATTATATGTTGACATGCTGGTCTTCAAGAATGACTACAGTAACTAAAATTTTCCCCAAGTCAGACCAACCCTGGGTACCCCGGATGCTGACTGACGGATACAAGGAGCAACAGGCCGGACTTGGACCCCAGCGATTATTACCACTTCCCCAAGCTAAAGGAACACTTAGGTGGCAAACGCTTCAAGAGCGACGATGAAGTCCGAGCGGAGGCCACACGCTTCCTCAACGGATTGGATCGGAGGACTTCTTTGACTTAGGAATACAAAGCTGGAGCACCGTCTTCAAATGTGTTTCGAAAAAAAAATGGAGACTATGTTGAAAAATAGACAACAGTGTAAGCTTTTCAAAGATGTGTAAATTAATAACAATAAATAATGTTTTCTATTTGTAAAAAATATGGGAATCTTACTTTTGATATAACCCTCGTATTTTTTTTTTTAAATTGGACCTCGTTTTGCACCTCTTTGTAGTTTAAATTTTGGGTCAATATTTCTGTATTAACTTTTGAAAAGTTACATTTGTACATTTTTTGTAGAATTCTCCTATTTTTGAATACTTATTCTTTCTTCTATATTCTTCTTTAATGGGCATACAATGCTCTCGTGTTCCTCGGCATCGACTGCTTTTGGGTAGTCAATAAATAGCTTATAAGATATATAGTGCTAAATAATATTTTACGATAACACACCTGGTCTTATTATCCTTAATATTTAAAACTCTATCACACTTCATTTTCTCTTTTGATCACTCCGATCTGATTTCATTTCTGCCTTCATCCGCCTACGCTGTAGAATGTTATTTCTTACCAATCAAATTAATTTTATTATACGAGATGTAGCAATGCACAGATTTTGGCACGAACTATAGGAAGTGCACGTGTGAATGAGAAAAAAATAAATACTTACTGTATAATTACATACTGTAGTACATAAATATTGAAAAAGTCAGTGTACGTTAATTATTCCCGTATGCTGAATCTTTAAGTTCTGATAGTTTCAGTAAAATCTACACAAACAAAATCTACACAATTGAATGTAGAACTTCGCCGATCTACTTTAATTTGCATTTTGAAAATTTGAATAACTTTACGATAGTATTAATTCCAGCAATTAATATTCATCCTTTCTATCTCCGTATTGTTATAGTTATAGCTTACGAACTTATTCTTCATGAAAGCTCATATTTTCCCAGTTCTGCAATGTTATTTTGTTTCCGCCTTAGTCACTAGCTCAGTTAACAAGGACACTCCACTCGAAATTAATATTGATTTTTACGGCGATTACGCGGGCGAGGAAAGTTACGCGCCAGAGTAGGTAGAAGATTGCCGGGAAGTCATTCTAAGAATTTGTGTTATGAATTTTAATCACTACTAAACAACTACAACTGAACTAGGTAAAAATGTGTCATATCATTCATATGACTGGGAGAGGTGGCTCAGGGCATCAATTGATGTCACTGCAGTGAATCTGACCGGGAGGTCCTACGTTCGAGTCCCAACGGAGACCAGATTTTCGACTCTAGCGAGATAGATAGGTCAAATTCAATCGAGAATTTGAGAATTCTAGCGGCCATCTGGACTGTTTGGTATTTTTCCATGGTTTCTTCGATCAATACCAGGCGAATGCCGGAGCAGTACCCTAACCGGGTTACGGACCGCGCGCGAACTTACCTCTCTCTTCCTTGTCGTATTCTCACCCCTTACACACCCCTTACGTACTTATAATTATAAGCACTACACTACCACACATGTCGGGAGACCGATCGGAAACTTAGTGCTTGTCCCGGCTAGGACGGTGCCCTGCTGGTGGGCGCACTACATTTACAGGATTAATGACCTTAGCAGTTGACATGCCCGGAATCAATCAATCAAAAGGAAAGCTTGTGCAGAAACAGAATAGCAACAGAACGGAAATGAGTATGTTACGCTGAACGGAAGTGAACATGCACGAGACTTTTAAATATAATAGTATCAGAGTAAAAGAAATTTCAAAATTTTATAATAGCTTCAAATATAAGATATATATAACTGTAGTACATACAGTCCCATTTTTTACAGAATGTTCGGCGGCTTACAAATGAGAACAGAGGTACAGTCAATTCATCGTTTTGATTTACTTGATATTTTTTATGTTAATATTGTTAATTACATCCACTAAGAAACAGTTTTGTTGATATTTGTTTTGTTTTGTTTTGTTTCGTTTTGAACACATTCACTTCATCTTACAATTTTCTTAAAAAGAAGGTTAAGTCCACTCTCAAAACTTTGACTCTCTACTTGTGTTTTCCTTGTAAGTCGACTTTCATGTTCTTTGACTCATGTTTTTCAAGATGCAAACATAAGATTTGAAATATACATCATTCTAGAACTTCCTTAATAGATTTGTTTATGAGGACTTCCACTGCATTATTCCCATCATAAACATTGCTCGAACATTCGTCAATTGAATACTTGGAGTGATATTTCTTTGATAGTGCACACTTCGATACTCGCAATTTTTTTCGTCCCCATCTCCCCCATCGAACAAGACCTGACAAACTGCCTGTCATAGTTTAATTATTATTCCTCCTCTACTTCCTTCACTTGTGTCGTCGCCGTCTCCATTAGTCCAAAGTCACTCTTGCGAGCCATCACGTACGCACTTGCTCTTGCGTCGAGGCACCGAACGCATTCCCGCACGTTAATTTACAGGGAGATGTAGCTCAACGGATGTCACTGCAGTGAATCTGACAGGGAGGTTCTAGGTTCGAGTCCCGACGGTGGCAGGATTTCCGACATTAGCTAGGTCGAGTTCTGTCGCTACCTGGAGAAGACTTCTAGCGTCCGGCTTCTTGGATCGGTAGTTTTTTGTGGTTTCTCCGATAAACGCCAGGCGAATGCCGGAGCAGTACCCTAACAAAACGGCCTTGGACTGCGCGCGATCATTCCCTCCTCTTCCTTGTTGTATTCCTTACTTACACACACACACACACACACACACTAACATGCACTACACTGCCACACATGTTTGGAGACCAGTCGGGAGCTGAGAGCTTGTCCCGGCTGGGGCGGTGCCCCGCTGATGGGAGATATATGGTTGGGAAAGCCCCGCTAGCCGACAGTAGCTCGGCGCCGGATCTCGGCATCCAGCGGGAGAAGATCACGGAAAAGTATGCACTACACTTACGGGTCAAATAATCTTAGTAGTTGACTTGCCCGGAATCACTAACAGCCAACCAATGAACCATACGTTAATTTCATTCAGACCTCCTGCAGCTTAATTGTATCCATTTCAGTTTCGGATATTGATGAGGTATTAGCCCACAACCCGATGAAAATGGCTAGTTTCATTTGATATGAATTTTTATTACCATTTCCACCACCAATACTACTGACTAATTTATTTAATTTGTCTTTTAAATTCACATTTTAATATTTACAAAAATAATTTATCCTCGCCTCAGCAAAAATATCCATAGTATAATTAGCTGAGTTTTCCTTACCTACGTAAACAACTGATAAAAGTAAATTTGTTGAAGAAAATCCATATTATAGTATCTGAGGGGACCGTTGTTGTCAGTTTCATGAAGATAAGGAAGTTCAGACTGTATCACTACTTCAGACCGTATGACCCACTAACTAGAAATTACTTTCTTAATCGTTTTGTTTTCTTTCTTCCAAAACAGTTCGAAAGAAAGACAGTTGACTGTTGGTTTTACTCAGTGACGTAGCGTGAGTGGAGACGAGGAAAAGATTAATACGTAGAATTTCGTATACAAATATGTCTGTAGAATTTATTCTTTTTCAATTCTAAGATTGGTATGAGAGAAGAAGCCAGAATCCCCTATGCTGTCTGCGACCTGGCAGCTAGGGCATGAGAAAACCAAGTTCAATTTTCTGTAAATTAAAACTGCGAGCGCATTGCAGTATAGCGAAATGACAAAAACATAACACAGAGTAGGTGAGTGTGTATGTTTGTGAGTATCGTGAGTGCGTGTGTTTGTGAGTAACCTGAGAGTGAGCATGTATGATGTGTGTATGATGTTCATGTGAGATGTGAACGTGTGTGTTAGTGAATGTTAGTGTACGTGAGAGTACAATTGTATGAGAGTGTTTGTGTGTGTGATGAACCACATACGAAACTACAACGTGCATCATGCGTGATGTCAGTAACGGAAAACTATAGAAAAAATTTTTATCGCAGTAAAATATTTGATTCGATAGCAGCTTTACTATCAATTTCCTTCTTTCACATTTGAGCAAAAAGTAGCATTAAAATAAATGTAATGGGGTTGCAATGAATGTTTGGAAACGTACTTAATTTAATGTCTTGTGTGAGTTGCTACTTTATCCCGATACCTAAAAGGCGCTAAGATAATAAAAACCCGGTTGTTTTTATGATGCAAACCATATAAATGAAAGAAAAAACATTTAATGAAGTCTTAGATTGCGTGACACTGCAGATGGATAGAAGGCATATTTGACATCATATCATTCGACGAATTGATAAACTAGGTACAATAAACATAATACCGACGGCGATTTCCGGCGAAACAGCTTGACAAACATGCCAGATGGTTCCCCTATTTATTTAAAACCATTACACTATTAGGAATCAATTGATGAGCATTTACCATAGTGACAAGATGCTGCCAGGTACACTAATGTTAGAATATATTTTTTAAAAGGGTGCTAAATATGTTTATCAGGAAACTTATATGGTTAAATGTGTGTAGAGTCAACACTGTTGACGATTCCAGTTACTCGTTTCCTCGGAAGGTTCTTTAAGAATCCTCAAGCGTTTAAGTTGGTGTCTGTGGAATTCAATGATGAATTCTAAACTGTCAAACTTAGCAATGCCGTTTCTTAAAAGGAATTTTTCTCTTGTGCACATGATATCCGTCATTTAAAAGAGCGGGTGCAGATATTTCCGCAAAAACCAGGATGAGCCGCGTGGAATTTATTTACAAAAAAATTACTCATGAGATACGTTTTACCGTTCACCTGTTGCAGTTTTCATTTTATAAATGTGTGTGAAGTTGAAAGACTTAAGCCACAGTGCCATCAACGTAATTTGGATTCAAGGTTAGTGGAAGTGTGAAGAGGTGGTCAAAACTGAAATTCATTCATTCTTTATTTATTTATTTATCAACGACAATTCGCTACCGCTGAATAGCGCTTCCATTCGCGTGTTATTATGAGATTTAAATGAGACGCGTTTTCATATAAACATATAGTGGAAAATGTGGAAATGCCTCCACAGCGGGCAGTTTTGCCACTCATGATTTCGAAGTGACGCAAGATTCCTGGATAGCCGAATTCACTAAGACTGAAGTGCCGTAGCTTCCTCGGCTGGAAGGGTCGCGGGTTCGAGTCCCGCCTCGGGCATGGATATGTGTGTGTGTGGGGGGGATGTTCGTGTTGCCCACACGTGTCCTTCACACAGTTCCCCAAAAATTTAAACTATCACGGGGGTCGCTATATGAACCAGTTGTTAAAAAGCGGCCTAAAAACGTAACGAAACCAAGTGGAGTAAGATATATAAAGAGGAAGATAGAAACACTAGAATTCAGTATGCGTACGCATACTGAATTCTAGTGTTTCTATCTTCCAACAAGGTGTTTGTACATGGTGCCTCGGTATTGAAAAGTAGATCAGTCGATCTAACATCAACACTGTATTTAAGGAGCGGTAAATTCATTTAGAGTTCCTTTGTTGATGCAATGTAACAATATATGATTAATCGAGAGTGGCGTGCACTTTGGAATTCAGATACACGAGAACATGTTTTAGGTTTCTGAAAATGAGCTCGGGAAGAATAATGCATGTTGGGAAAGTTCGTCAGGGTGGCAGGCAAATGGCAAGCAACTCATCCACACTACTCAGGATTCGGCGAGCGGACGCTCGCTGAATACCGAAAGTAGGAGCCGCCTTTGGAGGGGATAATTGTCGTACGCAGAGTGCATGAAAAATCTTAAAATTACTGGTATTAACGTGCATTACGTAACGTTTCTATGTGCTACAATTAAAAAAAAACTGTATGCAAGAAATGTAGCCATGTTTGATGTGTCAATGTAATCTTCTCAGTCTACCAGAAATATTGACTTTTCCTTAATGAGGCGTCATTCTCGTATCTTTCCCTAATTAATACTCTTTTCTAGCCAGAAGAGAACAATGAAAATCAGGATTGCTAGATGTGGTGGCTAGAAATATGGAAAGGAAGGTACCATATGGTACGATGGAAATTTAGAAATTATGGCATAATAGCGGTACATTTTGCTCATGTATGTTTTTACTTGATATCACATTATAATAAATGGATAACATTTGTTATGTGAACAACTATTCCCTAACCTTGGTATTGTGATCAAAATATAATCGGTTATTCCGTGTCCCTGAAAGAACTTTCCTTCAGATTTCACCAATTATAATCTTTGGCTTTATTGTGTTTCAATTTTTCAAGGATTCTACGTGTTTGATTCGAAGACTTTTGCCGATATACTCCGAAAAACGCGCATTTAAAATGAAACGTATCAGAAGTGAAACTCTTGAAAGGAAAAAGAAGGCTCGGGGCACAACAACTGAAAAAAAATTAACTTTTGTTGATTTTTATTCCAATGCAATACATTAATTTTGAGCATACAAAATAAAAACAAACTTGTTAAGATATTCTAATAAGTGTTTCTTCGAATTTCTTAAAGAAACGTTTGTAATTCGATTTTTAATGGATTTGATAGATTTTTCCGATATGTGTACGTATTGGTTGGCGTGCGCATATGTAAACAACTTTTATTCATTATCTTTCTTTTAAAACCTTTATTAACGGGATGTATGTTACAAGTTCTCGAAATATATTTGTCAGATAAAAATAAGGGTGATGTGAGAGATTTCAACAAACTGAAAGAAACTAATATATTTTTCAAATTTTTGCGTTAATATTTTTGTACTTCCTGGTTTTTCTTTTGTCCTTTCAGTTGTATTCTGGAGTCAATTATGCGTTTCTTTCTCTCGAAAGCTAGGAAAGTATTCAAAACAAATTAATTTACTCCAAACTATCTGCATTAAACTTATTACACTTCCAATAAAAAACCCATCAAATCACTTTACATGGTATGTCCATGTGCCCTTAATTAAATAAATAAAATTGCCTGAAGATTAGCATTCAAAAAGAAACTTCACAACTGTCTTCAGATGCGTACAAAAAATTGTCAATAAAACCAAGAACTGGGAACGCCTACAGCACCAGCACACTTTGACATTTTTTTCTAATCCCAGATAAGCCATTTACAGCTAGTGCTTAATGTGATAGATTTTTGGCAACGAATAACCACATGTGATACCCTTAGTCATCTGTTAGTTATTTTTGTGTTGGGATAGTCAATGTTTTGAACTTAAGATTTTTTTTCATTTATTTACAGTCGTAGGGACAGCTAAGGTCATTAACGACTCAAAACTTGTACATTGGTTTCACAATTGTTATGTGTACTTAATAAATAAATAAAAACATTCAGACTGAATACAATTTATACATACTACACACACACTGTAAGAGGTCACAATATATAATAATATACTTCAATTGCAGTTTACTTTGCTAGTATACCTTTGCATTAAATTTTAATAAATATAATGATATCTTTACAGAATTGGATCACTCTAACTTGGTAATCAATAAAAGTAAGAATAGAATCCGGGCTTGGATTCTGTAGAGATTTTTGTCTGGATTGTACAGGGGCCATTGGATACCTATTAGTACGTCTCATTGCATATGAGACATATTAATAGGAATATTACAGTGGTCACATATAGGGACTGGATTCATTTCTATCTTCTAGGTGTCTTAGTTTGCAGTATCCATTTCTAATCCTTGTAATAGCAACTCGTTGTGATGTAGGCATTGTTCGTTTGTTCAACTTCTGTTCCTCCGTCAGGCTGTGCACAGACGTTCCCACAGACGTTATGCTATGCAATGTCTTCCACAGTCCGCCGTTGGTCACTTTTGACGGCCACATACACCGCAGTAATGACACGATGAGCCTGTCCTCGGAGATTATTGTCTTCCAAAGATATCCGACCTTCTCAAAATCGTTTATTTCACTCTACCACGCGCGCACATGACGCACTGTGTACACTAAGCAGACGCACTACACCTCGCTGTAGTGCGTTGTTCGCTGTCTCCATGGTGATGTCGGATGCGCAGAGGCTCGCTGCCCTCGCTTCGAACTCGTCTAACAGACAAAATGGCAGAGCGGTGGAAGTCCGCACTGTACCTTCCTGATTCCTTGTAGAGAACACATTTACCAGCGTTAACAACTTCCGTGCCACGGTCGTTATACAGTCTTGTCTCGTTTTTTTTTGACTGACACTCATTGTTGACGCTACGAGCGAGGCACGCCAAGAAAAACTCAAGTGTTTGAAAAAATTCCGGTATGCACAATTCTGCTGGGTGGGAGCGAGGAGGAAAAAGCTATTCCTGTTGCGAATACGTTATTAATAGATAGAAGATCCCCTTGGTAAAATAATATCGCCCGTAGAATTTCTTTTGCTAACAAACGACGCCATCAGCTACTTCCTCTCGTTAAATACAATACTTCACTAAGTATACTAACTAAATTACACATTTATAAAACAATGATTCTGCCTATAATATCTTAAGCGTGTCCAATTTGAGGATCATCATCTAAAACTAACAATAAAATACAAATTTTTCAGAATGCCTGTCTAAGAACTATTATTAAAGCCCCCTTGTGTATTTCAAACATACAAATGCATTCTGAGTTTAGGTATTCTTCCAATTAATTTTTTTCTACAAATTTCAGCAAAATTCTTCCGCAAAATAAATAATATTCCATCTGCACTTCATTATGAAGTAGGTAAACATAATACCTATCGTAAGCGACTAGAATGCAAATTACCAAAATAATTTTTCGATCCTCCATACCCTCCTTTCGAATCTTATTTAACTACTTGAAATACTTTTTTCTTGATGCGTGAGCGGCATTTTTATAGTTACTCACTTTCTAAATTTGATATTCAATTTGTTCATCTTCTGCTGCCAAAGGCCCAACGGGTCAAAGGCATGTAATTATTCAATAAAAATTTTAGACCACAAAGCGTCTCTCGTTTATCAAAATGTTTGCTCGTCTTGTGAAAAACGCACAAACCACGTTATTCGCAACCAAATTTTCTACCGTACTTGTTGGATAAGTCTGAATTTGTTTTGCCGTGTCCATGCAGTTCCGTAGTTGCTAGAGGAAAAGAAAAACAATTGAAGTTTGTTAATTGGTCTGTGTTGATTTCGTTGAGGTGTAAGACGAATACGGGTTACGGACGGTACCGTGAAATTGTAATAACTACTTGTAAAATGTTATCAGAAGTTGTGAATTATTATGAATGATGGATGCAAATAGTGAGACTTAGTAGTTTAGATTAAAGTTGGTGGGCACAAAAGATAGTTAAAAAAATTTATATTGAACTCCAATTGTATCCATTGAAGTCTAACCTCTAGATTTCTGAAATAAATAGTAAAAATAAGTAAATTAAGTGTTTGTTTTAATAAAGAAATAAGTCAACTAACTTATTGAGGAAAAAATATCTTCACACTTTATGTTAGCTGAGGTAAGCCGTACCAATCATCAGACTGTTGTTGGTGAACGTAGATCTGAAACATGTCAATTAGTACGGACTTACAATACACTTCTATGAGACGAAACACCACACATTCTTATATAAAACAACCGATACTCCAGAAAACATTTTTTCATTCATTTCTTTATTATTTAATATTTCCAAGCGCATCAACGGCGTTCAGCATTAGTCCAGTTGATTTTGAGAATTGTTATACCCCGGGAGAGAGCGCAAGATCTACACGTCGGCTTGCAGGTTTCCACTCCAGGTATCTTATATCATGGGATGTTGCTCCAGGCGGGACCTGATCTAAGCTCCCGACTTCTTGAATGTCAGAGTAAATATGTATGTGTGTGTGTGTGTAAGTGGAGAACAGAGGACAATGATAAAGGAAAATTCGTGGCTCTTTTGATACTTCTCCGACTTTCGCCTTGTATTGATCAGAGAAATATCGGAAAACTACCAAACAGAACAGCTCGACGCGTCGATTGTCCTCCAGAACGTGGATGAATTCGACCCACCAATATAGCTAGTCTTGAATATCCACTACCATCAGAAATCGGACCCCAGGAATTCCTAGTCCGATACGCTGCGCAGACCCAACAGGAACAAATTCAGCCGGTACATGTTTTTATTATCTTCTTCCACCCGTTACGTAGAATAGGTTGAATAATATGAATACAGAATATATAGATTGGTTTTCAAGGTTGCTGAAACCAAAACAGTTATTCAACGTGATGTTATCACGGACAGGAGTCAAAATTGAATTATTGCGCAATGCCTTTGTAACCATATTTAGAAACAATATTTGTAACCCATTTACAGTCAATATCGAGAAGTGTTTGAGGGTAGGTGGAACAAATTAGAACGCTCGAAATTACACGTGTAAACTGCAAAGACAAAAACTCCATATACCCAAGACCTTGAAGGAAATGAATTTACCGATAACAAAATCTCCAAACACAAAAAAGTGCCTTCTGAACACCCTTGAGAACTGAGAGTTTAACGGTATTTCTAAGTGAACCGCTATACTATGAAGAGATCCAAGTAAGCTTTTTGAAAAATAAATTAAAAAATTCTTATAAAAAAGTTTGTTAACTACAGCCATTATTTCATGAATGCCATTAAAAACAAAAAAGCAATGTTTTAATATAAAGACGTTTTAAGCACCCTAGCGTTTGACTAAGTTTATACTAATTGTATATACTGCTCTCCTGATTTTAGTGATATTACGAGTTATTCTGCATTTATTGTGTTGTGTTATAGAATAATTAAGTCTACAAACTATAAGAAACTGAAACAATAATAAATTACGGCGTCTCGGACAACTACCATCGTGTGGATGGTGCTTCACATCAGACATTGGACTCATCGGGCGACATGTCAGTGAGTGTTCCGATAACTTCGCAAAATTCTGATTATCTTCCACCTCCTGTTATTGAAGAAGATTCTTCTATGCATTCAGACGAACTAGACATGCAACAACGAACATTACATTCAGATAATTCCACATTTCAACAAACATTTCCAGATAATTCAACATTTCCTTGTTTGAATTACCAAGGAGTTTCCAACGAAGCCATTCATCGATTATACCAACAAAACATGCAAACATATATAAATAGTTCATCTGAAAATCTACAGGCACCATATATTAATAATACTACCTTATCTTCATGTCACAACCATGTTAACAGTTCGACTAATGAATCGCAACCTGTACAACTTCCACAAAATACAACTCATGTTTGTTCTTCAAATTCTACCATCCAAGCTGAAGCCAACAATGTCAAGAACAATATTCAGAACAAGAGTGATTCAAGAAAGAGAGAAGGTGAATCAATCTCTCATTCTAAAGGTAAAAGACTGGCTTCTAATATTTCTAATTCTTCTATTCCAATCTATACCTCTTAGCAATAAATATGCACCGCTATCTAGTTTGCAAGAACCTCAAGATGACCCTCAAACCATTAACATTCCACCAATAATTGTTTCCAATGTGTATAACTTTACAAACTTTCTTACAGATCTTCAACATATAGTTAAAAATGACTTTGCAACAAAAACAATAAAAAATAATGTGAAAATTATCTTTCAAACTATTGATGATTTTAGAAACTACAAAAAATTTTGTGACACTAATAGCATTCAATATTTCTCATACCGTGATCCCACTATTAAAACTTTTAATGTAATATTTAAAGGTGTTCCAATTTGCTATACTAATGAAATAATTTTTAATGAACTGACAAGATTAAACTATCCAGTACAAAAAGTATATCGTTTATATAATAAACAACGTGAACCAATAGAAATTTGTTCAATTGAATTAATTAAAACTCCTGAAGCTTCAAAAATGTTTAAACTAGAAAAATTATTTCATAGTATAATTAAAATTCAAGCTAAAACTACAAATAATATCCGATTACAATGTAAAAGATGCCAGAGGTTTAACCACACTCAAGCAAACTGTCGATTAACTCCTCGTTGTGTTAGATGCAAAGAAAGCCATCACTATTCCAATTGCCCACTTCCTAAATCAACTCCTCCTGTTTGTGTTAACTGTGACGGGCAGCATACTGCGAACTACAGAGGTTGTAAAACTTATAAAGATTTACTTAAACCAAATCCTTTTCGTCCTTCAAACACACGTACAATACCCGCTAAGCAATGCATTACCCCCCTTCCATCTTTCAACGATCAAAATTTTCCACTTCTTGATCATTTATACAATGCTCAAAACAACACTACAGCACAAGACCCTTCTAACCTTACTGGCATACACACATCATCTTCTCATACAACACGTAAATCTTATTCAAATGCTACAAAACAACAAACAAACATTTCTAACTATTCCTGTTTAATTTCCAACATAGTTAAACAAGTCCTTTCCTCAATTATACCTCATATTCAAACCTTAATTCAAACTATCCTCCCATCTCTTCTTCATGGCGAATAATTTCTGTACAAATTTAAATTACATTACATTTCTTAATTGGAATTCTAATGGAATCAAACGCCAAAAAAATATTTTCAATCATTTTTTACATTAGAAAAAAATGATTGAAAATATTTTTTTTCAATCATTTTTTTTCTAATGTAAAAAATACAATATTGATATTGCTTGTGTAACCGAAACGCACTTAATTCCAGGCGAGAAACTGTATATCAAAGGTTATAAAATTTACAGAAATGATCGGATTTCAAATCACGCTTCTGGAGGTGTTGCCATTATTATTAAAAATAACATATACCATGAGCAAACTTTTTATCCATTATCTGAGAACCTAGAATGTGTAGCAATACAAGTCATCATTAGCAATATAAAATACACCATTTATTCTGTTTACAAACCCCAAATAAGTCCTTCCCAATTCAAATATATAATAAAATCTTTCAAACATCTAATCCTACTATTGTTTTAGGAGATTTTAACAGTAAGAACACGGCATGGGGATGTCATTCAACTAATCCTCAAGGAACCAGATTACAACAATACGTTCTTCACAATAATTTAGATATCCATGCTCCTTTTGAGCCCACTTATTATTCAAATCATAATAATATAATCCCTGATATTCTTGACATTATTATTGCAAAAAATGTTAATATTCCTTTCTATCAAATTCCCATTCCCGAACTAGATTCAGATCACCTTCCAATTAAAATTTCTTTAATTCTTCCTTGCTAAATATTAATTATCCTCAATACAATAAACATATAAACTGGGATTCTTATCGAAACAGCATTAATTTAAATTACAATTTTCCTAAACAATTATTGACTACTGACAAAGTAGATAATGAAATTGACAAATTCACCAAAATTCTTCAACTTTCGTATCAAAATTCAATTACATATTTTAAACCGTATATACATTCTCGAACCCAATTACCCACATGTATATTAAACTTAATTAAATCTAAACATAACCTACGAAGATACTGGCAACAAACTCGCCGACCAGATATTAAAAAGAAAGTAAATAAATTATCTCGAATTATCAAATCTCGTATTGATAAATATGAATTCAGTAAGTTTCAAAATTACATACAACAAATTCACCCTAATAGTAGACCCCAATGGTCTACTATTAAGAAGCTAATGAAATCTTATTCCCCAATTCCTATTTTAAATGATGGAAATTTTACAGCATATAATGATGAGCAAAAAACTAACCTGATTGCGGATCATTTTGAAAAATCATTTACACCAAATCCGGTAATTAATCAAAAATTTAATGATAAAATAGAAACCTTTATGTCCTCCCCTATTTATGCTGTTCCTACTGCTATTAAGTATATTTCTCCTCATGAAGTACTGAATATAACACAAAAATTAAAAATAAATAAAGCCCCAGGTCGTGACGGAATTTCAAATAAAATGTTAAAAGAATTAAATATCTCAAATGTAGCTAAATTAACAAAAATATTCAATGGTATGCTTCGTCTTTCTTACTTCCCTCAAGCTTGGAAATTTTCTCTTGTTCGTCCTATTTGTAAAGCTGGCAAAGATCCCAAGAACCCAACGCACTATCGCCCCATCAGTCTTTTATCGTCATTATCAAAAATTTATGAAAAATTATTATTAACTCGTTTTCTTAATTACATATCTTTAATTCAAGTATTACCTAATTATCAATTTGGTTTCCGCTCAAACCTCTCTATCCAGTACACGATCAATTCAATCAGGAATTCCTCAAGGTTCTACTCTTTCTCCTTTACTTTTTAATATTTACATGTCAGATATTCCGTACTTACCTTTTACTACAATAGCGCTCTACGCTGATGACACGGCATTATTTGCTACTCATAATAATATCAAAATTGTACGCAATACACTACAAAATTCTTTTCAAAAATATTTAAAATGGACTCAACTCTGGAGAATACTGATAAATCCGACTAAAACTCAAGCAAAAATTTTTACTCTTTGTAGACCAACTAAACCTCCTTCCCTAATTATAAACAATATAAATATTCCTTGGCTTGACAATAATATACCTGTTAAATATTTAGGATTACATTTAGACCAACGTCTCACTTGGAAATCATATATTCAAATTATCACTAACAAAACCTATCACAAAATTTCAAAATTATACCCTATCTGTAACAGCAAGTCAAAATTAAGAATAGATTGTGGTATTTCAATTTTTAAATCTATTATTCGCCCTTCTCTTACATACGCTTGTCCTATTTGGTGTATTGCCTCATCTACAAACATCAAGAAAATTCAAATTATTCAAAATAAATTCTTAAGAAAAATACTAAAAGCAGATTGGTTTATTTCGAATAAACAAATCCATAGAGAACTTCAAATTGACTCCATTAAAACCTTTATAATTAAACAAACTCAAAATTTCTTTAATACATTGTTCCTTTCCCCTGCATCTCAACACTTTACTCTAGGTCAAAATTATTCTGCTCTTCGCATTCGTTCACACTTTCCCAAAGACATTTTTCACCCTCCCTAAATATATATATCTTTATTCACTTTAATTCAATTGTTCTAAATTTAACATCTAACTATCCTTTCTAACTCTTATTATTACCTTTAATCATTTCAATTAGTTATTTTTTATGTATTGACTTATTTACCATACTCATTTTCAAAATTGGTAAAAACATAATTTACCAAATTTTAAAGCTCTGGCATCTTCCCAAAATGTTATTTATAAATTCTTCTTTTCATACTCCTGAAAAATTATATTGTAATTGAACAGGAAATAAATGATTAAAAAAGCACCCTAGCGACATGTATTACCGAAAATATATGAATAGCGACAAGTCGTATGCATTCTCACCTTCGTTTCAAGAATGTGATCTGAATTATAGATTTATTGCCATTTGTATTCATTTTTTTATTATTGTTTAATGTATTTGGATACTTACATGAAAATGAATAAATATCATTATTATATGAGTAGCTTTTAGGGTAAAAATTGACTTCTTTACTATATACATACAATAGTTGCTTTCATATTAATTGCGTGAAGTAGAAATGAAAAAACTCACTTCGCTCACGAAACATTAACAATATTTTGTTTACAACTGTATAAAACTATAGTACTTGAAAAAGTTTGTAATTCTATATTGAAAAAAGGCTTTTGATATCTCCGGGAGAGCAATATATATACATAAGCGATGTATTATTCAGGGCCATGAATGTGGAAGCGTTTCTAAGGGATATGTCTCTTTACTTCGTCATATGTCCATGCGTGAAGTAATTTTTTTCACGATAACAAGACAGGCTAACAACTCTTTTTAATATTATTTATTTATCTTTTTAATAAATTTATTATATAGGAGCGAATATTTTGTCAACAAAACTCGAAAAAAACTCTCTTTTCTGTATTCAAAATTCGACTAGAATATGGTTTAGGATAGAGACCACAGAATTATGAAAACGTGCACAAAATTCACTTCTCCCCATAGCTCGTCATACGCAGTTTTTAACTGTTTTTGACGTAAATAAATAAATAAATAAATAAATAAAAATAAATATATATTAAAATATATGTACCTAATGTACGAGCGGATAGCAATGCGCAGAATCCGCTTTTACTTTCTGGCACTTACGAAGTACTTCGCATGAAGAGAAATTTATGTAATCGTGCGCCGGAAAACGGCTAATTTTCGGCAGAATAACTCTTATTTGATGTGGCTGTAGTAAATCTATTTTTATCTAAATAAGATATTTAGCTTCTCGTACACTTCAATTATGTAATATTACAGAATATCAATTTCCAGATTTTGATGGAGACACGCATTTTAAATGTATCTGATAAGGAAAGAATATTTTTTTTAAAAGTTTGAAGTGTGTACTATGAACATACATATTTAATGTGAACAATGAAAGTGTGGAGAAAGAACATAAAACTTATTTTTTTAATTATACTCTACAATTTGATTTATCTCAATTTAAGGCCCCACTCGTTTGAAATACCCAGGTCATTTTTCAATTTTTTTTTTCAAAAAGTGCACCAAGTTTTTTGTTTAAATTCTTTGTTTGTATTTTTAATAACCGTAAATGTTAATCACCTCATGTGCAGCATTATTTATTTTCATTTAATAACGTAAAATTATACTTCATAAATGAGTAATTAACATAAAGAATACAAGATGAAAATGAAATTATGAAAAGGTGCTCTGATGAAAAGAAAAACAATGTTCCAATATGGACAAGGAATGCTAAGGAATAATACTGTTCCTTCCTGAGAAATAAAACTATACAGTTACGAATCGTTTATTTATCACAGTCTAAAACTCTTGGTATGCATTTTCAAAGCCAGAAGTTCGCAAACTACAGCGTCAAACTGTAGCTTTAACATTCAACAGGACGACATTCAATTCAGTTGCATCAAATTCGAGGAAAGGGTTTTGGCCAAATGAACAGAAACGCCATTCAGGATCTGTGCTACTCTCATTATAATGCGCTCATTGTAGAGGAGCTTCGGGAAATCATCAGTGAAGAAAACCTCATCGACGGTAATGATGAAGTAACGGAAACGAAACTGCGTCCTGGAGCAACTTCAATGTCAAAACTGTTAATGGCGTTCTAAAATCAACAAGCTCTGGTGGAACTGGCATTCGATTGTGATCCAAACATGGAAATAACTTCGAAATTTAAGAGAGAATAGAAGCAGGAACTCTTCCATACTTGGATATTATAACAGCGAGAAAGGTGATGAAAAAACAACAAATAGAAAATCCTATATCCAATCATTTTCAACTTTGAAATAAGTTTCAAACTTTTCTTCATTTTGGAATGTTAATTGTGAATTCTGTTTGTAGTAGCGCTTAATCAAATTGTGATTGTCCAATTTTTTCTTGCTTTTTTAAACAGTTTTTCGATAATCAGGAATCTAACCAACCTTTCCTCATTAAAAGATAGACTTAACATTCGCGAGGTTTTTCGGGAACCTAACTCTCGCGAATGTTGAGGGATTACTGTATATCCACACTTACCTCGGATAAAATTCATTTACAAATCCACAGATGGAATTTTCAATGTTCACTCTTGCATGAGCGTAAGAGATTCCCTTAGATACATCCACAATCATGCAGGTGAATTCTAATGCAACGCTAACATTATCACGTAGTGTTGAAATGAAAGTCGTGCTACGTAAGGTATCATTAGAAAAGAACAGGAGTTCACGGAGTGTTTTAGTACTGTTCTAGTACTAAAAGTACTGGAATCGTAAAAATGTATAATTAGATCGATCCAAGAAATACAATTTTTCAGGTAAGGAAAGTATTTATATTCTGGTTCAGGATCAGATTCATCAATTTTCGGATACCGTTTAACACATGAGAGACGCAATTTTTGAACACAATATTTGGAAGCAAAGGTAGAAGCTTCTTAAGAATACATTGATAAGTAAATTTAAAAAGCAAGCGGATATGAAGATATGCCACTTTGGAAATAAGCTATTGTATCAATAAGCGATATAAACTTTCTTTTTTTATATATTATTATTTTTTATACATTATATACTATTTATTATTATTATTTTATATATTTATTTTATATATTCCCTGAGAAGGATTGTCAAACTATACTATTAACCATTGTGGATTTTTACAACTAGGAGGCGGATTTTGGTAACAAAAAACGCCAAAAATGGCCATTGAAATGCTCTTAAAATGTTTTAAAGGTGCCCTAATAGCAAAGAAAAATGACGTAAACAAATTATCAAAACACAGTTCATATGAGCTAATCAAGCTTTTGGATATGTCACTGATATAATAGAGGCTTCATTTCGTGTAAGCGAACTTAGCTTGTAAACTTTTGGTTTGGACTGTTCCTTACTTGGAAATCTCTCTTTTCAGTTATTGCGAAATCGGCCGAACCGACAGTGGTGCTAAAAGACGTCAAGGGAAAATTAGATTACATACTTACATCGGCTGGGATTTCAATTTATGAGCGAAGAAATCGAATAGGTTACTCAGGAATTCCGTTGAGAATTTGTTTCATCTCATAAATCTCTTTTAAAGTAAGTACCATTAAAATGATATTAAAATCAATTAAATCAGCGGAAACTGCTGTAAAAATGACGGCAAAAGGTAAAAAAATTACTTATATTCAAAACCGACGAAAAATGCAGAAAAATGTCACCTAAAATAAGTCATTTCCTTTTGCCATAACATAAAATTAATGTCTGTAGTAAAAGGCATTGTTCTAAAGTGAAAAGAAAAAAAACATTTCATTAAAATTCGCCCCTACTTATAACTTACCAGAACGAAATAAACGAGATGTAGTCTGGGCATCAAGTTAATTGGCAAAGAGCTTTCTGTGTTACGGCCATCGTTGCTGCATCGCACCTGCTTGGACGAAAGGACATTCTGTCAATACAGAAACAATACCAAATTACTTCTCATTTACTGCATTTCTAGATGACCATTGCACCTACAACACAAGCAGCTAAATTGACCAGAAGCGGTCAGGAACCGTTCCTTGGGGGTTCTTTCAGAGGCGATTGGTTAGAGAGGCAGCGAGTCAGAACGAGGTTAGAGAGAATACTGCGAGGTTCCTTCCAGGTGCGATTGGTTAGCAGGCAATGAGTCAGGACAAGGTAAGAGAGACTACTGAGAACTTCCTTCCAAGGGCAATTGTTTAGCGAGGCAAAGAGTCAGGACGAGGTAAGAGAGAGTACTGCGAGATTCCTTTCCGAGGCGATTGGTAAGAGAGACAGCGAGTCAGGACCAGGTAAGAGACAGTACTGTGAGGATCCTTTCAAAGGTGATTGGTAAGCGAGGCAACGAGTCAGGACGAGGTAAGAGAGAGTACTGCGAGATTCCTTTCAGAGGCCATTGGTTAGAGAGGCAACGAGTCAGGACGAGGTAAGAGAGATTACTGCGAGGTTCCTTTCAGAGGCGATTGGTAAGCGAGGCAACGAGTCAGGACGAGGTAAGAGACAGTACTGCGAGGTTCCTTTCAGAGGCGATTGGTTAGAGAGGCAGCGAGTCAGGACGAGGAGAGAGAGTACTGCGAGATTCCTTTCAGAGGCGATTGGTTAACCGGCAACAACTCAGGACGAGGTGAGAGAGAGTACTGCGAGATTCCTTTCAGAGGCGATTGGTTAACAGGCAACGAGTCAGGACGAGGTGAGAGAGTACTGCAAGATTTCTTTCAGAGGCGATTGGTTAGAGAGGCAACGAGTCAAGACGAGGTAAGAAAGAGTACTGCGAGGTTCCTTTCAGAGGCGATTGGTTAGAGAGACAGCGAGTCAGGACGAGGAGAGAGAGTACTGCGAGATTCCTTTCAGAGGCGATTGGTTAACCGGCAACAACTCAGGACGAGGTGAGAAAGAGTACTGCGAAATTCCTTTCAGAGGCGATTGGTTAGAGAGGCAGCGAGTCAGGACGAGGAGAGAGAGTACTGCGAGATTCCTTTCAGAGGCGATTGGTTAACTGGCAACAACTCAGGACGAGGTGAGAGAGAGTACTGCGAGATTCCTTTCAGAGGCGATTGGTTAGAGAGGCAAGGAGTCAGGAGGAGGTAAGAAAGAGTACTGCGAGGTTGTGCGGGGCGATTTCTGCTTATAGACCGTCGGAGGCGGCGCTCCGCGGGCGCGGACGCGAGTGCGGACGCGGGCGCTGGCGCAGGCGGTCGGTGACGCCGGGCGCCGCCCGCGACGCCAGCCGCGCTCCCGCACTCGCGCGCGCCGAGCGGGTGGGTGACGCGCGGCCGCCGCCATGCAAACGAGGCGCCATTATGTGCTAATGACGCGGCCGGCTCGCGCGCGCTGCACAATGGGGCGTCGCGCGTTGGTCGCGCGCTGACGCAGCGGCCTCCCGAGGGGTCAGCGAGATGCAAGTGCGACAGCCCCGGGGCGCGCGCGCTCGCAGCGTCCGCCAACGCGTCATCGCCGCCGCCCTCCCCCCCCCGCGCTTGCGCACCGAGATGGCCGCGCTGCTTCCGGCGGATGGCGGCGGGAGGGAGGTGACGGTGCGCAAGCAGGTGCGGATGTGCGCCGAGATCGCGTGACGGGCGGGCGGGCGCGTGCGCAAAGCGGGCGCGTGCGCGCGGCGACCGGCACGCGCCCGGTGGGGGTGCTCTCCGGCCGGCACGCGCCGGACGGGCAGATGGCCGCTGCCCGGCGGACCGGCAGGACGGCGCCCGGCTGGTGGACGGGGAGCGGAGGCTGGCTGGCGGACCGGCGACCTCCTCGGCGCAGCGTCGCATCGGCGTGGGTGAGATCGCGGCGTTCAACGGCACTTCGCGAATTCACTTGTCTCTTTCCGCTCTTATCATGAACCACTTGCAACTAACTGGATCCCCAAATGGCATTGTTCTTATGTAGGGTAGAGTTGTTTCTATTGTAGATGCTTGTAAAAAACCGAACAGTAATGCAACCTTCCGCAATGAGTTTCCTACACTTTAATCATCAGAGCTCGTAGAGTTACTTGAAGTTATATTACACTCAATCCCAATGTAGAAGTACTGACTTCATCATTCACCAGCATTTTTCATTCATCGGTCACAACAGAGTAATGTACACGTCTCCCTCCAACGGAATCCCTCGTTAAACCGCAATTATTATAGTCCGACAAAGTAGTATCAATCCAGTGCATAATTATGGCATTTGTCCGCCACTCCCTCGCCTTAATCATTCTCAGAAACTAAATAGAGATTGTAATGTTTACTCTCAAATCCCGGAAATATAGCACATTTATGTAATTATTTCATTGGCCATCGTAAGTGCATGTTCGAAGTAATTTTCTGAATGACCGCGTAATTGGACTGGTAATTCTAGTATGCTTATTAATTCTTTTGTATAAATTTTAAAAGTACATTTTCGAATCAAATATTCGTCATATCTTTTTGTATGGTTTTCACTGATGGTTTTAAAGTGAAATTGCACAACTTCCACAGATGTGTCCCAGGCGAGGACACTGGTTTGAAATGGGTTGAATGGAGAGCATAAAAAAATTAACGACAAATTTCATGGTATAATGAATACTTTCTGATATTCGGCTGTTACTTAACGTTACAAAATGCTTACCAATGAAGATTCCCCGTAAAATGTTGAAAGAAATTTACAGATACAGAAAAATGTTTCAAAGAAAACAAAAAATTGTTTTTAAAATTGTAATGAATCGTCATAAAAAGCTATTAGAAGGAATAAAACCATTAGGCATTGACTCAGATTTGCGTGTAAACTAGTAAAACATCTGTAAGATAAACCTGTCACAATAAAAATCATCAAGTATAAGAATGTTGAAGGTTTAAAAAAGCGAATATATCTTAATATTTTTTTAAATGTTTAATTATTCATGAAACAAAGTTGTAGCATTGATTTCCAATTGTCAGTTGTGTGTTGCAAGCAATCCAATTCCGAATAACCAACGAACTCTGATCATTACAGTTTAGAAAACCTAATGCGGAAGGTTCCGGCGATAACTATGGGGGTTTTACAAGCATCTGCGATAGAAACTCTACCACGCATACAAACTTCTCGTACTAGAGAGTGCCACAAAATTTTTCGAACTAGTTAGTTTTCTAATGTCATTAGTCTCGGCTACTTACATTTGGATAATTTTTCAAAAATCAAAAGAACACATTAAAAGGGCGTTCATTAAATTTTATTCAGTGCATTTAGCATTATCCGCATAAAAAGTTAAAGAAAAAAGGAGCAATTTTTATGAAAATCTTATTTTTAATATTATCGATATTTCACTCAAAATTTGACGAAAACTACTAATATTTTCAAAAAAATGTACATGACGGAATGAAAGAACAAATTTTATTCGAAGAAAAAAATCTGTCTTCAATATTGTCGTAGGAAGACACAGAAAAAAATTGAACTTTTGCAAAGTTCATCGAAAATGATACATGTCCCGTTTTACATTAATTTGTTTTACCCGAGAAAGAAAATAAATCATATATTTAGAGCAATTTTTGTGAAAACATTGAAAATGTTCAGAGTTCATGTAAAGTATCCCCCAGAAGAAAAATATACGTTTACAATTCAAGGTGTCATGGTATCAGCCCGATCAAGTTCAATTTTGGTGAAAATCGTGTACGTGGTTTAGCCTTTAGCATTGTACACAATGCAGACTTCAATAGGCTGCTTACTAGTCAGACTAGTCTAGGTCGGATGAACGAATGAATGGATATACGGACGGCCAGACGTACAGGGCAGACGTAAAGGGCAGACGTTTTGCCGGAATTCAATTTTTCGTTTCATAAATCCACAAAAAGGTTGACTACAGAACGAGTTAAAGAAAATAATTTACATGTACGAACAAGATTTATCCACTTTCTCGATAACATGGACCCACAAACGAATTTTTCTTTTGAAAAATAGGTGTTTGCTGTAGCATTACGTAACTTTCTCTATACTACGTATGTATGCGCGAAATTGAAAGTGACACTTGGGACCTGCAAATGAGTTGTAGTTGTAATTTACGTTACAAATAAACAAACATCATGACACCAAGTATTTCTTATATAATTTTGTTATGTGTCTAATAATGAAAATAGACTTGAAGTTAAGTTTCCTTCCTCTGGAATAAATCGAAGATCGTTTGTTAAAATTATTGAACGCACGTGAATTCCACCAAATATTTTGCCTTTTTATCCGAGCGAATTCTTTTAGGGAAAATGGCAGATGTAATTATTTTGTGAGTAAAATTTTCGTGAACATTATTTATTTGTGTGTAATGCGAAACTCTTTCCTTACTAACAAATAATGAAACAAATTACTATCAGGGATAATTCCAAGCCGTGTGGAATATATTATTTAAGTGATACAGTAAACCATCATTTACGCGAATTTCAAGGGATCTAAATAATCTGAGTTCGTATTATAAAAATTCGTAATAACCGACTATTATAAATGCCTGTATTACCGTAATCCCTTGCTGGGACCGAAGTTTTGTTCATTTTACGGCGAAATTCGTTTTAAGCTAGTTCGTGCTAACGAAAGTTTACTGTATGTAGATTTTTGTTGATACTAATTCATTTTACAAGAGTATATTTTAATATTTCTGATCGTTTTCACACAAAAGAGTTAAGATACACGAAACACGCAAACAACATAAAATACAAAACAGTTAAGATAAGCGTAACATCAAAATGTAAACAAAACAGTTATTTATTTTTCTTCATAGTATCAATGTAGTTCGTGAAACGTTGAAAGACCAAAACAAATCATAAATATAACTAAAATTGCATTTTCTTAATGTTCCTAATAAGTAGTAAATAAAATAACATCTTGAAAAATAATAGTTCCATTCCTGTACTTGCAGTCCTACAGTTTCAAAAGGGCAGAAAACTGACCAAGATTGTGAATACCATTCATGTTGAGTTGATCTGTTATTTACTTGGGTTACTTCATTTTCTGCTGTTGGGAACTTAACACACAGTACCTTTAAGAGATCTCCAGTGGTTAGATGTCCGTTTCATTCAGCAGCTTGATTTGCACAAATTGGAAACTTATTTTGTAATCACGGGGAATTCCCAAAAGTTTGTTCTGAAAGGGACAACTATATTCTTATTTAGTAACCTATCTTCTTTCGTCGAAACGTCTTAACATATAATCGGTGGTCAGATTATTGGAATTCAATGGCATTCAAGAAATAAAAATTAACATCACTTTGACGATCTAACATTTATCAAATACTAAACTTTTTCTCAATTCATCAATTGATAACAGGATGTTTTGTAAAACTTTGATGAGATTTTCTTTGATTTTCATGACTTTTAAAAACATAGAATTAGTACGGCAATTAAAAGGGAAGCAATAAATTAAGAATTGTCGTCATAATGTCAGACTTCTTCGCTTATTCGTTGAGCTTAGTGTAACAATAGTGTTAGTTTTCATCAGTTTATTCAAAATCTTTTCCGTAAAGTAATTATAATGTGTACGAGAAATTTTAATAATTATAAATAATACGAGTAGAAGATGTAAAAGTTCATTTTTCGTGCTTTTCATATCAATCACTATCTTTTTTCTAGGGAATATTACATAACAACTTAAGAATATTATTTATAGTAAATAATCGTATTTTGGGATAGATAATATACTTTTAGTGCATACATATATTACAAAACTGCCGCTTTTTTATCATAAATATAACATTTTTAGATACTTATGAGGTGATATATAATATTCTTTTTTACATACAAGAGGTTTCTTTGTCAAAACACTGTGCAAGATAGATCTACAATTTGTGTTGATTTTAAGCGAGAGACAGTTGGATTAAAAAAATTGCCCTAAAATAGGCATTTATACTCAGTTCTGGGTTACATTGCGCACGTAATGGAATATATTTACACAACTTCATTAGAAAGGACACACACTATACACTTCGTGACAAAATAAAGCGAATATAACAATCATTTTGAAATTCATTTTCGTAGCAAAAAGTGCAGAGGTAGTTATATAGTATGCACTTGTTACAAGTAAAAGGGTCAAAATAAACATGAAGTGTAACTTGAACTCCGAGAATTTAACGACAATCACTTCAAGGAAAATCAAGATGTATCTCGCATGGCGGGCTCAGCGATGACTGGTTATGAAATTGGATATCCCAAGTCGTGTTTTTTCGTCCACGTGCCTGTTGCATGTCCACAGTAGAGCGTGGGATTTTACGTACTGTCGCAATTGCTCTCCAAAGTGCGAAGTTCTGTGTTCGCACCGAACTCGCCTGCTACAGGTGATCTGTCCGCATTGTGACCTTGCGACCCCTCTTGTGTTTTTAAGTTTCAAGTAGAATGTCTTAAACGCTTCGTTTCAACTCAATTAGTGGCTGTCTGGTTTCTTCCCATATGTTTCGATTTCCATATACTTGAATTTGTGAGCACGTTATGAAGTTCTAAAATCAAACACGTGCCGCCAACAACGAGGCCAAAGCTCACGATTGTAAACTCTTCAAGTGTTTGGAGTAATTTTTAAAATGTTGTTCACCATTTCGTAAATTATAATGTGTAAGTTATTACTGTTAAGAGGCTGTGGTTACTACTGTTAAGAGACTGAGAAATTATTTGAAGACGTTTCTTTTCCTGCTATGCATTTTCTGAAGAGATGATTTCTTAGAGGATGATTTAACAAAACTAAGGAAGGACCTGTAACACAACTTCGTGAGAAGAAAGAACTTACAATCATAGTACTTAAATATACATTATATCAATTAGAAACCTTTTACGGAAATATAATATGATACTTCGATTAAACATTGTAGATGCCTTCTACGCCGTTAACATCATTATTTAGTACTTATTCTCATAATTATTCCAAATTATCGAATGTTGCGAAATTCGTTTTTCGTAGCAATCATTCAATTCAAAGCAAATTATTTGAGAGATTTATGTAATGCCACGGCAAATATACTTCGAGATTTTAACGAAAATACTCATTGTCGATAGGTCCCCTGATACCCAAACAGTTTCTCTTCCAAACGTCCGTCCGTTAGTCCGTCTAAATGTCTCTCCGTGCGTCCATTTGTCTATTCGTCTGTGAACAACACCAACGCCGAACTATTCATGATTTTTTTTTCAAAATAAATACTCTCCTATCCATCTATCCATCCGGGACTCCTCGAATCCCTGCCAATTTAAAACGAATTCTTTGAATTTTGGGGGTACTTCACATAATTGCCCTTGGAACATCTTCAACATTTTCAACTAATAACCTTTTGCGGGCCACAATAAATGGGCCCGCGGGCAGCATGCGCCCCCCCCTGCCGCCAGTTGTACGACCTTGCTTTATACGGTTGTGGAAAATAATGGCAAATGTTTACGAATCATGAAAACATGGAACTACTGAAAGCATCTAATAGTGCCTAAACCACCCTAAAAGACGGTTGATGCCTATTTTTAACATTTCTTTGCCTGAAACAAGTAATTTTGAAGAATTCTCACATTTTTATTACTATTTTTTAAAATTTGTTTTACCTAAACGCAAATACTTTCCCGAAACGCGAATTTTCCCTGATCGAGTACGTAATCGACTATGCACCGAAATCTATGACCAAACCCACCGAGTAAGGAGCTCTGCAAGTCAATATAAAGAGGATGTTTCACACTCGTCTCCGATCAGCAACAACTCCAATTCTTAGGCAACAGCGCCCATTCTCAGTGCATCTGAGCCGTTGACTGGTTGGGACTGAAAAGTGTGAGAGAATGAATACAATGAAAATAAATGAAAGTTAATTAAATAATATACTTCCAGTCACTCTCATGAAATATGTAAAAATACTTGACTTTCCTAACAATAAAAAATGCCTAATTTAATCCTTTTGGAATCAGTTTTAGATGCCAGAAACGTAGCGTTTTATGCCTAACGGATTAAATGCCTGGTTTCATCATTTTGTAACGTAATGAATTGCCTACAAGTTACTTTTCATGCCTAATAAAGCGTGATTTAATAAGTTTGTTTCATATTTTAGGTGCCCAAATAAGTTTGTTTCATATTTTAGGTGCCCAAATATATTTTAGGTCCCGTATTTTTGTGCCTAAAATTCCGAAGTCCATACACAATGAGACAGTGGCTTGGGGCAGGCCAGCCCAAGAGCAAGGGGCCGGCGTC
The DNA here is from genome assembly GCA_031308135.1 of Acheta domesticus. Lineage (NCBI taxonomy): Eukaryota > Metazoa > Arthropoda > Insecta > Orthoptera > Gryllidae > Acheta > Acheta domesticus. The sequence continues at coordinate 229,568,123 of JAHLJT010000631.1, forward strand.
AAAGAGGGTGCGAAGCGGCTGCCTTGACGCGATAGGGAAAGAGTCCCGGGGCTGCCCTGGGGCGCCGAGAGTGGCCAATGACGATGGGATTTCACGCGGGGGATTTCGGCCTCACGACGTGGACCACAATGGATGGGAATAAAGGAGGAGGTGTAATCAGATTGACGTGAATGGGGATTGTCCGTGAGCAGGAATGGAAAAAAGAGAAGCTAGTAAAGATAAAGTACGGTCTAAAATGATCGGATACAAAAGTTTCAATTACTTATACAACTACAATAAAAACAGATTACTCATAGAATTGACATTCAGATCACGTATTTCAGGACCCAGACGGTAATGAACATTCTCTCTTCTTTCTGGGGGAAAGAATCCATTCTTGTTTGTTTTTTTTCGTTCAAATTTGTTACACCTATGTAGTAGATGTAGTAGACGTTTTTAAGCGTGAGATAGGAATTAATCTTCTAAATAACTAAAATCAATGAAATAAACATTCAGTCGAATGGACGACAGTTCTGATTCTTGAGCAACACCGGCCCTCATTGATTTAGTTTCAGAAACTGCGGAGTTTATTTTAACTGATGCATAATGTTACACTGAAGTAAATTTTCTTTTGATACCTTTTGATCTTTTGATACATAAAATGGTATACTTAGATTTTGTAGTTTGAATGATGATTCAGTATGCCGAATTTTATTAAATGATTTTCCACGACTCAAAACATTCACTTAGAATGTTATTACAAAAGTCGTTTGCAAGTTGCTCTACTAGTCGAATGAGTTTTGTACAGTACTTTTGCCGATAGCCAAACTGCTCATTGAGCAGCGCCATTGTTTCTAAGCCTTTATATAATTTTTCAAAGTTTTAGATAATTTCGATGATAGTTTGGTGGCTTAGAGCTCTTTACTTTCTTTGGATTACTGAATTACTGAACGAACGATCAATGACTTGTTTTCAAGATTTTGGAAAATAACCAATTGAATTGTTACAATACTCACTTTATAAAACTAGTGGGAATGCATGGACTACCGAAAAGTTTCCTCTCCTTAGCGTTATTACTCAGCAATGACTCTTGTTTAAAAAATGTATGACATCATTTAAAGATCTACAATTGAATCAATTTATGAAGAAAATATCCAAGTCACATAAATCAATATGATCTAAAAATCGCTTGGAAAACTGGAACGTGTCTTAGAATTTCCTGATGATAAGGAAAAAAAAAAGGATTCACGCTGAAAATTAAATGTTTGGGATGTGGCTGCAGAAAATTTGGAAAAAATCTATACATCCACTACGTAGAAAATAAAAAACCGGAAACATTTTATTTCAGATTCATTATTTCAAACATTAGTCTTCGAAACTTATTACTGTTTTTGAACTGAAATAATGAAAATGAGACGTTCTTACATTCGGGAACAATAAGTTCACAGTGAATAGTGATTGTAGAATTCAACATCTTTCGAAAATGTAATGGAAATGTTTTACATTTACCACGATCTGCACATATAACTGCAGGGAAATATGGCAAAAAAATCCTGCAATCCACGTAATGCTACGCATAATTATAACCATAGATTTTTTTGCAAAAGAACACATGCGTCAGACGATTGTTAGACAGTAGGTTTACTTATACACACGCATTTTTGTTTTTAAAAAACGCTCTTCGAAGTTGAGAAAACTCGCTATATTAGTTTCTCTAGCAACAACTCACATCTTTTCTGGAAGCGGAAATGTCAAATACTTTCAATAGATCGATTTCAACGCATTCAAAAAAATAATCAACAAAGTTTGGCAGAGAAGCCTTTATTCTATTCATTTTATGATTTAAATTTAATTTTTATACTACAAAACCGATTAATAATAGCAAGGAATAAAACATCTGAAGCCTACTACCTTTCATTTAAAGCAAAAATTACAAAATTTGGTGAATGGAAAACGTTTTAAATAGGAAGATTTTTGCAATTTTTTAAATGTCAGATTTTAATGACATCCGAAACCATATCACTCTTATAAAGGCACTTTTTTCTATTGGAGCAAAACAATTCAAGGGAAAATGTTCAGCCATTTTCCATAAAATATTAAAAATGTTATAAGCACATCACGTAAAGCACCTTCAAAATTTAAAATAACATAATGATCTCTGGAAAGACACGACTAAATCTAACTCCTGACATATTTACGAAGTTTCACCTCAAACTCTTCTAATCTAAAAGTCATGCCTGGCACATCCATCCATATGTAATACAAATCTATTTTCGGGTACAAAATTGCACGTATCTCCTCTCCACTGGTAACAATCTTAACCATCTTTGGCGCAGCACTAATAGACCTCAATACTGAAGTGTGTGCGTGTTCTGTGTGTAAATATGAACAATAAATGATTGTCAAAAATAAAATTGGATACGTTTTATTATTTAGATTGCTAAAAACTTTAAATTTTCTGAATTGACCTAAAAGGTTGCTTTTTGTTTCAGTTCCAACAGTCCCTTTCTCTCATTTATTGGCGCATTGACTTCGTATTTATTGGTGGAAATTACAGACGTAACAGAAGATTTTTTTTTAATTTGTCAAATTCAAATGAAAACAAATTCAATTTTTCCGTCACATTTCAGGATTGGACGTTGTAAGGAAAAACTGTATTTTCAAAATTCTCTCTGATCTTGTTACTCCATCTCGTTCCTCCACGCAACCAAACTTCGCGGTGCCAAAAGGGATTGTCATACTTCAAATGCGAAGTAATTTATTTTGGGGATCTCCAGGAGTAGAGTTCACCGTGGACAAAATATTTACAAGCACTTAGCACAAGTATCTTCTGCACATTATATGTTGGCATATAGACTCTCAAATGTTATATTTTCTTGTTCTCACTAGTTTCATACATGAATTGTGTAAGCAGTATTCATTTGACGGAAACCATTCTTCTTATACATCTTTTTTAGTCCCGCCTATTTCATGATTTCTTATAATATGATCATTGTTTTAAACAAAGGATAATTACGTAGGTCAAAGAAAAATATTTTAAAGGCTGTGAGATATGTACCTAATTTGATGTTTTTCACCTTTCAAGAATATTTTGGAGTAAATTTATTAAAATATTGAAATTGTCTTTTGTTACTTAACATTATCATTAACATAATTTGTATCACTACCAAACATTTTAATCACTTCTCACTAAAATATCAATGTGCATATAAAATTAATAAATCTGTCATTTTACTAAAATATTGAGCAATGAGTGATAAATTATATTTATTATCAATATTTTTATCAAACTTAGATGAATCAGAGTGACGAAAGTTTATTGAGAATAATTTTTTTCACAGATCAATATTTTTTCTTTATCATCAGGGTAGAAAACAAATCGTTATAGATTCCCGGTTAATAATAGCCAATTGTGTCTGTGTATGCATTGGAAAACACCAGTAACAGCACTTCATTTCATTTTATCTGCACATCCCACTCATATGAAATTGAACAAACGCAAGTTGCCACATCTATAATATTGATGTGAAGAATAATCTAATTTAAGAACAATAGAAGAACATTAATTACTTTTATTTTTGAGTGATGTGTTATAGCTTGTTATTGTCTTCGATATGGAGCCAGGAATAACTTACCTGGATCGGAAGTACTTTGGTTAAGAGAAATATGAAACAGTTGATGAATGCTACATGTTTTCTTATGGTGGGAATTATTAAAGGGAATTATGGGAGGGAAATATGAAAAAACAAACCGAGTCAAGTTGACATCTAGTTAATTAGTAAATAAGTATATCTGAATTAATAAAGTACGTACAAAATAAAATTAAGTATTACTCGTTCACTTTACATTTGCAGACGGCAGAATTAGGAACTAATGTTGTTTTGAAAGTGAAGGCCCGAACACACGACCGAGAATACACGAACGGCCCCGATGTCAATCAGCATCTGACCAATCAGCTGTCTCCGAAGGCAGCACAAGCGCTGCGGACACAGCTGACGAATTATGCCTTTCTGACAGTGAGCTGGAGTCGCGCTCTTAAATGATTTAAGATAATATACAATAAAATAGATCACACCACACACTATTCACAACATTCACGTACAATATTTTCATTTCTTCTTTGCACTTATCTACTGCTTAATGGTTATGTTCTTGCCCCGCCGGGGTTCTGTGGGCTGCTCACCGCCATCTATATCATATTAAACTGTCAGTATAAACTGCAGACGCGCGTTTCTCATTCAGTCGGCGGTGACCTCATGTAAACAGATCGCAGCGCTCCGTCTGCAAACGTAAAGTGAACGAGTAGTATGTCCCACGGACGTTAATGATCTCGGACGACGAAAAGCCCCCGGGCCAAAGGCCTTCGGGTATTTTGTCGCCGCTCGATCATTGCATCGCCTTTGGTGCATAAATAACTATTTATGAATTCTCACAGAGCCAGTATTTTTACTCATTCCTTTAAAATTAACGTGCGTAAGTGTCAAAATATTTTACATCCCACATTTTGCAAAATTGACTGATTGATTCGTTTTTCCGGGCGCGTCAACTACTTAGGTCAATAGTCCCGTAAGTACAGTGCGTGTTTTTTTCTCGGGAGGTGCCGATGATCTTTTCCCCGCTGGATGGCGAGATCTGGCGCCGATTTACCGTCGACTAGCGGGGTTTTTCCCTCAACCAGATATCTCCCTCCAGCGGGGCACCGCTCCAGCCGGGACAAGCTCTAAGCTCCCGACCGGTCTCCCGGCATGTGTGGTAGTGTAGTGCATGTTAGTGTGTGTGTGTGTGTGTGTGTGTGTGTGTGTGTAAGGGGAGAGGATAGGACAAGGAAGAGGAAGGAAAGATCGCGCGCGGTCCGTGACCCATTTGTTAGGGTACTGCTTCGGCATTCGCCTGGTGTTGATCGGAGAAACCACGGAAAACTACCGATCAGAGCAGCCGGCCGCTAGAATTCCTCAGGACAGCGACTGAATTCGACCTAGCTGACAAGCTAGTGTCGAAAATCCTGCCGCCGTCGGGACTCGAACGTAGGACCTCCCTCCTCAGAGGGACTGCAGTGACATCAGGTTGATGCGCTGAGCCATCTCTCCCGGTCACATTTGGCAAAGAATAAACCCGCTTGAATCCGTCTTGCCATCTTTTATTTGCGATTGGTCTCTTCCGGTCCACCTCACGGAGCAACGCAGCCGTCATTCCGTGCGCCTCGGTCGCCTGGCGGCAAACTGACCACTTTTGCGGATCCTTAGAGAATATTTTCTAGAAGAGAATTCTCGAAAACACGTTTTGAAGGATTTGAAGCAATTTTTGACATTTTCAGGACCTACAATGATTAGGAGCTCATTCAATGCCCGTCGACAAGTGAAATTAATTGGTACTATTTTAGCCAAATCCTTCTGGGATGAATTCGAGATGAAATATGTTTTAGGGTGTCAACTCTCCTACAGTGATGCAACGTCGGACATTTCTTTCCTGCCTTTTAGGTATAAAATGACTCTTTACGACTTGACTCGTCAGTGTGACGATAATTAAACGTAATTTTGTAATAAAGCAATACGAATGAGGAAGGAAAGTTTGGGAGAGGTACTTTTAATTCTACTTTTAATTCGCAAAAACGTCCTTCAAAACACTAGAGTATGCGACATGGATTATCGACAATGTGACGTGGATTTACTGAGAAATCCCCCATGGAAATGAGGTTTACGAACATTCCCGCCGGAGGAGCCCCGCGTAATTACTAAAACATGTTTCAAATTGACGGGCGAGGTTAGGCACTGAAAACATCGAACTTTACCATTGTCATAAATACATATACCATCAATATTACAGATTTGTTGTCTAAAATACTTAACGTTCCTCCTGAATAGGAAAGTTTTTACATTCTCAGCTTATTACGTAAGTACTGAAGACAAATTAATGTAAACGTGTGGCCTAAATTGGACTTTTTTAACAGAAATTCTTCTTTTCGGGCTCCGGTAACAAAAAAGTGGATAAATCTTTTTCCTATATATAGTAAATTACTTCCTTTATTCATAATCGTTGAAATTGATCCTTTATTTTGATTTACCTGAAACCGACCGCATATTGGTCCTTTAAACATGTGTGTCTAATCTCTGTTACCAAATTGCTTGCTTAGAAAGAGTCCCAGAAGTGATGTTCATCCTACTGTGCAAGTCTGGGGCTTGTTTATATTATATTCCACCTTTCCCAGATTTCGTTAATAACCATGTTGTCACTGGCATTTTTAACTAGTCGCTAGTCATCCAGCCTCGATCCATATAAATAGACCTGGATCTATAACAAAAAATATCATTTATTTATTTATTGTACAAGTGAAAGTTACTTTGTTGTTTCCAACTGATTGATTCTTCCAGTTTGACTTTTTCATCTTCAATCATTTTTGCGCATCTCCAATTTCAGTCATTTTTGTCAGTTTTCGAATTGCTTGTGTTCAATCTACCCATTATTACGGATCTTATTTCCGGTATATTTGAACTCCAGAATCTGTTCTGGATTAGATTATTCTAAAAATAATATATTCCATGCTCGCCCTTTCTTAAATGGTTTGTTTATTTGCTGTTTATTTGCTGTTCGCGGCTCACCTGAACTTTTAAGATCCTAAGCATTCCATTTGCTCTATTACTTTGCCATTGGCATTATTATACCGTTAATAATTTTGTTTTAGATTTAAGTGAAGGCATGTTTATAAATTAAATAAATGGATAAGTTATATAGCTGATTATATTCAACAATTTACAAATACACACTAAGTTCAGTGTCACCAAATTCTTTAATTTGGTTATTTTTTCATAACCCTTGCTTCTTTTTTATTTCTTATGGTAAAATTAAATAAAACATTAAATAAGTGTGTCCTAAGAGTGTATTCCAAGAGAGCTCGGCTATTGTTTATTTTATTTTTTTCAATTCTAGGAGAATATTTAGGTAATGTTCTTTACGGAAATAATTGCTGAAATGTTTGTCTAAAAATTCTGAAATATTTTAAACATTGATTTTTTTCAGGTCCAATGAACGAAAAATATGCTGGTCTATTATTAGAGTTTTCCATAATAATTCCAGTGGAAAATACAGCGACATAGGCGTGACCACTTTTTCATAAAATGTCTACCGAGGCTTCCACTATGTAGGAGTCTCGACATTATATATAGAGGGCTCAATAGATTGATTTCTCGAATGTTATTGTCTCTTGCTTCGTCCCTAATTGCAAATAACATTAAATATTCTCAACTTGCACTCACATGGCATCAAAATTAATAACGTATTTCAGTATCTTAAATTTATTTTACGAATTTATTATTGTATATCTGGTTGCTTCTATTTTCTGCTTCCAAGAATTTGTTTTTCTCGGCACGAGGTTTTCTGTTGTATGCCATTCACCTAACTATACTTTAACGTATGTTTTTGTGTTTATTTTTACTTTCTCCCAATTACTTATGTAGTATAGAGAAAGTTGGGTAATGCTGTGGCAAAAAATGGTGAAACACTCATTGCAGGACTGACATCTAAAAAGTGATAAATCTTGTTTCTATGTAAATTGCTTCCTCTAATAAGTTGTGTAGTGTGAACCCATATTTTGTCGGTTCTTGATACCGAAAAATCGATTGACGGCAAAACGTCTGTCTGTCTGTCTGTCCGTCCGTGTACGGTGAACGCGAACGCTTAAATTGTTCAGCCGATTTTCTCCAAAATTGATATTCCCCGATCTCTCTTAAATAACTCGAGGCCTTGAGAATCTGAAACTGATAGTTTGGGTTTAAGGGGTAATTTACATGAAGTCTTAACATTTTCAAAAGTTTCTCAAATATGGCAAAATGTTTCCTCCTTAGAGACAGCAAAAGTTGCTTTAAAATGAGCAGATCTCATTTTCAACTCTCCGAATTTTGAAATATTGCAAAAGTTACGAATAAAGCGTGGAAGTACGTGCTTTTGTAGTACCGCAAGTTTAATCTTTCATATTTTATTCAATTCGTGCTCAAACCATACTCGTATATAGGGCAAAATTAATTAGTATAGCTCCCTTTCTTTGCTCTTAGCCGCGATTCCAGCAGATTTAAAAACCTTCACACCCTTTGCAGACTTGCCTCGCTAACTTCTTCTCTCATTTCATTATTTTTCTTCTTCCTCACTCTCTCCCATTCTCGCATTAACACAAATTTAGGCGCATTCATAACAGCTTACGCCCGTCGCTACCAAAACTTTTCATTTATCAGGTTATAAATAAATGAATACTCACAAATACTAGTAAATGCGTATGCAATCATTCATATATTCTGTCACGTGCATAAAGAATCTGTGGAAAATCCGCGAAAAACAACTTTACAGGAAATGACGCAGCAACTGGCAGTCAATTCGAAGCCTGAGTGAGGTGAGAAAAGATTCAAAGCAACAACACACACAAAACTAAAGCATGTCCTTGACTCTGGGCTTACATCCAACCAATCCTGAGCAGTCCTCCACAACGAGGAAAACATGCATCTCCAAAACGTTGTGTGTGTCATCTTTAGCACAATATTTTTTCCACTGCATTCTCTTGGCGAGATTTTCTCTTAAAATAAGAAACTTCAATTTAATTAACTTTCTAATTTTGCAAGAATTTATGCTGTTCTGAGATTTTCAACGATGCAATGCCTGTATTACGAAGAAAACGGTGTGGGGAATAATGAAAACAAGCAAAATTGTAAAGAAACGTTCTGAAGGCTCTTGGAAACCCTGCATCAAGAGTAAGTGTATTAATTATTTATTAAACTTCTGAACAACATAAGAATAGACGAAGGTAATTGTTGCGCCATTGATAAGATTGGAAATATGTTATAATTACTGTTCTAATATTTTTTTTCATATTTCTTTCTTATCCTTTGTCTTTAATCTGCTCCATGACCAGGATTACACATGTGATATATTTTAGTAATCAACAATATTTCTCCTCGCCTATTTTGGCCCCCAGTTCTACATCCCTGCATGTCTATTCTGAATAATTTTCAAAACTTATGCTTGGGCAAAAATATCATTGCATGTACAAATGGTATTAAATTGATAATATCTTACTTTTGTTATTTAAGACAGGCATATATTTACTCGTAATTCTCTGATTCAAACACACTCGTTAATATGTGTTGAACATAAGATACAAAATTAATTGGTGATCACTACAGTAAGTCACAGAATAACAGCGATGTTTCAGGAACTTCATTTTTTTTGTAATCAGGCATATTTGCTGTAAATATAATAAACATTTACCATAAAATAGTTTTTTTTTTATTTTTACAGAAAAATGTGTGAAGGGATCAAAACGAAGTTCCTGAAACTCCGTTGTTATTTTATGACTTGTAATGATCTGCAATATATTTTTATATTAAGTTCAACAAATATTAACGAGTGTTTTTATAACAATGAAATAACTATGTCCGTCGTAAATAATAAAGAGTATATTTTCTCATATGCATGTAAGTTATACTCAAAGGGCATGTAAACAATCTAACTTAACTACAAATTTTATATATATATATATATATATATATATATATATATATTTTATATATATATATATATATATATATATTTTATATATATATATATATATATTATATATATATTATATATATAAAAGATAGTATTATATTTTATAAAAATAAATTTCAGTAAAATGTAAAAAGTTGAATTGGGAAAATTATTAGAAAAAAAGTGACTCTGTTCTGCACTTGATTTTTTACGTTTCCGGGTAAATTCATAGTTCGCGAAATTTTCAAACCTCCAAATTTTTCAATCTGGCCTTTAATTTTATGTTCGTTAATTTTAGAATTTCAGAATTTAGAATTTCAGAATTTAGAATTCAGAATTTTAGAATTTCATGGCATTATTACACCTCGCTCATTCATACTAGACATTGGTTATTCAGAAATATTTCAGCTTTTTGTGATACAAATATTTGCGCAATACCCTCATTTTAATTCATAGAAAATGAATAAATAAAGTAATTGTATACATTTTTCATTAGCTCTTAAGTTTTTTTAGATTTCTTCATGAAGATCTATGACAATCTGTAGAATTTTACTCCTGAGTCATTGCGCTCGAAATATTTTTTTGATACATCAAAGAAATATTCTGAATGGCGTGATGTTTAGAGGTGACATAAATCTTAATTTTTCCGAATTAAAATTCGAATCCTAAAAAATTATCAAGCCCCTTGATTGTCTGGGCAATTTCAAATCATTCATATTTAATAACATAAATAAACATACAATAATACATAACTTTCGGTAACGCTGTTTAAGATGAAAATCTTCTCAGAATAATTGGGGAGTAATTTAATTCTTGCATTCCACCGCAACTAAAAAGTAATCGAATGTTCAAATTAGTCAAGTGCTGTTATATCATGATATTGAAGAATTTTTTGTTATAGCTTTCTCCAGCAAACATTGGTTATCTTAATTTCAATTGAGTGTAATGGTGTTCATTGAACCAAATACTAGCAACCAAACACCTAGGCGCGTGTCGATTCTGAAAGCAGCACAACTCTCTTTGAAATGCGGGTTTCCAAGTATTCAAAGAATATGTCCAATTTCAAAAATTCTAATGATAAATGACTGAAAAGATGCGATATTTAAACATTCGGTGCACACTTATACAAACGAATGAAGTTCATGTTTTATGAAAAGTTCCACTCATAATAACTTTACTAGAGACACAAAATCAATTACTCCAGCATTTTCAAAATAGTAAAACAAACCGACTCAATGAAAAATTCCTAAGAAAGATCAATAGCAGAAGAGGAATGGCAAATCGAAGATATTTCCAGGTATGTGAACAGCAGTTTAGTGAACAGGTTGTTTCGATCCTTGTTAAATTAGGCAAAATCGAGGAGGACATATTTTCTTACTTTCACAACTTTCTTTCAGTTTAAACAAATTTAAAAACTATTAAATGATCTGATGTATTTTCAAATTGTTCGAAAAATAATATTTAAAACCAAAAATATATAAAACCAAAAATCTAGAAAGCAAAGCATTGAAAAATGAATTATTGTGTAGTTGTTTCTATTATTATATCTCGTATACCCGTGCATATTTGTGTATCTTGTGGTAATCATAAACGCGAAAAATTATTATGTTACTTTTCACCCCAGATAAAATCCACAAAATAACGCTAGGAACTTTCATTTTCATGTCCAAATGAAATAGAAGACATAATTGTTCTTTCAAAATCGATATAGAATTAATTACAGAAGATTTATCTAAAGAACACAACAAATCTGATTCTAGAACTATAAATGACATACGAATTACTTGATTTCTAAAATCAATTTCGTTTTCCCTACAATGCGATATAATGTTCCTTCCCCTTGAGACAGCCACTGTAAGTTGATAACAAACCAGAATGTTTCTCACGTGTTGTTTCCAAAATTTACGTGAAAAATCTTTGTGACTCGAGGATACTATTCAAGACAAGGTTGCAAGATCGCTTGCAAGAAATTCTCATCGCAATATTAACTTCCTGCAGCAACTACAGAAAGTGAACAACCGGTTTGCATTCCTTGCAAAAGCCATGGGGTCTCGACTCATGAAACGACTATATATAAAACGTCACAAAAGCGGCTCTGAAGTGCAAAATACTAGAGTGTTGGATAAATAAATTATTAAATTCTTAAACGAACCTGCTAAACCTCTATGCGGATATCATTCATGTTCCACCATTAACTCTGAAATGAATAATTCCTACAATTCGAAGAAATGTACTCTTCTCTTGATTTTTGAATAACCGAGTTTTAGTTTACGGAGTTCGATGTTGCAACATACACGTATTACAATCTTCCTTCCTTTCACCTTTTTATTGTGAGAACATTAGAAAAAACTATTTTTAAGGATCAGATTAAGGACTATGGTTATTTCCCAGTATGTTTTCTCTACATTTGTTCTAATGGAAACTTGCACTTCATCAAACATCGTAATTCATAAATATGTTTGCCCACTTTCAAATAATATACCGATACTCGCAAATTGAGGTTTGGTCAGAATATATGATTTTCAGTTCATACTTCTAATGATGTATTACAAAAAATTTATTTCTTAGAAATGCTCCGTCAGATATAAATGGTTTCGAGTACAATAAAAATCGAGTAACTTCAGTGCGAGCAATTAAACATGCTTTAGGAAAGCGAGTCTTCAAACTTTGCATATCCTTTATTGAAACAACATCGCAACCCATCGTTCTTTCAAACGATAACCAAGTTGGTTATTGTAAATTCTAAATGTGGAAAATGCCATCCTGGAAATCCAAAGAGAAAACCCAATACCTGATTATTAAGTTGTCTTACCTGTCCGCCATTTTGCCCCGTCCGTCCCTTGGTCTCCCAGTTGGCAGTGCCTGCTCGCGGCCTCGTTGCACAGTGCAGAGGGCAGAGCCGCAGAGCGAAGCTTTTCCTGTTTCTGCCGCCGCGCCCGTGGCGCTCCACTGGCCTACACCGCCTTCAAACCCCAGTGCACTCCCCAGGCACTGTCTCGCCCTGGCCCATGCGCCTGCCTTCGGCTACTATGAAAAGGTTGAACGTTTATGAAGAGCAGAACTAACTTTGTCGAGTATGATTCGTGCGGAATTTGGTAAAAGAAAGTGTATTACCAACAAAAAATTCACATGAAATTGTCGTTATTGCTGTCTATCGAGAGATGATAATGTGAGTAAGATGATCTGTCTGAAAGATGGTACTTTAAGAAGAGGTAACAACGTGAATTCTCAGGAGGTAAACTGTCAGAGTCTCTTATTGAATCATGTAAAGTGCTGTATATTCATATTTCTTTCGACGTTATGCGAGTATAACATGGCAAACGGACAGAATATGTTTAAAGTTCGGCAATTGCTTTTATAGGAACGATTTAGTTGCAAAATTTTACTAACCAATATTTAACATGGTTGGGGTATTCAAATCTAGTCGCTAATATTCATTGCTAATATTCAAATCTAGTCGCTAATATTCAAATCTAGTCGCACCTTTCATTGTGAACGTTGCTTGCATTGAAAACTTTAATTTGATTTTTCCCCTCGGCCAGTAGTAAGTGCGTTTCGCTCGTCGCAAACAGAACTAATCTACAACAACAATGTAATAAGTGATTTTTGACGTTTTCTTCATTGTTCTCAGCTGCCTAATACGTTTAGGTAATAAATATTTTTAAATAATAATAAAAATAATAATAATAATAATAATAATAATAATAATAATAATAACCAAATATGTCTTTGTTAATAGCATGTCTAAGGCCATAAGACCTCCTAAAGATTAGCGGCGGATTTTTATGGCCTAAAATATCTTGAAATATGCTTTTAAAAATATGTTTTATGATCTAAAATTCTAAAATATACACTTCAATTTGCAATAAAATTAACAATATTGCATTGTCTATGCAAATTTCAGGAATAGTATGGAATGAAATAAATTGAACAAACGTCATATAATCTACCTTAATTTTTGGGAGAAATAATTGAAGGAAATGTTCACCTCAGTGAAGTACATTGTATCTTGTTGCATTTCATCTCTCTGATTTAAAAAATAATATATCAAGAAAAAATCCTTCATTTGCAAAAATACCTTGTCCTCTGTAGGAAAGATAAAAACGCAATAGCATAATGTCAACGTATTTTCATCTTACGATTTCACTTTATTTTTTAAAGCTCAGAAATAAATAGATTCTATGAAAAGATTTAACCTTATATGCCTCTATTTTAACGAAATATGCAAAATATGCGCCTATAATTACACAAATATGTGCTAACAGAAAAAGTCGTCCAGATATGCACTATCATGTTACGTAGCATACAATTCTAACCAAACTCCAAGAAATTTCACTTAGCTATGTCCTGAAGCAACAGATAAAAATATGCAGAATCAAAGATACCTGCTCCTTAATGATGATGATGACAATACAAAAATATAATGAATTATTATAAGGATGGAGTAGATGATGTGTTGAAAATCAGAGGAAGCGGATGAACCTCGAGGAAACCCGCCGCAAACCCACTTTTCCGCCTCAAACTCCATTGTACAAAATTTCAACTCTGGATTCCTATAGTGAAAAAGCAAACTCTCAGACAGCTACGTTGCGGATTGCTTTATTATTGGGTCAATATTGAATGAAACCACAATTGCTTAAATTGTACCGCGAGTTGAAAGAATCTAGTAAGAAAATGTTACCAGTCATTCTGAAGTAGTACTCTTTCGAGGAAAGATAAGGATAACTTAGTAATTAAAGGAGAATAACACTAAAACTGATTAGGCCTGACAAGGTCGCGGGCAAGGTAACTGGAGCACTGCCTCTATTGCTAGCGGTGTGAGATTTAAATGTAAGGGTCCAAGTGACACATTACAGTCTTTTGAAGAAGTCAGTTGGAAGTTACTGCCCCAAATTTAGCCTAATACAATAATTCCTACTTACTCTTCTAAAGCAAAAAAATTATCCATTAAATGAAATAATACGTCAGATTTTAAATTGACAATTTAGAGCAAAACAAAAGAAACGGAAATGTCGAAGAAATAAATAATAATGAATCCGTGCAGGATCTAAGATGGAAGTTTCATTTCTGAATGTAGAAAAAAAATTAGAGATGTTTTAAAACCCCACTATTCTAGGTTTTTGAACTTCTGAATATTATTTGTCTTGTGAAAAATATATTCATGTATTTGATTGGAAACAAAACAAATGCTCCAATTTCAATCTTGGTTACCATGAAAATGCTTTATTTGTCCTTTCGCGAATGCTAGAAAACAACCAAACAAACATTTAATTTGTCCTCGCGTCTTTTAGTTTGTGAATATAATCGGATGACTTGGGAAGTCTTATCTTTGACTAATTTATAAGAAAAGTATTTTAAAGAAGTTGACATAACTAACTGGATGAAAGTAAGATTGCCACTTATTTGCTGGAAGTATTTGTTAGCAGGTTATACGAGATATTTTACATCTTCTGCATTTGCATGAAATTCCCAATACGAACTTGATTCCTAAAATTTTTAATGATTTGACTTTACAGAAAATGCGGTCATCGGTGGTTTAATTTACAACTCAGACAATATCCAATATCTGAATAATGCTTATAAGCTCGGGTAACTTACTTTTTCTAATACGGACGTTTTATGGTTCTAAAGCAGAGCGTTTTGATTATTTTAATTAAAGTATTTTACAATAACGCAATGTGTATTCACCATAATCGGACTTTTGTATTTCCTCTTCTTTTTAATTTAAGATGAAAGAAATTTGCCCCTTATGAACTTACTTGCTCCTGAAAATCTTAATAAAAATCTATATCTCAAAAACTGATATCGTGAATGAAAAAGCTTTTACTTTGGTAACTATTAATTCAAAATTGCTATATTAAAATCTGTAGGTAATCTGAATTCAATACGTAAAGCATTACTGAATCATGTCGTATTGTTCTGTAAAGAGAGGAAACTCCTTTAAATGCACACGTCATGCTCAAGGTTGCATTCACTTGACGTAGCCACATTGACGGACGGTTCTGAACAAAAGCGTCACTATTCGTCGCGTGCGTAATTATAATTGCGATTAGTAGCGTAAATGCTGTATAATTAAGTGCGGTATTACTGTCTTACAGACGTAAATTAAGAGCAATAACTGCTATTGTTAGAATCAAAGCAGCTTGATTCTTACGTAGACGGTTAATTGTGGAAGGATGTTCCTGAATGGTGACGAGCAAGACTTTGCATCTAATAATAATACATTGGATTAAGTAATTTTCAGAAGCTTTGAACAAAATGTTTTTATATACATCTATAAATAGCTCTTAACAAAACGACTTTCCTTAACAATTTGCGACGTCTTCAGTGAGGGCGCGATGACATTTTGTAGGCATATGGAGAATTTTATTGAATAACTAGGTACAGTAGCTAGTTATAATACACCCAGTCTATTTTTAGAACAACATTTTAGAACTATTTTTAGCACAACATTTTACAACTATTTTTAGAACGTCTGTTTTTTGTTCAGGTCTCGAAGCTGAGAGATTTCGGGCCATTTAAATTTCCTTACCAATAATGTCGCTGTCGCGAGGAGAATTATAGAAGCAAATTGGTCGGACCGCTCGTCTCCAAATTATTTTTTGATCATTTTAAAAAGGGTATCATGGAGGAATTAACCGTAGAGAACGCACAACATTTCCCTCATTTTCCATGATTTTAACCAAAGATAAGACTTCCCAAGTTATAATATATTCACAAACTAAAGGGCGAGAGGACAGATGAAATAATTGATTCATTATTCCCCTTTCCCAACCTGGACATACTACCCATTTACACATAATATATTATCCAACATATAATCATTATGGGACCATGCAGGAGCACATTGACCTAATAAGGGATGCCGCCATTTTTGGTACACCCAACATACGAGTACATATCACGTGGAATTCACGACCAGTAATCAGCAATAAAATATCTATCATGATATGACGTAAAACAACAGTAATTATATAATAATTATGTTGATAATATTAACATAATAATAATAGCAGTGACTGACTAAAAAGTAAAGAAACAAATAGTACGGAGTATTTTTTTCAACATATTTTCTAACACCTAACCGTATTAACAATGAACGATCATTCTTTACAAACAGGTAATGAAAGTAAGCCCGATACTCTTCCAAACCCAAACCTTTTCATAACCTGTGACAGCCATGGCGTGTGAAAAATTGAAAGAAACAAGGCGACAGTTGAATAAACTTACGTTTAAAAAGAATGAAATGAAAGAGATTAAATTCGCAACTTTTACAAATATATAAGAGCATATCCTCACCACAGCACATCCCTGTACATCGCGCACTGAGAGTGGCAAAGTCGCGAGTGGCTTATAACTGAGAAGAATGAGGTTAAGAAAACGAAAGTTCTGAAGATTCGCGGAAAGTTTCCTGTTGCGTTCCTAGAATCTTCGCTACACTTGCGCTTTTACTTGCGCACGTACCATTCAAAACGCATCGATGTGCTAGATACGACTTTTCCGGCTGAAGCAAAACTAGGACGCGGCAACGATTTCAGACAACACAAGGCTTTTTGGCGAGGCCGTTGCCCGAAACATTTTACCATTAGTAGCATTTCTTTAATTTTAGTACATCTGTATTTGGCAGCATGTGAGACGGAATTACGTCGTTGTGTCTTATGCGCCGAAAAATATGATAATTTTATGTGATGTGTTCTACTTAATAGAAAAATATATTTTTGAAATAAGCTGGCAAACAAAAACTAATAATTTAAGGGGTAAGTTAAAATTATCGTTACAGAGAAACAAGAAAATGAAAAGAATATTGTAAACTATTTTCACTTATATGGAACATAAAGTGAAATTGGCATAGAAATACAGAAAACAACCTTGTAAATATACTTCTGGAACATTAACCAAATTCTTTAGAACTATGCAGTATATTGTATTAAAAATTAACTAAATCTAGGCATGTGGCTACTTCGATGGAAGGAAAGAAGAAATAAATACATCATCGCTATCCTTGCCCTGTCCAATTCCTCAGATTTCAAGGATTACGCAAGTCTTCACAGCCGTCTTTGATGCATTATGAGTGCATAATGCCCTCGACATTGGTCCAGAGTAAGAAAGGTCAAGAATCATTACAGAACATATATCATTATAGAAAATAGGGAACGGGAGTGTGGGTAAGATGCAGTTCTGTTTCTGAAAAAATTACATTTATCAAATTACTGTAAATGTTGGCATTCCTCTCCGTAGAACGTAATGCTGTAAGAATTCCGCAAAGACAAGGTTTTCAAATTTCACCTTGACACAGCATTTTTCATATTGTAATAATAATGATAGAAATAATAATAATAATAATAATAATAGTCACCACTAAAAATTATGTAGAACAATAACTAGTAGATTAAACAGTGGTAATAGTACCAATGCCGTAACAGTCGTAGTGGAAGTAATCTTACGTCACAGTAGTGATCTCAAGGAACATGGACAACCGCGTAATAATTTTAAAATATTCGAATATTTGCGTCTGTTAAATATGTGAGGAAAACACTCAACTAATTGTCACAAAAGTTTACTACTAATGAGCTCTCATACAGTACAAAGTTATATTCAATATGTTACAGAATTATTCCATTTGTAAAGGTTATAAATTACCAAGGTGCATTATTTTATTTCGTTGCAACAAACGCATCATTGTACTGCAATAAAATACACAAGATTGACAATTCCATCTGACGTTTTTAAATGAAACAAATTTTAATAATATTAAAAACATAGGTATTTGAACGAATTGAAAGCTTCCTCGACCAAATATTATGAATCAAGATTTCAAGCTGAATGGTTGCATTACAGGTAAGTATTTTCTGGACAGGCCAGTTAAGGCATTCGTTCTACTATTATCGATAGCAAATAGTGACCAAACTGTAAACAAAATGAAACAAAAGTATCAAACAAATTTACCGCGCCTCATTAATGTTCCACCACTCTAATCATTCATCGATTTCTTGGATTGATGATATTCTATCCTAATATTTTGAAATAGATAATGCATCTACTAATTTACGTCAACAATGATTTAAAAACTTATTGTAAGTTCATGTTTCTCAAGATGCCTGGAATTATGTTTTTCGTTTCATTATGGTTCCATATTATTTTAACAGTCACTGCATTTAATCAAAAAAGATTCACATGAGTTCACATAAACCATCGTCGACTACAACAACAATACAAAGTTTATTCGTCTATTACATCAATTGTTTATTTCGACGTTTTGGGATCTACTGTTGATCCCACCTTCAAGTCGGCTGACATTGCATACATCGAGTTAATACTCCTGTACATACCACAAAACTTGAAACAAGGTAATGCAGCCAGTATTGATCTCACATCGGATGCAAGAATATTAGCACTTGACACAATCAACCTCCAGCCCAACACGGTAGTACCCTGAGTGCCTGTTACCCTTCGTGACAGTATGACAAGACACTAAACTATTTTAATTTTTATCTTAATTTTAACTTCATTTAGTGGAATAAGAAACCATTCTCATTGTTAAATATCACAGTCTATAATATTGCCTGATTTTCATGAAGCATCTCAATGAAAAATACAAACGAACTCAAGGATACGTATAATTTTAGGATAATTGTTAGGAAATAAAAAAGTGGAGTAAATGTTATGAGAGAACGGCTGATGAGCAGATTGCTCTAAATAATTCCCTTATGACCTTTGTTTATGTGATAATAAGCGATATAAAATATCTTAATTTCGGAACTATTGTAAATCACACCACTAGTTAAATTGTACTAATAGTTTAAAATCTCATATGAATGTCTTTAGGGTATAGGGCAATATAATACTTGTTCTTAGGAAGTGATCATACATTTAGAATTACATCAATATATCAATGAATGCTACATTTTAACGAAGAAAAGATATAAAAGTAATAACATTTTTTAAAAGTGGGCTTAAGTCAATTTAACTTAATTATTTACTTAATAAAAGTTTATCTTTTCTTTGATTAAATTTATGAGAAAAGTATTTTGAGTGGCGTCTGTGTCATCCAAAAAATATGTATTTGATTAAGTCAAATTACTTCCAATGTGTAGAATTATCAAATCAATGATAAAATAGGGCAGTTGTTTCTTTCGATCGACGTAAATTTCAATCCCCGTAACAAAGATTGGATTATTAGATAAAAAGTCTTGTCGCGAATATTTTATTTCTTTTATTCAGAATAATATACTAGTACTTATGTCTCATCTCTTCGATTACACATATTTAATTTCTTCGTGAATTTGTAACAGATAACATTATAATAAAAATGATTTATAATATATAAAGTATTCAATGGAAAAATGTAAGATGATTCAGTTAAGTTAGTGATTTAGTATATCTTAGTTTCTTCTTCACTGGATACTGAATGGAGTGTTCTCATCACGGAGGTCAGAAAACACGTAGGTCATTTGGTTAAATCACAACTAACGGAGGAACCGGTTTTATGGAGGAGTCAAATAGTCAGCTGTTTTCATTCCTTATTCTGCGACCTTGACATTCAAGAAACGAGTGAATGAAGAACCAAGCAGAACAAGACATGCAACTTGTTACATTACAGGTACAGTTACAGGTACGTGTACAAATAACGTATTTATTTATTACAAATGACTTATTAACCTTCATTATTTTAAGAAAAAAATATCTTTTACACTCCTAAATTTACTTGAGTCTGCGAAAAACTGAAAGCATTGTAACAGCAAATAATGAAGTGATTTTAAGAAACAAATACGAAAGATTATGGCTTCAATCTGTGTTTTGAAGTAGAATAGTTGTTCAAATTAGCATAACATTTTGCTGGTTTTTTTTTTCGAAGAATGAAAATGTAATGGCGCAAATCAATGATGATTGAGGTAGCACACTCGTATGCATAACATTCTTATTCATGTTCCATTGTCTACAAAAATGCACACATTATTTGCCTTTATAAACAACGTTCTTGGATTCCTATATTTGCATAACCTATTCTCTAGGGTTCCTATTACCTTATGATCGTGAGAAAGTAAACAGTAGTACAATCATACCGGATACGTTAGCCTATGGAATATACTAAGTAGTTCGGTTAAAGTAGGGTGTACTATGCAACTGAAGCTGCGTAAAGCAAGAGGTCCTGAGTTCTAGCCCCAATAGTCATTGTCATTACCATCTAACAAAGTAAATGGCCGCTCCACGATAGCTGCGAAAGGGAACGACAACGCGAGGTGCACTTCACAATAAACGCCAAGAGGAAGAGGAATACTGCTATTAATCTGTAGCGGCAAAAAAAGAGAACTTCAAGAAACAGTGGCCGAAACCAGTGCACTTCTAGCTACACTCATCTGTTCACTTTCTGATTTTCCATTTGAGAACAAAAAATGCAAAAAAAATTCATTCACTAAATGTTATCAAGAAAACAAACAACTTCAATGTAATTTAACGATTTTTCGGGGGATTTTAATTCCAAGTATTAATATGAATAGAAAAATAATTAAACTATAATTACTAAAATAAATTAAACAACTCAAAGACTAACAAAACCAGCTTCAAATCGTAACTTCGAAAATCAATGCTCTAACCACAATATCGCACTACACTCTCCAGACCAGCGTCACGCGCTCGATTAGCTGCAAAGCTTCACTTGCTGCACTTTCATTGGTCGAGAGCGCGAGATTTTCATTTCGGTTGCGGTAGCTATACTCCAATTTAAAGATAGCTGTACTTCAAGGTCACGAGATGGAAGAAGAGGGGAAAATTATTATCCAATCTGGAGCTTCAATACCAAAACTTAAAGTCCTGACAAAGCTCCTGATTGGATGACAATGTTCCCCTCTCCGTCCAGATTGTGACCTTGAAGTGCAGCTATGTTTAACTCGGAGTACGAGCAGCAATATCTTTGCCTCTGCAGCATTGTAGACCAGGAAGTCCTAGTGTTCAAGTCCCAACGGTGGCGCATTTTCATTACTTGCATTTCATTACTTACGGGTTGAATTCAACCACTGTCTGAAGGAGAATTCTAGCGACCGATTGCTCTGGTTGTCAATTAACCCTTTGATTCTATTTCTCCATTATTTATCTGGATTCTGTATGGGGTCGCATTTGACCTCCACACATCTTGCATGGATGTTATTTGGAATGATCAGTTGAGAAATTTATACTATTTTTTGCTTTATTTGCCAAATCGTAAAAACAAAGAACAATATTTAATCCAGAAAAACATTCTAGCCAGTGGCGTAGGCTCAATGTATGCCAGAGATGTGTTACATCCCCTAGTTTTCCATTACTTAAAAATATTCTCAGTAAAGTATTTTATTTTCTTCTGTTAAGTATCTCCCTCTATTTCTCTATTCCCTCCCGCCATTTATGTGAACGGTCCAATAGGCGTTAGTCCCCTCGCTGGATGTGACGGACCCAGAAACATCCCTTGAACGACCTCACTTTTTTGGCGAGGTCATTGAACTCACGGCCATGCGCTGTGTGCAAGCTGCGTGGTTTCGGCTGCCGGAGATGTGACATAGCTTCTCACATCAAAGGCTTCTCATTGGCGTTCGTGTATCCCCTCCCAATAACCTTCCATGCCCCCTCCTCTGATGCCCTTCTCTCTCGAATAATTCGGCAGCACGCCTGGGAATCCCAGAAGTCACGTGCCACTATTGTGGCCCGCTAGCGGGGAGCGGGGGGCTGACGGCACGACTGTCTTTCTTCACAAGTCAAGCAAGTCTGCCAACTATGCTTAAGCATATTTCATCCTGAGTCAGTACAACTGGGTAACTCGATGTGTGGTAGCAGGCCTGACAAAACAAGATCATCATGTAAGGAAATGGTATGACAGACAATCTGTGAACTCGAAACAGTGCGCGCGATGTTACTTCGTTCGTCATGTGAGTCCTGCATTCTACCGTAAATGCTGTTTACTACTGAATGTGCGTTAAATAGACTACTTTGCCTAGCTGCTGATATGTTAAAGAGAATCGTGAATTCGAAATTGTAACGCGAAAGAATAAAACTTGCGCGTGTGTGTGTGCGTGTGCGACATGGCGAGCTCATCATTTCCGGTAGTGGGTGAGTTATTTGTGGCAGGGAACAATAGTGAAACGTTTCATTGTGTCATGGACAGGATTCGTGAAATTCCGTGCATTTCTTTCTCCTATTCCGAAAACTTAAAGTAGATAGTGATAGATAACCAAGACAACGCGAATAGATCTCGAGTTCAAAAATTAGGTATGTACCTTTTTGTGGTTATTTTTTAGTTTTATTGTTTTGTTTATGTACAGTGAAATTATTTTAGCGTGGCCGCTCAAGGTCAGACCTTAGAGCTGCCGGAAGATTCCATTCCTTAAAACTATTGCTTTAGGGGGGAGTGCGTCCCTTCCCAGGACGTGTTGACAGCCCTACTCCAGTTCAGTAAACATTGACCCTGACTATTCGTCTCCGCAAGGTGACAGTTTTCAGTTGCATTTCTCTAACAGAGTACATGTATTTGTATGAAGTTCTGTACAAGTGATTATTATTTTGTTGTGATCATTGCAATGCGTCCTGTTCAAAGCAACTTTCATATGGACAGACATCCTTCACAGTCAGATGCGTGAAGTCGTTGCAAAAGTATATCAATTTATGAAGAGACGCAAAAGAAGGCATTGAAAATATCAAAACAGTTCTTAAGGCAGTAATTCCTGCTTCGGGTGTTTCGAAAAGATCTATTTGCAGAATTAATAAGGAAATTAATTGTATTCAATCAGGAGAATCGTGTTCATTTTCTACTCCTAATTAAGAAAAGAGAAAGGACGTGGAATCTGCTCTCGATAGTTTCAATGACAGTGTGTTTCACCGCACTATGATTTAATGCACCATATCAAGAAATCGTTATTTTTACAGGAACGACACCATAGTAAAAACGGTGAAAATTATACTACTTATGATTGTGAGGAAACGGGTATCAGTGACAGTGGAAAACATATGGATGAAAACAGAGCCAGGCCATCTCGTGAATTTGGTGTTTCTCCATTAACCCAGCAAAGGCACCACAGCAAATTGATTTCGAAGGCTGTTCGCTAGCTTGTGCTATAGCAAAGGTAGGCTAATGTTTTTGGTTTTGACTGACAAACCAGGCGCGAGCGAGCGCCGCCTTTTGGCTCTCTCCCCATCATTTTCAGCTTCCCCCTCTACTCTGCGAATCTCAGCGGCCACCCTAGAAAAATTTAGCTATAAGTTAGTGCGTGCAATGAGAAAATTATGATTTTCAAGGAAGATTCAGAATGTGTCTAACTTGTAACATACACTTCTAAAATACTTCAGAGTAAAATAGAATGACGCAGACTTTAAATATTTGGAATTATGCGTTCAATCTGTAATATCATGATCGCATCCCCACATCTACCAGCCAGGAGACGCCACTGATTCTAGCGTATCCTCATAACGATATATAGGTATCTATCACATCAGCATGAGAATGATACAGGGCTACTAATTCGTAATAGACAAATACGCCGAATGATCATTCAGAAACCGCAACTTAATATTATGAAACGGAAATAGACACGGAAATAGACACGTTTTTAGATTTTTTTTCTTATAATTTAGACGTAGAGCGTGGAATTAGTTTGGGAGCATTTCTGACCTCAACCGCACAAAAATCAAATTACTTGAAAAGAAGAAAACTTAGAAAACTGAAAAGTTTAAAACTATATATAAATACCGTATCTAAAAGGAAAAGTTAATGCGAATAATTTTCAGAGTATTGCAAAACATTGGTGCCTGGGTTCACAAATGACACCAAACAAAATCGAAGGATTCAAAACACCGCGAAGATACTACTTGTACTTGGATATCACACTTAGATTCAAATCCATCGCAGTTTAACTAGAAGAGGATCTACTTAAATCATCTTTTAAAATTCTGAATATGTTATAAACTGATTTCCTCCACTTTAACGTATTTAGAAATCTGTTTATGTACGTATTAACCCGGCCGTACTGTTCGGGACCATATGAATCGAAAATAAATTAGTTTTACTCAGTTACTTTGTAACTGCTACGTACCGTAAATTTAAATGTATGTACTATTTTTTTTTGTTATTTAAGGTCGCATCAACATCAAGGTCATTAACGACCAGTATTGGGTTTAACGTTATGTATCTGAAGATGACATGATATGTTGATGAGAGGGTGTGAAAGGACGAACATAATATAACCATGCTCGAAGCGGGACTCGAACCCGCGATTGGATCCGGGATCGCTACGACACTGCTGTCCTTAGCGATCTAGGCCACCGGGTATCGGCTATGTAACATTTGTATTCTGTTACAGATGTTTTTATAGTTTTCCTAAAAAACACAATTGTTATATATGTACTGTTCGGGTCTATTTGACCCGATAGAAAAAAAAATTGAGATTGGATAGAAAAATAACACACCTATTTGGGTGGAAGTAAATTTCCCATTAGTGAGAAATAGGGCAATCGGAAATCAAATAACTCGCATCAAAGGTCGAAAAATGAAATTTCAACAATTGCTCCAGAATGTATTGGTCTTATGTAATCGTTAAAATGTTTCCCTATAGGTAATGGAAATAAAATAAATATTTTATGTTGTACTTGCAGTAAAACATATTGTAAATCAGCATCAATTTATTTTTGCATATTTTACAACAAATTTTTGAAGAACTAATAATTCAATGCATTCAGTTAATTTTAATAATGCATGTTATTGTATAATTATGTTCACCTTATAATTTATATCCAACAATTTCCTTTTAATCATCGCAATTATGCAGAACAACTTTCCGGCTCTTGTGGACCCCCAGTAGTACAACAGTATACCCCGTATTAAATTCGAAGAGAACATCAAGCGTTTATTATATTTTTGAATATATGCAAAAAATTATTCATGGCTTACAGCAATCTCTAGAGCCCACAAGAAACATCCACAAGCGGAAGAAGCCAAACCACAAGCGGAAAAACTCAGAAACGAGGACATTTGCGGCTTGGAGTCACTCCATCTCAACCTTTTTCATTCATTGGCAAGGAAAAGTAGCTTTAAATCGGGGTAACGGGAGAATACGGTAATGAGACCATACAAGAGTCAAAATATTTAAACTTACTCGTACATTCATTAGCATATCAGTAGTCAGTGGTGTTACTTCCCTACATACTTCCTTTGATACTGGTAACGATTACAAAATATGAAAATATTACAATTTCGAAACTTCTAATACATCACATATCACTTGAAAAATGTCCAAATAAATGAATCTCAAAATGTTCCAAACGTGCCTTCATTTCATTAATCCGAAGGTTTAAATGAAAATTGACATATGGCCGTGAATTCAATGTATTGTACTCTATTTTTACACAAATGAAATGGGATTTAATTTCATTGTGGAATCTACACAATTTGATATTAATAACTAGTGGTACTACAGAATGGCACAAACTTTCTCGAACTAATTAGTTTCCAAATCTATTTATTCTGGGTTTTCGGTTTTGACCCCCCTCTTTCCGGTTGCTACCTACCGGCGTCAGAAAAAATTGTCTCAATTTATGAATTTTTCGGTCCCCTGATTGCAGATTAGAATTTGTAGAACTACAACAGATAATTGTGCTTAATTTAAAACTCATGTAATTTTCTAATTTAAAACTCATGTAAATTTTCTAATTTTCTAAAACGAAAATGAAATGTGGACCGTTTTTTAAGTGCCCTTTGCTCTATACGAGAAAAAAAATTAAAAGAAAAGGTTGGAGATAGTTTTGAGAGTAAAAACTTAAATTTGTCTTTCTCTTTAAGCATTACTTGAAGCACTTTGAAACGGAGAAAGCAATACTTCAACTTATCACGATATTTTAACTACAAACGATTCAAAATGCAGCAGTGCAAAATGCAGTGAAATGTGCAGTGAAGTGCAGTGTGATCCGGATTGTATAAACATTCAGTGCGGAGTTAGAGTATAGAAGTTTGTTTGTTTGTTTTTTTTTCTTCTCTCTCTTTCTTTTTTTTCTTTCTTTTTATTTTCTCTCTTAATGTAATTTATTATTTAATGACTGTGTATTTTTATGTTTTTGTAATTAGCTGCCACCGGGTTATACCCATTTGCAGTTTAAATAAATCTATCTATCTATCTATAAAAATTATGAATCCAAAATATAGCTTCATCATTCACTGTGAACGTTTACTTACATTTCTCAACTACTTACCTTTTAGGGGTTTCACTTCAGGCAATTTAAATGTTGACATTGATACACAGGAGTAATAATAGATACAGATTTCGCAACCAGAAACAATATATGAACGATTTCAGTAATAAAAATGTCTCCAACTGATGCACTTGAAATACAATCACTACATAAGTACTAATACACTACGATGGCATGAAAACCACAACACTAATATGAATTATGACTCATACACACAATATTCTTTCAATATTCCACTGATAAATGTCCATGGTGTTCATATTTTTCGACTTGATCAAAACAAAACCCATTGTTTAACTGGTAGCATAGACTTTCCCGTATTAGTTTTCTATTTCTTTTGGTCTCTGCCAGCTATTCGGACTTGTCACGTACACTTGCCATCTGCCAAATATCGCCGCCCAAATACATTTTTTTGATATTTTATGAATTTTTTGGTTTCCAAATGGTAGAAAGGAAATATTATTTTAAGAATAATGAACAACAGTAAAATCTCGTCCAAAATGACGATTTTCTTTGAAAAATGTGGAGCCGGCTTTAAGAAAATTGGGTTTATGCGCTACTGTAAATGCGAAATTTGAAGCTCTTTTTCACATAAATTTTTTAGCTTTCCAAGAACTTCATTAGAAGTCATTTGAAGCATTTTAACTCACATGTTAATATTAAACAAATTGTTGGAAATGTACTGTGATATACCAGAATATGATAGATTTCATTTAATGATGTTAGCTATAAATGAGTATACAATATGGCGGTATATGCGGCCTTAGCAACGTCAGCGCAGAGGTTGGCAAGGTCAACAAACTATTCACGGGCCTTGATGACGTCAGGACGCCGGCCTAGATGGCTGAAGAACCTAAGAGGGAATTGGTGCAAAAACGAATGAATGACAGAAGTCGCGGCTACTTGGATTTGTAAGAGACGCACGGGTTGGCTATTAAAGATCAGATAGTCTAATGTTGCCGCCGTGTTTTGAAATAATAGAAGGATGGACGCCGAACGAGCAATGAAGGGTTTAAAAATGCATTAAACAGAACATTCTGACTCGGGGTGTCGTGGAGTGAAGATCGTGCATTTCTGACTCGGGGTGTCGTGGAGTATAGATCGAACATTCTGACTCTGGGTGCCGTAGCGTAAAGATCGTTTGTAGGCAATATAGTGGAAAAGTGAGACTTGTATAGCTTGTTTGCGGACTTTGTCTTGTGAGAGAAGTGATAGTTTGTTTTCGGACTTTGAAATAATTTACCAGAAGTGATTTCGGAGGACTTGTTTCAGATTTCGGACATTGCCAGTTGGACTTCAATAGTCTACATAACCGGTGGGAGAGATTAGAAACCGGGAGCGTCGGACAAGACTAACAGATGTTTAGGCAGTGTGGACTGGACGTGTCAGCGGCGGCGCAGACCGGAAGAGAGAAGCGGAACTTGGAATTAACGACGGCCAAGTGAAGAAGCGACTACGGAGCGTTGGCATGCAAAAACGGTAAAAAAATACTGCAGTATAAAAGAGACAATTTATTCAAAAGGGGTCATGACCATCTACTTAATTGTTTTAATTTAAAAGTTAAATAAATTGTTGAATTTTGTTTTCATTTGTCAATCATAATTTTCATAGTTGGTAGCATAATTATTACATTTCAGATTCCACGCCATACTGTATAGTTGGCAGATCAGGTAATCGGCTATCGAGGCGATAGCGAGTATTTGTATCCGGACCCATCGACCCAAGCTAGCTGGATGTTTAGATAATTTTGTTAAAATCAGATAGAAAAACTTTGATAGTAATTCATGTAACCTGTTTCTGGCGCCCAAATCTTAATAAATTTGGAACAGGACATGATTCCAGCCACGCTTTTGATGAGACGTTGAGAAAGGTATATTTCAGTACATACTAACGCTGTGAGAGATCTTTCAAAAAATTACATTTGTGTGAAGCTTTGGCTGAGAGGCCGACGTTTCGCCTACCATGTCGCAGGCTTCCTCAGGGCAGTGAATGCCCCACCCGAGTGCCCAGGCAGAACAGTATATAACACCGGACGCATATAGTGTCATGTCACTGCCCTGAGGAAGCCTGCGAAATGGTAGGCGAAACGTCGGCCTCTCAGCCAACGACGCGACGTTCCCGGACAGCCGAGAAGTTACATGAACTCGAGCCACGGAAGCTTACGTGTGCAGTTGCTAAATTAAGAAAAAAAATCCCCTAACACGTGGTGCAGCAAGAATACCTGTTTTGTGGTCCTTGATACCGAAAAACCAATTGAAAGCAATTCGTCAGTCTGTGCGTCCGTCCGTCTGTGAACACTACTAGCGCCTAAACCATTCATAGTATTTTTTTCCAAATTGAAGAAACCCCTGTCCATCTGGCTGTAGTCGAAGCTTTGAGAATTTGAAAAACTTCCTTAAAAAATGCGGTTACTTTACATTACGCCCCCCGGACTTTTTCAAAAATTTTCTCAAAATCTGCTCCAAATTTTTTCTTTAAATTTCTTATTAACATCGCGTAGGTCCTATTTTCGCGGCTAACTCAGAATTTTCAAAAAAATTTTCGGCATCTTCCAACTACAAAATTGAAGATAGAGATTTTCCTTGAAATAAAATTTGTTGTTCAAAGTAAGTTCTTTCTTTAAGGTAATGTAAATTTTGTAAGCGTGTCGTAGTTTTCGGCGCAATATTGCGTGCAATATGCGCAATTGTAAAAATTTACAAAAAAAAAATATTTTCTCAAAACGGCTCCAAATTTTCTTCTTTAA
Source organism: Acheta domesticus (assembly GCA_031308135.1). NCBI lineage: Eukaryota > Metazoa > Arthropoda > Insecta > Orthoptera > Gryllidae > Acheta > Acheta domesticus. Next base: position 229,597,560 of record JAHLJT010000631.1, read on the forward strand.
ACCTTTGGTAAGGATAGTGCCTATTATTATTATTATTATTATTATTATTATTACCACTATTATTACTATTATTATTAAATATGTACTCTATGAGATCGCATAAACGCCATATTGCTCTATTCTTTTTTTTCAAAAATTACAAAAACGTAATTTTTTTGGCTGGTCTCCCACGTCATCAATATTTACTTTAGCGACGATTTGTTAACATTTTTTAATTTACGAGTACATGTGCTTCAAATAATATCGTGTAAAGTTTCTCGAAACCTCAACCATGTTTTGGGGAAAGTAGCTCAAAATTCTGCATTTTCAGAAACGTTAAACGCCATTTTCTCATAAATGGCTCCATTTTTTTCTTCAAACTTTTCGAACAGATAGTGCTAATTGCAGTCTTTAATATGACGTAATGTTCATTTTGGGGTATTTATATGTTTTTTCAGAAATTACACAAATGTATTTTTTTAAACTATTTCTCACATCATTAATATACACGTTTCCTACATTTTGTATACACTATTGAATTTGTGAGTTAATGTGCTTTAAATGACTTCAAATAGAGTTTTTTGAAAACACAAAGATTCCTTTGAAAAAGATTCAAATTTGCATTTAGAGTAGCGCGTAAACGCCATTATCTTAAAAACGGCTCCAAATTTTTCAAAGAAAATTGCCATTTAGGATGAGGTTTTGTTGTTCCTTAATATTCTTAAAATAATATCTCCGTTCTACTATTAAGAAACTGAAAAATTAAGAAAATGTTAAAAAACGAAATTTGGGCGGCGATGGATGGAAGCTGGTATGGAGTATAATAGCTAGCCGAGACCAAAGGAAATGGAATACTAATAGGGAAAGTCTGTGCCATTCTGTAGAACCACTAGTTTTTTAAAATTTCTTGTAAGAATAGAGTAAAATACACTTATAAAGTGGCACAGGTCCGATTTTCACGGATAACTCTCAATTTTCGAAAATTGCAAAACTGAATTTTTCTCGACGTCTTCCTACAACTACAAAATTGAAATTAGAGATATTTCCGTGAATAAAATATGATCTCCATAATAAGTTCTTTCATTAAGGTCAGGTACATTCTTTTGAAAATTTAAGTACTCGTAGTTTTCGGGCAATATTGCGTGCAATATTTGCTATTTTAAAAGCTTACAAAAACAAGATTTAAAGTACCCCCAAAATTAATAGAATCGTTTTCAAAATCTCAAAGAGTCGACTCGAGCCAGATCGACAGGGTTTTTTTCAATTTGAAAAAAATCTTATGTATGTTTTAGGCGCTAGTGGTGTTCACGGACGGATGGACAGACAGACGTTCTGCCGTCAATTAGTAGAGCCGGGCAAAACGCTTTCTATTATCGATCGTTCTTGCCGGCTTTGCTTTCTCAGTCTCGGAGCCTGGAAGGTCGCGCGCGCGCTCCGTATCTGCCTGTTGAAATCTACACGTAGGTCTCTCTCAAGAATCGGGACGATCGGAACCGCTCCATTCTCGGCTGTTCTCGTCAGTATCGGCCGGTACCCACAGTCTCGGCAGAAGCGGCCACCGCCGGGTGCTCGGCGCAGGCTCGGCGGCTCGGCAGCTCCACGCAACTGCGGGATTTAAGGTCGTCACATATTGTGTTGGCAGAACTCTTTCATTTAATTGTCATTGATTAATTATAATCGCAATAAAATACAATTTCAATTTATCCATTAATTGGTTGAAAAGTAGCAATCACTCGATTAATTGCAAATAACTTTAGAGAAAAAATAAAACAATTTTTGAAATAATTAAGAGCAAAAATGTGCAAAAAGTAATTTAAAATCAAGTTTTTAACAATATCAATAAAACAGAATAAAAATAAAAACTAAAATAATTTTCATCAATTGTTTTTGCATGGTGAATTATTACAAAATATTGAAATAAAGGTTATTAATTGGAATCTCTAATAACGTAAATGAACCTGCAGTTTATTTTCAAGTAAGCAAAGAAAGTAATGACAAAAGTTTACATTCCCAATTATATATGAAAGCACAATAATTTTTGTTAAAGAAAAAATAATTCATTTTATACCTGTTGTTATGTCATTTACGTTTCTTACACATTCGAATATTCGAATGTAAGGCATATTTATTAAAACAAATAACATTTTATATTAATTTCATTATTATATAATAAATACGCATATGCGAATCAAAATTGAAATGGGCACTGTTCTTCCCTGCGTGAAAACGTCCTTTCGTCACTGGGCACAATTTATTGTGTAACAGTTGATGTAAGCCGCTATGGCCTCTGAATTGAGTGAAACAATTGGCGGCCAAACAACGGCGCCCACTGCAAATAAGCCTATTCAACTCCTTGCCCTATCGCCACACATGGTAGAGTTTTCAGAAATTCGAAATACATAATTATAATATACTACATTTATACACCACATAAAATGAGGGGAAATTAATAAATTTATAAACTGTTTGTACCGTAGAAAAAACGCTTTAACTTATTATAAGCCTAGAAATGATAAAAATATATGTTTTAATTGACTTTAATTCTATCACTGGCATACGAAAGAGATCTAATGCATAATTATTTCAATTAACAAAACCTTCCTTCCATTTCCTTTACATTTATGGAAGAACATGTAGGACGGTGAGTTATCAACGTTGGAATCGTGGTAATCGACTTACCCCCTGAGACGCCAGTGATGTTTGCAATGCGAATCTGAGTCCAGTGCTCCCCCCCCCGTGACTTAGGTGACTTCTTTTCTTTGTGTAAAGAATTAAGAGGGAAGCGAGCTTGTGGTATCTAAAGATACAGAAAGTCAAATTCAAAAACAAATGACATCCTCGGTCTACATCTAGATAAAAGGTAAAGGTTGGGTGCCAAACGGCTGGAATTGGTGATAGTGGAAATGATTTAAAGGTACATTTTAAACCGAACTAGAAGAAAATAGAAATACATTTCAAGAAAAAACCTTAGAAAGTTAAATATGTCTTAAAATATATTTATGTGAAAAGGCGAAATAAATATTCGTCATAATTATTGTTTTCATTATTTTTATTATATGCATGTCAAAACCCGAAGGCTATCTACAAAAATTATAGGTGCCGCTAGATTGCTTGTGCATCGGTCAACGCACAAATCTTGCAAATCGCAAAAATATTTTGCCTTATTCAACAAGACATACCGTCAGACTGCCTCGACTTTGAGCTATACTAAACGGTGGCGAGAGCTCCGGTGACGCCTCCAGCATTTATTCGACGCGGTCGGCGTACACCGATAACAGGCCAAGTTTCGGTATTGTTCATTCTCGATAATGGTAGTTCCGGAACTGGCATTCTCGGACACAGTAGTATCAGCGCGCCTAGTATCGCCGCCGAGAACGAACGGAACTGAGGGCGATTTTGTCCGGCTCTGTCAATTAGTTTTTCGGTATCAACACTGGGCTTCTGGTTATACCACGTGGTAGGGGATTTTCTTTTCTTAATTAAACTGGATTTATCCACTTTTTCGTCAATGGTTTTTTGTGCTGAAAATCCGTCGTTTTTTCTCGAAGCAATGTACGAGGCGTTCAGAAGCCAATCTATCTCCAGTTTTTTTTAAAATTGTGAATAAGAACTTATTTGTGTTCATCAAGTAAATATTTGTCAGTGACCAAGACGACGAACTCCACATTTAACTGGTTTGTTGCTAGAATGTGCTAACTGCTCTGACAAATGAACATTGTATCTCTTGTTTCGGAGGCCAGTGTGATTAACTCCTTGGTTGCATGACAGCCGATGTTTAACCGAACTCTTTTGAACTGAACCGATTCGCGTTTTCCAACTTTACAGTGTTTGTGTAAATGGTATTTCTTACGTTTATTTTCTTATTTCAATTAATAAATTGCAATAATGCAAAACAAAGTCATGTTTTTGCATTATTGCAAAAAACTCAGGCTCATGCGGTGGCCAAAACTGCAACATTACATTTGTTCTCTCTCTTTCGAAATATCTGCACATCAGAGTAGTAATACTGAAACTATTGACTTAAATTTCCTTCTACAGTTACCTTACAAATGATATTTTTCCTCTATTGAAAAAAGAAGGTTGAACCATTTGCTACCAAATATAAACTACATTATTACCAGAAATGACATTTGGAAGAACCTGTCAGTGATGTCTACTGCATCACATACGCAGAATAGAGGCAATGAACAAATATTTATTTGCATTTCAGGCATTTTTTTACTTTATTTTAAGTATTGTTTAATTACTTACGATCATGGTAGTAACTTTCTCTAGTATAAATGTCTCGTTCTGGGCGTATTTGTTTAATAAAATAACTTGTTTAGATACCATTTAATTTATTATGTCAATACAATTTAGAATTCATCAATGTACTTTTCAGTTTGGAATGTGACTAACTCCAAATAAAGTGGATTTTTTATGAGATAGAGAGATAATGAATTTTTTAAATATATTTATGAAATGCTGAAAACATACTCTTAATTGTAACTAGTGGTGCTACAGAATAGCACAGACTTTCCCGTATTAGTTTTCTATTTCCTTGGCCTCGACTAGCTATTCCCACTTGCCACCTCCCACATATTCTTACCAGCTGCCATCTATCGCCGCACAGAGCACATTTTTTTTTACCTTATCTCAGTTTTTTCCCCTTTCTTAATAGTATAACAAAACTATTCTTTTAATAATATTAAATAACAGTAAAACCTCGTCCTAAATGGCAATTTCCTTTGAAAAATTTGCAGCCGTTTTTAAGAAAATGTGTGTGAAATTTTGTGACATTATTTAAAGCACTTCTACTTATCAATATAATAGTGTGAACAAATCACCGCTAATATAAATATTAACGACGTGAGATGCAAGTCAAAAAAATTTCATTTTGTAATTCCTGAAAAAACAAAGGAATAGAGCAACATGACGTTTATGTCATCTCAGAGTACATTAGGCACTATCCTTGCCAAAAGTATAAAGAAAAAAATTGAAGCCGCTTTTGAGAAAATTTTGAAAATTTCCGGGGGATTAATGAAAAGTACCCCCAAATTTTATAGAATCTTTTTCAAAATCTCAAAGTTTCGACTGGAGTCAGATCGACTGTGGTTTCTGCTATTTGAAAAAATCCTACTTATGGTCTTGGCGCTAGTGGTGTTCACAGACGGACGGACGGACGTTTTGCTTTCAATTGGTTTTTCGGTATCAAGGACCCACAAAACAGGTATTCTAGCTGCACCAGGTGTTAGGGGATTTTTTTTCCTTAATTTAGCAACTGGTTTTATCCACTTCTTTGATATCAGGGCCCGGCAATGAATTGTATTCTGCCAAAATGCGCTTTTCTTTCGCGCAGCATTACATAACTTTCCTTATACAACTCATATCACTCCGTATTACTCTGTATACGGGAAAGTGAAAATGAATGAGTTAATAGGCTGAAGCAACTATAGACTTTTTATAATAAAAACTTTTAACTGTACATATCTACCATAATTTTTCAATAAATTGATTTAAAAAGTTTAATTTTAGGCTTATTACTCAGATTACAACAAAAAGACAATTCTTTCCTCTTAGAAATTACATTACAATTACATTATTCTCACATGAATCTCGACATCATGCATTTGAAAGGAATATTAAACTAGAGTGATATTAGTAATGCATGATAATTTAGTACATGATAATTTTTGTATTATCTCAAGTATAACTGTAAATTGTGGTTCTATATTTACTCTGAGGAATGAGAGAAAAATCAGAACTTTCTTCTGTTCCCTCCCAGTATCTTATTTTCCGTCATATTTAGATCAATACATCGTTTACATCTAACGATTTGAAGAGCGGTAAGATTAGGAGACGTTTTTTCGGATAGATTCATTTTTATAGATGTTCTTAGTTTGAATAAAAGTTCACACAGACGTCAAATGCGTAGTATTCGTATGTTTCCGTTTTCTCTCAAAACGAACTTGGATATGTAAAGAGAAAATCTTATTCTTCTAATAGTTCAATTTCTTTATATTGAAACATTTTATTTAGTCATTTATCCTAATAACCTCCCCTCCTCTAAACAAAATTTCCTAACTCCTCCCCCTCTCCCGCCTGTTCGTTTTTAATAAACTTCATTGCATGATTGATTTTCGATCGCTCAAACTTCGTGTCTTTCAAATGTTTTTGGAACACTGTGCATAACACAATATTAACAGAGAGAAACCGGTCTGAGGTGGGTCAGGGAGTGATTTGTCGTTGCAGTACCTCCGTCCGGAAAGTCCTAGGGTTCAAACCTCGACGTTGGCACGATTTTCCACACTAGCCACATAGCCAGATCGAATTCAGCCTCTATTTGGAAGACAATTCTAGCGGCCGACTGTTCTGATCTGTAGTTTTCTGTGGTTTCACTGATCATCACCATGCGTGTGCCGGGGTAGTTCCCTAACAAACGGGCCACGGACGGCGCACTATCTTTCCTTCCTCTTCCTTGCCTTATCCTCATCATCCTCATCGTTTCCTTACTTACACTTACAAACACATTTACATGCACTACACTATCACATATGCCGGGAGACCAGTCGGGAGCTTTGAGTTTGTCCCTGCGGGAGGGAGATACCTGGTAGAAGAAATCCAGTTTGCCGACATGTAGGTCGGCGACTGATATCGCCATCCAACGAGAAAAAATTACTGCCACGTTCCGCGATAAACATGCACTACACTTATGGGACTAATGACCGTCGTAATTTACTCGTCCGAAAACACTAATCAAACTGGCGTCCTTGACGCGAGGAGGCTGCTCTTCCGCTGCAGGATAATTATATTTCATGCTAATCCACCTGATTTAACATCAAAATTCGCACTATTTTAATTGGGTGTATAAATTTCCAGTTACTAGGCCCCACTTCCTTAATTTTACTTACGAAATCTTAACAATTGTCAATGTGGTAGACGTAAAGGTGTGGACCATTTACTTTTTTCTGGGTAACGGTCACGGAGAGCGACGGCCTTTTCACGGCCGGACAAGTCCTCGTATCTTTTGCTAATTGTGTTTGCTTAAGTATCGGTCTACTTGTTGGATCATCGAGGCCGTGACTCAGCCGAATGACCTTGCCAATGATTTCTGGGGATGAGTGTCCGTTGTTTTCCAAAACTGTTTACTGGCTTGGGTGAGTCAGGGCATCAGTTCATGTCCCTGCAGAGATTGGCTGGCGCGTCCGAAGGTGCCACCAAAAACTTCGAGTTCCGACGATAGCAGGACTTTCGACACTAGCTACATAACTAGGTCGCATTCAGCCGCTGCGAGGAGAATTCTAGCGGTCGGGTAGACTAAACAATCGGTAGTTTTCCGTGGTTTCTCCGATCAGTACCAGTTGAATACCGGATCCAAGAGGCTACCAACCCCTAACGAGCGGGCTACCACCCGCGCGCGATTTTTCCTTCTTCCTTGTACTAGTGCCCCGCTGTTGCGAGATACCTGGTTGGGGAAAACTCCGCAAGCTGACGAGTATATAGGTTAAATGCGGGCGAAGATCACTGCTACCTCCCGCGATAAAACATACATTACACTTACGGAACTAATGACCTTAGCAAAAAATGCGCCCGGAATCACTAATCAATCAACGAAGATTGTTAGAAAAAGTCAACTATTGTTCACCTTTTTCTCGGAGAGATAGAAAAAACGTTTATGTAATACCAGAGTCTCACAGTCAGACACACACACACTGGATTAACTATACAAACGTAGAAGACTGGACTAGCTTGTTCGATGAGAATCGATACTCTCAACCGATAAATGGAGCGAATTATTTTGTATTGTAGCCTAGGAATGTTCCGAATTCAGACTTTCCTTGCAACATTCTCTGAACTTTTTTAAGTAATGTCATTTAAATTTGAATAATGCAATTTTATAATTGCTGCAATACCATTCACGAGATTACTATTTAGTGCACAATACAGGCTAATACTTACCTAAACAATCCGTAAATAAGTATGCCATTATATTCACAAATATGTAATAAAAATTGAAAATATATAAAATAAAAAATAACAGTGTTTAAAGCCGCTCCACAGAAGATCTATTATAAATTTTCTATCACAAAAAGGCGCCAATCAGACCTTAAAATTGATTCGCTGCCCGAACGTTCTACCTTTACAGAAATAATTGAGTACTATCCTTCACCATACGTGTTTCTTATGAAATATAAAATGCATACGTAGCATATACAACGTTGATTACGACGAGCCAGTGCGCACGTGAATTCTTGCGGTGTAGTCAGTGTAAGATCAAGAGGAAACAGTTTAAGGTCTATACCCCCTTAATTCAACCTTGTTTGTAATTGTGAACTCAATTTACTGAAAACAAGTTTCATATATTGATCTTACCATTTGCATATTTTCATTAGACCCGAGTAGGTTAAATTTCTTGAATAGGTATCAAATTCTGCGCCCCTGACGGGATGTTATGTTTCTCGACGGGGTGAAGGAAACAAAACAATGATGTCAGAAATGATTGTCAGATTTGTATCGAGTTACGCATGGACTTTGTGAAACGTTTTAGCGGGTGGTTGCGAATTATTTCCGAGTGTACGAATCCTGAGCAGGGAGAAAGAGTTTGACAATTCACGGCGAAGGTCTCAAGGTCATAGAAGCTCAGAATTACATTGCTTTGATTCGCAGAACATATATTTAGAAACTCGTTTCTGATGTATTTATATTTTAATCGAAAAAATATATCAAAATATGCGAAACCGCTAATTATAACGAAGCATGTAAGAAATAAGGAGAAATAAATAAAATATGTAAAAATATGCGAATTTACCAATACATAGGGTGGACCACCTAAGTTGCCCAGAGCGAATATCTTGAAAACTATTTGAGGTATCGAGATGTTATTTGCGCCATGTTGTTGCAGATGATGGGACAAATAAGATATTTCATTTTCTTGTTTGTAATATATGTAACTTTCGAGATATTGACACAACTTTGATTTTTTAAATGGAAGTATATATTTTCCCCATCATTCTAAAGATCTTTCAAAATTCAATGCAATGATATAAATATTGTTAATATTTAAAAAGTATTTGTTATAAAAACTGTGCAATTAGAACTTGGTAAATGGCATGCTGCAGCGCGCAAGGACAGCTGACCTTGCTGATATCGTATTCGTGAGTTGACGCACCTTGTCGAAAGCAAGAATGTTCGTCTATTACGAGACTTCCCATGCTCTTAACTGGTAATGCTAAATATCGTATTCCATGGAAAAAGAAAAAAACACATGTACATTGAAGAGAAATCACAGTACATTTATTTCGTTTTATTTAATCATTTTGTAACAATTCTGTTGCAAAGTTGCAAGTTGAAATAATTCAAAAGAGGAGAAAACATTAATGAAGGTATTCATAACGAACAAAACAAAACAAGATGAGAAAATAAAAAATAAAGAGAATAATAAAGGTCATTAGCATTACCAGTAAGAGCATGGGAAGTCTCGTAATCGATGAACATTTTTGTTTTCCGGCGAGGTGCGTCGACTCAAGTATACAATATCAACAAGGTCAGTTGTCCTTGCGCGCTGCAGCATGCCGTTTACCAAGTTCTAATTGCACAGTTTTTATAACAAATACTTTTCGAACGTTAACAATATTTATATCATTGCATTGGATTTTGAAAGATCTTTATAATGATGGAGAAAAAATATATACTTGCATTTAAAAAATCAAATTTGTGTCAATATCTCTAAAATTACATACATTACAATCTAGAAAACGAAATATGTTTTTTACCTGATCATCTGCAACAACATGGCGCAATTAGCATTTCCATACCTCGAACCGTTTTCAAGACATTTGTTGTGGACGACTTAGGTGGTCCAACCTATATGTAAGAAGTATGCAACAAAAATTAATTTAGAAGGCCCTGCAAACTGTCCAAAAATTATTGAATGCCGATATCCAGTACTTGAAAAATATATACCCCTTTCCGTAAACATTACGGTGAAGTTAATTACTTAAAGTGTGAGTGTGCATATACATATATATTTTATCCTTCACCCTTTTACTTCTGCCCACTTAATTTAGATAAGAGGCAGGTTAATAGTTTGTGGTCATTCATACTTTCATATCTGAATGCAAAGATAATCTGAAAGTGGTAATCTGAAAATTGTGACAGACCATCTGTTCACATAATCACAACGTACAGAATTGAACATCTTTTTTCTCGATAAAGAACATGTTGATGTATTCGCAAGTGCATGAGAAAGGAAAAAAAATGTTAGAGAGCAACTTTAAAATATTATATAAACTATTTATTGAAAGTTATCTTACAATATCTCGTATAATAAATCTTCTGTTGGAAAATAACGTTCGAATAAACAGCGTAAAATAGAGTATGGATGTCATACTGAAAAAGGAACAAAAATAGTGCTAAAAATAAGCAGAATTAAGACATGAATATGTACATACTAATTGTAGTATAAGAGGGTGCAGAGAAGATTTATTTTGTTACGTTATCCCTTGGGAATATTTATTAGAATTTTTGATCAACAATTGCGTTTGAAAGTGGTGGCAGGCGCAGATCCACGGGGAGGGAAATGAGGGAAATTTCCCCCCCTAAAATTTTTCAGTAACTATTAATTTTAACTTGTCACGAAACTTTCAAGTAAAAATATTTTCGGATAATCATTAAAACGAATAAAACAGTATGGCAGCGTAAGCTCAGTGTAGCCTGCCACAGTTTACAAAATCTGTAAAATGACACATTCGACCCAAATATATTGAATTTCCCCTCCCAAAATTTGTCTCTGGATCCGCCCCTGGTGGTGGTATTATAGATATTTTAAAACTGTACACAATGACTTTAAAATTTGTTTTGTCCCCTAGCAACAAACCTACACATTTTGTCATTTGAAAACATTTCTTTGACGTTTTACGTTTAATTATATTCATCAGTTTCGAAAACTTCCCACCCGGTTTCTAGCAAGAAATTCACCAAATAAAAGAGTTTCTTACTGAAGAAAGAATGAGTGGTGAGCATACATTCAATTTCCTTCAGAAAGGAAGGCGTATTCCAATTCTTCATTATTCTGTAATAATTAGGCGAGCTTAAAATAACAACTTTACTATAAAGTCGTAAACTACTTCCACATGCAATTCGCATTGATTTGAATTGAACACTTCCCTAGTACTTCAACTATTACCCTGAGCGCCGAGTGCGAACGTCCTGGCAGTTTAGTGACACCCCCCCGCTCCTGAACGACGACCTTGAATACTTACCAGAGGAAGGTCCACCTGCCATTCAGATCGACGCAAGAGGAGAAGCGAGGCGCAGCTGAAAAGTGTTTCCCACCCAAAGTTACCTACAATATATCTGATGGAATGCATGCCATGTATAGCAGCGGTAACCCAGCATATGGGTGTGTCCTTAATGTGTGAAAAAACCCTTTTTAACAATACTAACTAACCGAGCTTTACCGTATCCTTCGTTTATTTATCACAAGCAACATAATTCTTTGGAAGCACAAATTCAAAATTAAAACAAACAAATTAAATTCAATGAGCCCCTTTAAGCTTAAGATGTGTAACTAATTTTTTATTATTTTTTAAAATGAAGTTTTCAATTGAGGTGAGAAAGAGTCATTCTATTAACGGCACAAAGGGTGTAGTATTTCTTTTCTTAGCAACAGTACAGGTAGGAACAGACTTATGCAGACAGTGGAGCCATCCGCCTATTGGCACGCCAAGTGGTGTTGTGGGAGTTGCACCATTTTACTTGTAACAGGTTTGTTTTCTCAGCTGGCTTGTGAATATTCATTTGGACAAAAAAAGTAAACCGCTTACTCTTTTAATGAAACTATGGGTACATGCTGTTTCTCAAGTCGACTTTCAAGTCGAGATAAAATAAAGAGACACTGAGTTTCACTTGCTAACACACCTCAGAGAAACTTGTGCAGAGAACACCGCAATAGCGTAGCTGGAGTTGGTGGCACTCGGGGCTAAAATTTGTCTCACGCTCAAAAATCAAATCTTGTTTCACAAAATAGTACATTATGAAACTATGATGTAATAATGGGTGACTGTGATATTACGCTACGAGCGAGTATCGTAAACTTTACATGAGTGTATTAATACCCATTACATCGAGTTTCATACAGTACTTTTTCTACGACTAATAGTAATTTTTCTAAGTTAAAATTCGCCACTGAATCGTTTCGTGGCAGTCGACATGCAAGATTCAGCCAAGGCCACCTTGCGGACACCTCTTTACCCTACACCAGCAGGTGGCTTAGTTTTACCAGAGCGCCTGCGAGGGACAACAAAAAGTTGCGACAATAATATTCCCACGTCATTTTCGTATTTTCTCTCATTTCTGGAAACGTCAACACCACCAGAACCACCACCGTCAACACCACCAGTGCCGTTTTAAAGAAAATTGCGTTTTAGCCCTACTAAAAATGCGAAATTTGAAGGACTTTTCACAGAAAATTTTTGAGTTTTCAAAATACTTTATTTGAAGCACTTACACTCACCAATATAATAATCTTTACAAATTGCTGGTAATGTGCATATTAAAGATGTGAGAGATCTTAAAAAAATACATTTATATAATTTTGAAAAAAACAAAAAAATTAGCGTTAACCGTGAAAGGTTAACCGTGAAAATCGGACCTATGCTCCCTTTTTATGTGTATTTTACTCTATTCTTACAAGAAATTTAAAGAAAACTCTTGAAGCCGTTTTTGAGAAAATTTTGCGAAATTCCTGGGGGTATCTAGTAAAATACCTCCAAATTTTGAAGAATCTTTTTCAAAATGTCAGCTTCCTCTCAAGCCAGATCAACAGGGTTTTTCTGCAATTTGGAAAACATTCTAGGCATATTTTGAGCGCTAGTGGTGTTCACGGACAGACGGACAGACGGACTGACGGACTGACGGACTGACGGACGTACTAATGGACAGACGCACAGATGGACAAACGCACAGATGGACAGACCCACAGGACAGACTCGCAGACGGACGGACTCATAGACGGACACGCACAGACGAATACGTACAGACGGACAGGCACAGACAGACGCACGGACGTGCTCCCTTCGTCACATACGTCCACAGATGAACAGACAGATTTGCTCCTTTCGGTGAGGGACACATTTCCTTCCCAATAGATAGCAAGATAAATAACCAAATTGCTCCGTTCGCTTCATCTGTCACATTTCAAATCAGCTTCCCTCCAGCTTAAAGATCCATGAAATTGTTTCTGAAGATAGACATATTTATTTGTACCGATAACAATGTATTCTATGAGATGACCGTATTGCTCTATTCTTTGTTTTTTCAAAAATTACAAAAGTAGATTTTTTATTTCTCTCTCATCATTATGTTTACATTAGCGGCAATTTGTTCACATTATTATTTTTACGAGTATATGTATTTTAAAGAATGCCATTAATTTTCTCGAAAACTCACGTTTTCTGTGAAAACTATCTCAAAATTCCGCATTTTCAGAAACTCTCAAACGCCATTTTCTTAAAAAAGGCTCCAAATTTTTTCTTCAATCTCTTCGAACGGATAGTCCTAACAGAACCCTTTAATATGATGTAAAGTTCATTTTGGGGTATTTTTCTTAATTACACAAATGTAATTTTTTTTGAAAGATCTCTCACAACATCAGTATGCACATTTCCAGCAATTTGTAAACACTAATGTATTTGTGAGTTAATGTGCTTTAAATTACATCTAATAAAGTTTTTCAAAATCGCAAAAATTTTTTAAAACGAGTTTCAAATTTCGCATTTACAGTAGCGCTTAAAAGCCATTTTTCTAATAACGCCACCACATTTTGAAAGAAAATTGCTATTTTGGGTGAGGTTGTACTGCTCTTTAATATTCTTAATATAATATTTCCGTTCTACCATTAGGAAAACGAAAAATTAAGAAATTGTTTAAAAAAATGTACACTAGAAGGCGATAGTTGGCAGTTAGCCAGAGTATGCGGCAAGTCCGAACAGCTAGTTGAGACCAAAGGAAATAGAAAACTAATACGGGAAAACCTGCCAATCTGTAGCACCACAACTTTTCATAATATTATAAGGCCACATTTACGCGATAATTTGTTTTTTTGTCGCAATTGACGCGATAATTTGCTTTTTGTATCTGAATAATCGTAATCTTTCGTACTGTATGATTAAAACGCACCTACATTTTTTGTTGTTTTTTGTTTTGTTTTACATTTTTCACGTGCCCCAACATCGTTATGGAATTAGGCATCCAAAATATCGTAGAAAATTGAACTCTTTTCCAAAAAGGAGATTTCCGAAACAAATGCCGCTGTTTTTGAGAAAATTTGGTTTGAATGTTTTGAAAAAGGTATAATTTTTATTTCCTACATCTTCAAGAACTTTTTTAAAAACACACGGGGAAGGATTAACCCTCCTAACCTACGTTAGAGTTTACTGTAGGTGTGAAAAACAGTGATAAACAAATCGACTTTTTACTGTAACATTGATTAATTTAGGCTAAGTGTATTTAATCTCTATGTTTGTTTTGATTTTCTGAAGCAGTTTGCTATCAATTCTGTAATTTTATGATTTAATGTTCCGAATTCTCCGTGTGAACTTCCTTGTCGTCAGAGGCGACTAATTACTCACTACCAGCATAAGTGGTTCAGGGCACCAAATGATGTCATTGCTGTGCCTCTGTCCGTGTGTGTTGTATAATTTTGGGCGTGTTGTCTTTAGTACAGTTGATCTCAATCTAGGGATTTTTTGATAGGATTATTTCTGGCACACTAATAAATTTCAACAATGACATAAAAATTATATTGGCATGATTACAGCTTGACTATTTTAAATAATAACATTTAATAGAATCTCCATGTTTAGTAAACAAGTCTCAAAAGGTTCTACCTCAGGAGCATTTCAGTAGCTAAAAATATTAGAAATGTGATTTCATTTAGCAAGTATATGATAAGCTTTTATATTACATTGTGAGGTCTTATTACAAATATTAAGCAATTTGGATGGTTATGTGTTGTTTGTTGGGGGATTTTTGAGCAATCAGCCTCTGGGCCTCCCCATTGCATCCAAAGAGAGGAAACGAGACCATGTGGGACGAGGGAAAACCCTGAAGGAGGGGAAAACCTGCTGTCGGGGGACTCGTGCACTCCAACCTAAACTCTTTCTTAACCAATTGATTTATGAAGGCACGGATGGAGATGCCGACGTTTCGTGTTCTATTCTCCCATTCTTTGTTCAGCGAACGGCACTGAAGAATCAACGTCATAGATACTCGCCCACAATCCTGCTCCTGCGCTCCATACACACCTTCACAACACACACACACACACACACACACACACACACACACACACACACACACACACACACACACACTATATTCCTTACGCATCTTAATGTTCATCTCACCCCGATGGGGGACGGAGTGACTTAGTTCCAGCACTATTATAATCCTCAATTTAATATATAAGCTTCATTGTATTTGCTTATATTGCGAGATATTTCGAAACATTTTTGACTACTAAATTTCTAGAATTTTGTAGTTTTTGTATGTTCATACTATGTACTACATAGTCTGAAAGAGTTCTCAAATATCTCGCAAAATAGCTATTTAAATAAAAGACTCGCAAAATAACTATAACTCAAATATCTCGCAAAGTAACTATTTAAAAGAAGCGTTTATACCCGTACGTTTATTTTTTCTAAATTAAATTTTAATATCAATAAGCTTAATCTTTACTTGCTTTAAATCGCCGATAAGTACTAACATGTATCAAATTTCGAACCTTTACTGGAAAAATGACACAAAACTAAACATTTTTTAACAGAAGCATAAGTTCTTTTTGACATATGAATTTCATTCCTAAGCCGTTAGTTCCTACTAACTGAGCTATAATAATCTCTGTAAACTGTTTTCTATTGAAAAATGTTTTGATAATCGTACATCAAAAATAACTCAAAAATGTTAGTTTTCTATTGCCGGTTTTAAATAGTGTGTAAGTTTTGTTCTCCATGGAGGGTTGAATCGGTATCTCTGTGAATAACGTACGCATGCATGGATTCATTTTACAAGATGACCCGAATGAAAAGATCCCATTAATTTTAGACAAATTGCAATAAAAGATGTTTCATTTGAAGATGGGAAAATCGTAGCGTATATGTAAAAGCTTCAGTTCGAAATGCGACTAATGTTAGGAGTAGACCGTTAATTCGATCCCTGTCGAGACGGTTTGGATAAAGTTGAATGAATGACGGTGAATGAATCATTTTCCTTTTCCTCCGGCCAACGTTCATTTCAGCCACAGACACTGAGTAGAGCAGCGTTGTGCAACTGGCGGCCGGTGGGCCACATGCGGCCGGCGATACCATTTATTGTGGCCCGCGAAAAGTTAAAGGTCAAAAGTGAAAGTCCCTTTTATTCATGTCAGGCGAGAACATTGTGGCCTAGCGCTCACGCCCTGCCGAGGTCAACAGCCCTTCTAAAAAATTCTTAAATGTAAATTTTACCTATTTTTAATAGGTAAAATTTACATTTAAGAATTTGTTTCTAGTAAATTCAGAAATCCAAAATCATCCCAATGTGTTTCCCTACGCTGTGCATGGTACGCCCTGATATCACGCATGGATGCATGTCCCCTCCCGTTTCAGAGCAGCCGAGCAAAGTGCAGATATCAGCAATGCGAGGAAGTCAGGCGTGGAAAGCGTGAGTAATGAAAATACGGCTCGCAAAGGTTTTGGTTGTGGCCCTTGAGGTCCTGCGAGTTGGACACCCCTGGATTAGAGTAAAGGCGGCTCCACACATTTGGTATTGGTGAGCAGCGAGCGACTGCCCGCCGAATCCCGAGTGATGTGGATGGGTTGATTGCCATTTCTCGAGCGACGAACATGTGGTGCTCGCCCTACCCAATGCGTGTCGGTCTTTTGCACACATCTAAGGAAGTGAACATTCGCCAAACATATAAACTATTCGGGATTGGGCGAACAGTACTTTGCTCTTTGGTGCATATCGAATGTGTGGAGCCGCTTTAAGATTATCTTGTATACTTGCGAGTAGTATTTTGACGTTAAAACGCGTTGGAAATCATGCGTCGTCTACAATCGAAGTTGTTTTATGTAGATCACGAAGGTCGAAGGCCAGAATCTTGTCGCCAACTTGAAAATGCATTGCGAAGGGATAAATGAAGTACTATTCAGTGAGGTTTGGTAAGTGATTGTATGTAAAAAGAAATTTATGGCTGGTGGAATGCAACTCGAAACTACAGCCTTTGTCTATCAGTAGCATAAAAAAGTTGCAGGTTGATCCCTGCTCATCACATACCTGTTAATCCTCCTCACCGTAACGTACTTCACATATCCTGAACACCTCATATTGCCAAAAGTACACTTCATCCTCATAAAGTCCTGTACGTCGAAGCTGCCCTACTGGAACTTAATTAGTCCATTTGGGATAATGTGAACCTGAACCGGCTAATTCGCGAATTAGTAAGATTCGGCCACTAGCCATGTAACATCGATGCCTGTAACTGAAATAATGCTTCTCGTTTGGGGTTTCGCGCATGACGTTTAGAATCACTGAATATACTACATCCCGGACTATTTTCTAATACCCTTGCAGGGGAAATTGAGAACTTTCTCGACATGTTCACTTCTACAAAATCTGCTAACAAGGCAATTGAGTCACAATATCATTAAGTAAGAACTAACACTCCTTCTAATTGTACTCATTATAATTACCTGAAGGACGATACTGACTAACGTTCCGTAAAACACACCAAAAGTTATAGGAAGAACTGGATAATGGGAAATGCATGCATGATAGGTTTTACAAACTAGTGGTGCAATGAAATGGCACAGACTTGCCCGTATTAGTTTTCAATTTCCTTCGCGGCTAGCTATTCGGACTTGCCACATACCAGGGGCGTTTATTCCATGGAAGTAAGGGAACCATTGCTTCCCCTATCGTTTCCTTTAAATACCACTTAACTAATAATTTAGGATCATTTTCAAGTAAAACAGTTTAAAACTGGGCGCGACAATCTTATCTTTCCAAAATGAGCACGTCATTATTATTGT
Organism: Acheta domesticus; assembly: GCA_031308135.1. Classification (NCBI taxonomy): domain Eukaryota; kingdom Metazoa; phylum Arthropoda; class Insecta; order Orthoptera; family Gryllidae; genus Acheta; species Acheta domesticus. The sequence continues at coordinate 229,615,589 of JAHLJT010000631.1, forward strand.
CACCAATAGATAGGGTAGAGATAGCATGTAAAGATCTTTGGAAGCACTGGACTGGCTGCATCCAGTGTCTCGTAGGAAATGCTATGATCAGCAGATATACTGGCGCGTGTGGTGGGTACGCGTGGGGTCAGTCTCTGGCCTTTGGAAGCAATCGGCCAGTTGCATACACTGTGACTCAGACCACGCGAGTGGTGGGATCCGTATGCGCTTATCGGTTCAGTGGTATTAATTTATTATTTCTTCAAGTTCTTATTTTCTTGTACTGCAAATCTCTTAAGGCTTCGTTGAAACTTTAAGTAATTACTCTCTGATTTAAATTATTTACATAAGGTAGTGAAAAGACATTCAAGTTGTAAAAATCATTTGACCAGCATTTTCAAGTTAAAAACTTTTAATTCAACCCAAAGGATTGATCATGCTTCAGATGAATAGATGAAAATACCCCACCAGAAACATAACGAAACTATGAGAAAAAAACACGAAATATTGAAGAGACTCATTGATGTTGTTTGCTTTCTAGGATTCCACGAACTCAGATTTCGAGGACACGATTAGTCATTTTACTCCACAAAATATAGGGAACTTTAAAAAGATTTTGTACTCTTAATAGCAAAACATGCCAATCGTCTAAAGGAGTGCGTTATTTAAATGCGGAATTATATGTTGAAGATATATTCTTAAGACGTTTCTTCAGACAGAACGGCAGCAGCTTTATACAGAATTCTCAGAGATATTGTTGAAGATTTAAAATGTGAATCAAAACTTTTTGAACAAAGTTACGATGGTCCTGCGGTGATGGCTGATCGTTTAAATGGGCTACAGGTTAAAGTGAAACAGGCATACCCTAATGCACTGTTTTGTTCATAAATTAAATCTAATATTAAATTATCCATTTGTGGTCAGATCCATGTGAAAAATAAAAAATCTTTCACGTGAAATGTTATTGCTTCCCTCGAAATAAATTTCACCACACGCCACTTCCACGTACTCTTGCCAGTTGCCAACTTTCGCCGCCCAAAGTACATTTTTTTCACATTTTATTAATTTTCGGTTTCCTAATAATAGAACGGAAATAGTATTTTAAGAATATTATATAACAGTAATGCCTCGTCCTACATAACAATTTTCTTTGAAAAAAATTGGAGCCATTTTTAAGAAAATAGCGTTTCAGCGCTACTGTAAATGCGAAATTTGGAGTTCTTTTTCATAGAACATTTCTGAGTTGTTGAAAAACTTCCTTTAATGTCATTTGAAGCACATATACTCACAAATACAATAGTGTTTACAGATTTCTGTAAATGTGCATATTGACGGTGTGAGAAATCTTTAAAAAAATTACATTTGTGAAATTTGTGAAAAAAAAAATTCCGCAGAATGAACTTCATGTCATATAAAAGAGTGCAGTTAACACCATCCGTTCGAAAAGTTTGAAGAAAAAATTGGGAGCCATTTATGAATGGTGGCGTTTGAGTGTTTTTGAAAATGCGGAATTTTGAGCTACTTTTCACAGAAAAACCACTGATTGTTTTAGAATATTTTTCTGACATTATTTAAAACACATGTACTCATAATGCAAATCATCTGAACAAATCGTCGCTAATATAAATATTAACCACGTGACAGACAAGTCAAACAAATTACATTTTTATATTTTTTGAAAAATGAAAAGAATAAAGCAAACTGATGTTTATGTAATCTCATAAAGTATTGCCATGCGCTTACCGGCGACTACCACCTCTTACCTCCGATTTGCGGCTGCCCGGCTGCTCTCGGAGATGGGTCGTTGCTTTGCATACCTGAAATTCTGACGGGCCAACAGGACGCATGCATGTCAGAACTTTCGGTCTGTCGACCAGTAAACGAGTTGCTGGATTTATATAACATTTAATTATTATCTAGGCCAAGTTATTGGTTACATTGAATTATTATATAATTATGGCATCAATAACACCATAGTGATTACCCAGCGACTCTGGCAGCAACCGAGGTCCAAATTTGCCCCGTTCACCGGAACGTAGGCGAAGCGCCGTTTCAACCGCGGCAGCCCAGCGACCTGTCGATGCTCAGAATGCAGCTACCTCACATCGCAATGGCGTGAGACTACGTCCTCAGACAAATTAAGTTCTGAAAAATCTCAGAATCCACGGCAAGTCAAGTGTGCTCTATCACAATCTTCGTATCTGAATGTTAGAAAACCTCATAATCAAAGACAAGCTCTCTCTGTTGGGTCGAATCTCTCATCGGTCGAATCTCTCTATATTCGAATCTCTTTAAGCTTATTTAAGGTCTCGCGGTCTGTCCCCACCCAAACATTCGAGGGCACCCACGTGACCCCCGGCGTCCAATCTCTCCTCGGAGCGCCCGAAGACAGTCCCCTTCCGCGAGGGTCCTGGCGCGTGTCGACTCGCTGATTAGTCAGTGATGATGCCATAAACCGCCCACGCTTTAGGGTTGTTGGGTACAGGATGTCCCTTCGCCTGACAAAGAAAGTCGAGAGGCTACTGAGTTCACTAGGCCCTTCCGCTTTCCCGAGGAAGTGAAAGATCTGTTTTCTACACATGTTTTTAGTTCTAAAGAATTCCTTCCCCTCTCGCACTAGCTTTGCCTAACTTAGGGGCTGCCTCCCATTGAATCTAACTTCTTTTTATGGTTCTTCCTTGACCGTCCCACGGTCACGTTTTATCGCGCAAGCCTTGCCACCCGGAGTGCGAGGCCTCGATGTTTCCGGAACAAACACCAACAAGAACCCTTTTCCCTCCCCCGCTGTTAGCGGAGCGCGATCCCCCTCATTGACAAGTTTTCTATTGACAAGACCTTTATTGTCACTCTCCAACCCTTCGACTGTCCTTTATCGCAAAAATCCCTTTTCCGGCCCCGGCCGCCCGCACAGTGTGAGCCGTGCCACACGCGTCAAGTCGCTTTGTAAATGAAACGGAATTCTTCCTCTCCCCCTCTGAGAGCATTGCACTGTGTCTCCGTTCGGGGTGACTCCGCGGCCGCGACCACCCACATGTGCTGTTACAGTATATATAGCACTATCCCTACGAAAAGTACAAAAAAATTGGAGCGGTTTTTGAAAAAAAAGTTCTTTATGTAATTTTTTAAAATTGCACAAATTTAACGCAATATTGCGCGAAAAATACTAAATTGTTCGAAACAATGTACATGACCTTCATGAAAAAACTCACTATAGAGAACAAAATTTTATTTGAAAGAAAAATCTCTATCTTCAATTTGTAGTTGTCGGTAGACGCCGAAAAATTCAAAATTTTACAATATTTGAAAATTCAGAGTTAATCGTGAAAATCGGACCTATGCCACCATTAAACTCGTAAGTGAATTTTACGAGTATATTATTCCGTATATACGTATGTGTACGGGAAAGTAAAGAAAAAGTTTAAAAAACAAGTGTAAAGTATTTTGAAATAAGCGCTCGGTTTCATTAGCCACATCCAAAATGTACATCTGTAAGCTTAATTTCCTCGTAGACACTCCTGGGTCTGCTGGACCCTCTTGCCCGATTGCGTCATTAAAATTGGTTGCCCAGAGAAGGGTTAAACGTCCTTGACACTATCCAACAAAAAAATTTAGTCAAAAACGATGGAGCCACTTTGTTGAAAATTTTGAAAATGTCCCAGAGACTTCATGTAAAGTACCCCCCAAAACTAAATTTCGATTTCAAATTCAAAGAGCGCGACATCAGCCAGATTATTTAAGGAATATCAAGATTGGTGAAAATTAGCTAAACAATTTAGCCGCTTGCATTGCTCACAGACGGACCGACAGTAAGACTGACGGACAGACGTTTGCCGTTATTCGATTTTTCGGTTAAAGGACAAACTAAACATGGATTCTGGCTACTCCACATTTAGAGGATTTTTTTTAAAATTTAGCATCTGGATTTATCTACTTATTATTTGCTAGGGCCCTGTAATAAGAGTTTTTCTGTCGAAAATTCGCCGTTTTTTGGTGCAACATTAAATAACTTTCTACTCCGAGAATGCAAAACAGAATCTAGGGCTGGGAACACCTCAGCTGAACAAAGTTGTATTAATGCGACCTTAAAATGCTAAAAACGTACAGGGGAAGGTGTTGTACCTCGGACCCATTTGACGTTTGTATTTTTAATTTTGTTGTTTCTAGGCAAAAACTGACGGAAATATTTTCTGGATACTCTGGAGTTTTATACATTACACATATTTGTTTCAAGCGCGTATTCTTAAGCCTCGCTGATTTATTTGCAAATTTTAAAAATGTATAACTATAACCGAGGTACAACGCACAGTGTTGTACCTTGGTCCCAGGTATGTTGAACTCCGAACCGTGCGTTATTACGTTGGGCAAATGGCAACGTTTTTGGAAGAACAAAGTTATTTATTCACTTTTAAAATAAACATTAATGTCTTAAGACAAAATAATGCAAAATAAACATTTCCAGATGATCACAGTCTCTATTAAATGTTCAAAAAGAAGGTTTATTTTCATCCCTGGATAAATGGATTTCAAATGTTAACTTTTGAAGCTGTCGAACTGTTCCTCCAATAGGAACTGGATGTGGAAGTTTCATTAAATCATTCTTGTCGATTGCAAATATGGTAGTATCTTCCTTCCAATGTTTTGAGAATGCAGATGGTTTTTCATGTATTGCACGTCATAAGTGTAATTTGATAAAATAGAATAATTAATAATATAATAAAAATAAATAATCCCATAAATTGTAATCTGTTTTCTCAACACCATAGCTATGGCTTTTTCAATGTCTTTCTTGATTACAGGTTTTCTCTTGGCACCGGTTGTACTTCGTGGCAGCTTTTTTTTAAATAGCATTTTGAAATCATAGATAACTCACAGTTGGTTATACAGCTAATCGTAAATAGTTTACATTAAATAGAATAGTACTATAATTTGGGAAGTATTTTACCTCTGATCTGACCAAGATACACTTTAGATAGGTCCAAGGTACAACACATCGTCACATTCAAGTGCGTGTGTTTTTGCCATTTTCATCTTAGGATGCGCTTTATTTCAAGCACGTTGTTCTTCTCTTAAAACAATACGGAGTCAGGATTTGCTTTCATTTCAAAGATAATATCTTCCAATTTTTGTCATCTATAATCAAGAGAAACTAACGAAGAGTACTTACTTTTGACAGGTGTTCTTACGTTTTTAATAATTTCTGCTGTAGATGAATGGTCAAATAAACAAATTCAACTGTACAGAGACCACTATTGACAGTTTTGTGAACTACATTAGTCATATATCTCACCAGGCAGAGCTAGAATTAGCCTAGATCCAAGATACAACACCTTCCCCTGCACAATACGTATTGTACTATGCCTGCATATGCAATGTCTGAAGCAGACAACAGCGACCAGAAAGGGGCCGGGTGGCGCAATTTGTCCCAGGCCACGACTTAATTAGGGTCCCCAATTTTTTCATTAAAAAGAAATTTTTAAAATGTATTTATCTCTATTCCAAGTTTAACACTGTAAGTTATTTAAATTGCAAGGAGAAATGAATTCCATTTGTTTTTTAATAATAATAATAATAATAATAATAATAATAATAATAATAATAATAATAATAATAAGGTACTCTCTTGGATCAACTACCCCAAGTCTCTGGTTTTCTCTGGGCGCCTCTGAAAGCCGGTCTAAAGTACCGGCAGCGTACAAGCGACTCTGACATTTCAGTGCACTGTTGCTACACATTACTACACCCATGGCACCACCTACATCGCAGACGAATTAAATCTCAAAATATTAACACATACTGACAGTCTATGGCACAACTTGATAACATTTTCATTACTTTCGACAAAGCCGAACTGTGTCGCCTCCGCGACTTCGTGCGAGTCAGATGAGCGGCAACGCAGATCCCAGGATGTAAGAAAGTAAATAAATCCTCGCAAGCTAACTGCCTCAGAGCAGGTCACATAAAATATTGTGCGAGTAATATTTCTGTTTCACGGCTAGCGGCTAGAGGGGGTTCCGTTATCCAATCGGAGGCTCCAAATTCTGCTGACGTCCACTGCAGAATTGCCGATACTTATTAAGAAAAAATTAAACGTATATAAAAATAAACAGAACGAAGCAACTGTAAACTGAAGAGCGCTATTACTTCTGTGGTTATGCATTGTGTGTGCGGTTCTGTGTCGTCTACATTTGTGTGCTCTTATTGCGATTTGTTTCTTGTTACAGTTGTGATCTGAGGCAAGAACGACCACACGACCACGTGCCTGCTACCCGACTGAGAGGCAACATCGCTCTACCTCCACCCCAGCTGTAAAATAGAAATATTCTTCGTACAATACCACAACAGAGAACTCTCAGAGCCGCTTGTACTGTAATTCCCAGTACCAGCATTCAATTCACCATTTGACCGCCACCTGAGATTCCTCTGCGTGGCCGCGGTCCAGCGCCTGCGCAGCGGACCCCGCCCATTGCCTCGAGCGGTGGGGGGAGTGCGCTAAAAATAAACGTGGAGGCGCTCGCGCCCACCGGAAGAATGCGGCGCCGTTCCTTCCGCCTGCGCTCGCGAGCGCCCCTCTCCCACCCGCCGCCGCCGCCACACGTCACGCCGTGACGTCACGAGGGGTTTCCCGGCGACCAGCCGTGACCCTCGGCGGCCGCGCCGCGCAGGTAACGTCAGTCGCTGACGCCGGCGCGCGCCGCGCTAGTGGGCGGCGCCCGCCGGGAATAGCTCGCGCGGGGCGTCCCCTAGTCCTCGCTCTCTCTCTCGCTCCGCGGCCGCCGCCAAGCCGTCTGCACCGCCCGGCCCGCCCTTGACCCCCTCCACCTTAACCTTCACCTCACCCTCCACCTCACATGTGGCCTGCGCAAGGACCTCGTTTTTTTGAATTTCAGATCAGTCGTGGCCTTGCCTTCACGTGTGTGCTACGAGCGTCATTCGCTTTCTACGTCGACCTTGTCTGCAATCTCACCTACGACCGCCGCACAAGTCTCCCGCAGGGATATCCCCTTGCAATTTCATGTCGCTGTTGGCCTTGTGTTTACACGCGTCCTTTCACCGCTCCTTGCTTTCTCCTTCACCCTCGTCCTTTGCCTTGTTTCGAAAGATCCATCTCCATTTTGGCTTAGCGGATACCTTTGGTTGACACTTTAGTTTGCCCTTCTAGTGTTCTTTATATTCTCTTCTCATTAACTTCCTCTCCGTGGACATAAAACTGAAACTCCGTCCAAACCCTCATTCTCGCCCTTCGCCCCCTCTCCAATCCGTCCTTACCCTTGTCGACATTCCCTGAACATGTTTGTCATCCATATCAAACCACTCGTTAGTAAGGAGTTTTTGCCACCACGAACGGTAAGCACTATCGATCTTCTGCTCATGCGCAGTTCAAGTTTCGCAACACTTTGGTGCATCTGCACTAAAGTATCTGCGTCTAGTGATGTATTATTTCATTTTAATGCATCGTTTCTTAGGTCTCGTAGAGGAAATAGAAATTAATACAGTAATCCCTCGACATCCGCGAATTCGCTATTCCCGAGTTCCGAACATTCGCGATTAGAGAAATGCTACCGGTTTTAACACTCGCGACTTCAACATTCGCGAGTGCGCCTTTGATCGTTCTTTTTGAAAGCGAGCACATTTTATTTCCTTTATCAACATTATCTGGGAAACGAACTCTGAAGACACCGCAGCTCAAAGTATCACGTTCTGCAAAAATATCGAAGTTGGAATGTCAATTCACATTAATAGAATAATACTATTGTAAAATAATTCAATTCAGTTGAGTGAAATTGGAGGTAAGGCTTTTGGCTACATGAACAGAAAACCATCCAGGATCTCTGCAACTCTCATTATAATTACCTCACTGAAGAGCAGCTTTGGGAAATCATCAGCAAAGAAAACCTCGAACGTAATGAAGTAACAGAAGCGAAATTGCGACCTGGACCAATTTCAGTGTCAAAGTTGTTACTGGCGTTCTAAAATTTCAACAACCTCTGGTGGAAAGGGTTTTCGAATGTGATCCATACTTGGAAATAACTTTGAAATTTAGGAGAAATAGAAGCAGCTACTTTTCTATGTTTGGATATTAGAACAAAGAGGAGGGTGATGAATCAAAAAAATTACCAAATCCTACATTCAATCACTTTCAACTTTGAAATTAGTTTCAAATATTGTTTAATTTCTTCTATTTGGGAGGATAATTGTGAATTGTTTTAGTAGTACTTACTCGTTCTTCCGCAATTGTTTGTTAGAATTTTTTCTTTCTTTTTTAAACAGCTTTTCGATATCCAGGAACCTAACCCACCTTTCTTCATTAAAATATAGACTCAACAATCGCAGATTTGACATTCGCGAGGTTTTTTGGGAGCCTAACTCTCGCGAATGTTGAGGGATTACTGTACACTTACTTTTGGGAAAATAACTGCAAACGGACTTTTCCAAAACACGGTCATGAGAAAGGTGCCCAATCACGTACCGCCACTTCGAAAATATTTATTGAACCCTCACTTTTAAACCTCGCACCAGTTTCTCTGGACTCAATGCCGGCGAGTTCTAGTACATTACAGTATCTCTCAGCATTCGCGAGGGTTAGGTTTCTGAAAAGCATCGCGAATGTCAAACCCGCGAATGTTGAGTCATTTTAATGAAAAAACTTGGGTTAGGTTCCTAGATATCGAAAAACTGTGTAAAAAAGAATGGAGAAATGATAAAAAAATTGCAGTAGAACTGAGTAGGCACAAGTACAAACAGAAATGACAATTACTCTTCAGTGAAATCATTGCAATGACAGATGCACAGATCTTGAATGACTTTTCTATTCGTGTTGCCAAAAACTTTACCTCCAACTTGACGCAACTGAATCGAATTATTTTACAATTTTGTTTTTCTATTAATGTGAATTGACATTACAAATTTGAGATTTTTGCAGAACGTGATACTTTGAGCACTAGTGTCTGTCAAGTTTTCCAGTTCGGTTCCCAAAATGACGCTGATAAAGGAAATGAAATGTGCTCGCTTAAAGAAAATGTACGACTGAAAGACGCACTCGCGAATATTGACGTCGCGAATGTTAAAACCTGATAGCATTTCTCTAATCGCGAATGTTCGGAACTCGCGAATAGCGAATCCGCGAATGTCGAGGGATTACTGTAGTTACCTTTGCCCGCGATCTTGATGCACGTGCTTTCGCCTTTGCCAGCACTCCAGACGCGGCTCATCCATTGCCTTCGCCAACCCAACGGCTCCTTCGCCACCTACGCTGAAGCCCGCTGTTGACCGTTTTTTTCCGTGAATTCCTGGCCCGCCTCCACGCAGCGCCTGCGCAACTTGCGTAAGAGCGCGCGAGGCCCCGTGCGCCCAGGGGCGGTGTCAGCGGAAACGGGCCGGGAGGGGGGGGGCGGTGCGAAGCGGTGCCAAGCGCCGATTCTCAGAACGAGGAGAGGAAGATCGGAAGGAAGGCGACGTCTCGCCCTCAGCCTCATCTCAACGGACGCGCGTCAGAATCTTGTGCGTCATCATAAAGCGCAACTTTCAATTAGTACTTCTGGGGGTCAAGTCAATATTGCTGCACCTGGATATATTTGAAAGGCCTTCGTCATGGAAGAGTCACCAATTTGCTTCGCGAAATTCCTCATTTATTTCATAACTGCCATCAAAATAATAATTTTACTAATTTTATGCTGACTATAGTTTTCTAAGAATTCGATCTGTTTACGCTGAGGAGAATTTTAAAGATTTCACAATTTTGATGACACAAAATACCAATTTTTCCCAAATGTTATTTCGATTTCATATCTGGTGACATGATTTGACTTCTACTTTGTCACTGCTTCACTATCAATATTCGTTGGTTATATGTCTGCATCAGCACAGTTCGTAGAATCATAGCCCGCTAGTATATGCCTAATACTAATTATGCATACTAGCGGGCTATGGTTGAATCAATGAAACTGTGCCATTCAAAGAAACTCGAATTTATTTAAAAAAAACGAAACTTACTTGCAAACAAAAATCCATTGAGTTTTCTGATTCTTGAGCTTCTAGCACAGTGATTGCTAACTGGACAAGGAATGGCGTCGGAGCAGTTTCTCCTCCAAGATAAGGCGGTCGGAGAAGCGGAGTGAGCGAATGGGGGAGGGAAGGAGGGGCAGACGGCACCGAAACCTCAGCAGTGGGCCTTTGTCGGTGTTTCAGGCAAAATGAGAGGGAAACCATTTACATCCGTCAATTTCTTTCTGTTAGGAAAGAAAGATATCCTTATGTAGATACTGGAACAATGGCGAAGTGTTTAGTGTGTTCAAAAGAACTGCAGTATGTTATAAAGCCTAACCTACAGATGCATTACGTAGCTTTCCGACCCAGAGAAATCTGAGGTCAAAATAAATTCTGGCAATTGACATTGCTCGCAATCGCAGAATAAGTAAAGGAATTTGCAGAGTGAAGATTGTGTTAAAAATACTGAAAATCACGAGTATTTACTACATTCTCAAATAAAACTGTACATCAATAATAATCAAGCCTGGGGTCAAAATTCTCTTACGTGACCCCTACCTGGTATCTATTTGTTAACATTATTAATTTTTCAGAACAAACTAATTCGTTATATACTATTATATAAAATATTATTGTCCTAAAATGTGAAAACTGTCTTTTCCAAAAATGTAATCTAATAGAAGAATGGATGTGGAAATAAAGTTGCGGTTTTGATAAAGAGACAGATATTGCTTTGAGTTATGTAATAATGTATGTTCTATTATATAATTCTTCACACTGTTATTGAATCATAAACATTCTAAACAATAATTGCCAGCTAAAAATTATAATTATCGATTTTCCAAGCGAACCTTTTCTTCCACTTCCATACCATCATTGGAACACTGGCTCTACCCAGCTCGGTCGTTGGGTTCGGAGCAAGAGAGCTAATATCTGTGACGTCACAGAGCATTGAGTTGGCAACCACTGTTCTAGCAAGCCATACCGTACCGTAATTCCGAAAATAGGGAGCGTCTTTATCGAATACTCAAAAGAAAAATTGAACCAGCCGCCCCGCCGCAACACTGTTTTGACATAATGGGACAACTTTGCGGGCTAACCGTGGTTTTCAGACACCACTGGTTTCCTCCATTTTAAAGATCTAGAGCAGGCATGTGAAGGTCGCGGGCAACGTAACAAGCTTACTAGAGCTCCCGGGCACTGCGGCCACTGGCGCGATATTTGAAAGTAAGGGTTGTACAAATTCCTCCGAAGTGGCGGTATATCACTGGATATACTCGTATTACTTCTCATTTTCTCTTAAGGAAAAGAAATTATCCACGAAAATGAAATCATACACCAGTCTGGTTTCAAATTCTCAATTGAGAGTAAAATTTAAAAAATTGAATCAAAATAAACTTCATTTTGTAATCCCGTTTACTTAAGAGTGATATAAAAGCATGCATTTTCTACGTTCTAGTTAAAATGTTTAACAAATATTCTAATCAGTTAAAAGCGCTGTCCGTCCGTAAGCGAGAAGTATTAATTTATAGAGACTTGTTAATTTATTTCACATTATTGCTAAATACAATAAATAACTGAATGATTTAATAACTAAGCTGCGGATTTTTGCCTATTTGCCGATTTTTTATCCTTCAATTAAAAGTACAGTATTTTAGGTTACTTATTCATTTTATAGTTTTATTATATTTTAATATATGTAAGGCTTCAAAATGAATAAGTAATATAAAATATTGCATTTTTAATTGAAGAATAAAAATCGGCAAATAGGCACAAATCCGCATCTTATTAATAACAGAACACAAAATGAAAACAAGGAAAGAATTTTCCATTCAATCATATTCTTGTCATTTAGCAAAGATGTTTATATACGAGAGATTTTAGTAAGAAAATAAACATCAAATAGTGAAAAGCAGTGCAAATTATAAACATAATAAAATTCTCGGTTATTTGATAGAAAAACTTTGGCAAACATACTTTCGCATGAAGCCACTATTCATCGCCTCGCGCTGCTCCAATGTGCGGATGTCCACCCCTTTCTGGATTGTAAGGGGAAATGCGTTCGGAGTCAGGGGAAGCTGCCCGTGCCCATGCGAGTGCAAGAGTCCCTGAAGGGCGAATAGCTCGTGCGGGCGCGGTTTGGCGTGCGTGATCTAGAGAATGATTTAATAATTTCACAAGAACCTACTTGGAAAGTTAATTGAAATGAACGGCGGTTCGGGCTACAATTTCTTTGTGGGTGTAAATATGAGTCACAACATTTACTTCAGTGTTTTGCAATTGAATCTCAAACCAAGAAATAGAGATTGAACTTCGACGTAAATAAACAAAATGATAATTGTCTTTTTACCTTATACACAAATTTTACGCAAATCCCGCTGGCCCAGCAGGAACAAAAGAGTGGGAAGTTTAAACAAAACGCTGCTCAAAGAAGATGAATCCGATTGAAGAAATAGTAATTTTCAATTCCAAATAAATGAAATAATGAATTAAATAATAAGAAAAGTTACACATCTGCAACCGAGACAGACGCCACCCCGGTTGCATTTTCTATATCTCGAAGATTCTCAACTAGATTCAAGGAAGAAGTTCATTCTTTTTTCTTTAATGAAAAACCAAATGGGATCTGATCCCAGAGAATGAATGCAGAGATGTTGTATGTTTGCGAACTACATCGATATCGGTTGATGCCCAATGAAACATTGAGAAACAAATTGGAATCTTTACAGCCTTCTACTTCTATGAAAATATAATGGTTCTTAATATAGGAGTGTAAAGTAGTCCCTATCTAAAGCCTTCAAAAGCCATAGTATACTAAATGATTCTGATTAGTGATTCTGGGCGCGTCAACTGCTAAAGTCATTAGTCCCGTAAGTATAGCACGTGCTTTTTATCGCTGAAGTCGCGGTTATCTTCCATCGTTAAATGATGAGACCTGGTGTCGACCTACAAGTCCGCTTGCGAGGTTTTCACCGACCAATTATCTCGCACCAGCGACGCACCGCCCCTCCCGGGACAAACTCTAATTTCCCGACTGGTCTTCAGACTAGTGTGGAAGTGTAGTGCTCATGAGACTAGGAGTGTGTAAGTAAGGGGTGAGGACATAGCCAAGAAGAGGAAGGAAAGATCTGGAAGTGCCTGGAGGTGCCCGGTGAAATCACGGAAAACTATCGATCAGAGAGTCGGCCGATGAAATTCTCCTCCAGGCAGCCTAAGAATTCGACCTAGCTATCTAGCTAGTGTCGAAAATACTGCCACCGTCGGGACTCGAACACCAGGACCTCCCAATCAGAAGCACTGCAGTGTAATGCCGGTATATAGAATTGAAAATGATTTAGCTGGAACACGGCGTGAGTATGCGCTAAAGGTGAGTGTTAGCTTTCTTCGAAGTGTATCAGGCGCGATTGCAACGAAGGACGTCCGCAGTGCCACGAAACGTCACGGGCGGCGACTGCTCCAAATGAATGCAAGGTGGGCATATGGGGAAAACTATTAAACACCTATGTAAATGAATGAAAACTGAGAAAGAAAGAATAATAAACAGTGGTTCCAAATATTTGCAACTGTTGCAATAGGTGGGAAGAAATTATTTGAATTCAGATACGGAATTATTTTCGATCCATGTCTAAATTGCGAGGTGTATATTATTAGTATAATTATGAGATACTATGTTATGTTTCTGTAACAAAATAGTACATATTTCGTCACTGTCTTCTAATCGGAAGGTGATAAAATATTACTAAGAAAACTAGAAGCAAAACTCAAGAAAAATTGCAATTCATCATAAAATTATAGAAAAGAATTATTTAAAAACATAATATATTCTGATGTTTCATATCTATTTGTAAATGAAATATGTTTCTAAAGTGATATTTATGTATTTCTCTCCAAGAAAATGATTGTCGAAAATAAACAGAAAGCTTAAAAGAATCTGAGAATACAAATTCATTTTATAATGCAGCTTTAAATGTTTGTTTTTTCCTCAAAGGGATTTTTACACACAAGCAAGTTAACTTTTCCACTTCAAAGTGTTTTTTAACGAGAAACTTCTCATTAACAACAGGCTTCTCGAATCAGAGGATGATAACAGAGCGTAGAAATGAGAGAATGGATGCGGACTCTTCTCAAAAGCTATGTGTGCACAATCACTAAACAAGTATCTGCTGTGAGAGGCAAGTCATTTATCTACAAAGTCAAGTATCTACAAAAACCTTTCAAATGTATTTTGTAACTCCATATAATACGTGATGTCGTAGGCTCCCACAGTCAGATTTAAGATCTTGGCTGTCCGGGCGACGCCGCATAGAAGGCTGTGTAGCCGACGTTTCGACCATCTTTTCGTGGTCTTCCTCAGGGCTCGTCTGCGCCGGTGTAGTGAACGCGAGCGCTGACTATACATGTTCAGTCCACTAATTAAGCGTTTCGTTGTAAAAATGAGTTTTCCTTTATTTTTACCCAAAGCCGTCTGCCAGATTAACGCCTTTGTAATAATGCTTGTTGCAAGTCGCCGTTGTAATCTAGTGTTAAATATAATATCCAATTAGAACAACTGTTAGCAGATTAGGAGTTCGGCCCTCTGTGCGCTGTGGAGACTCTAGCGCGGGGCTTCCGTGAGCCTTCGGCGGTCTCTTCTCAGCTCCTCTCGCATAGATTTCCGCGGAGAGTCCCTTTGCACAGAGAATCCCCGCTAAGGAGAAACCCACAAGCCAATTATGACGAACGCGCGTAAAAAAACAACTTTTTTTTTTGAAACCAAGAACGTGAGGCACTTGGGGCTCCCCGGGATGCGACAAATGCCCGGACCGGCTGAGGTGGCTCAGGGCATCCGCTGATGTCTTTGCAATGCCTCTGAGTCGTGAGCTCCTAGGTTTCGACTCCTGATGGTGACAGGATTTACGATACGTAGTTAGCTAGATCGAGTTCAGCCGCTGTGTGAAATAGAATTTCAGCGACCGGCTGCTCTGATCCGTGGTTTTCCGTGGGTTCTCCGATCAACACCAGGCAAATGCCTGAACAGTATACTGACAAATGTGCCATGGACCGCACGCGATCTCTCCTTCCTCTTCCTTGGCTTATCCTCGTCGTAAATGCACACACTTGCACTCACCTGCATTGCACTACCACACTTGCCGAGAGCTTGGAGCTTGCCGGGAGCTTAGAGAGCAAGCTGGGGCGGTGGCCGCTGATGGAACTAATGATACTCACAGGACTAATGACCATAACAGACTCACCCGGAAACACGAAATAATTTAATCAATTAACAAATTTCCGATATTGCCATTAAAATTAAAAACACGACACATTTTCGCACATGCTTTTAGTTACACTTCTGTTGATTGAGAATTGAGAGAAATTGAGAGTTCAGCCGAATATTTCGCGAAGCGAAGCATATTGAAACGTTCACTGATTGTGCGTATTGAAACGTTCACCGGTAAGCATATTGAAACGTTCACTGGTTGCGCGTCAACTATTCTTCTTCCGAGAAGAAATGGAAATAATTCTCAACACTACCCAGAATGTGAGGAACACTAATGCGGGCATCCGCAGTGCGGATATCCGCACCGAAAAACTCGTGAGTGCAATGAATGTTGTTTTCCTCGGGATGTGGCGGGTAATTTTTCCCGCTGAATGGCGAGATCCGGCGCTGACCTACCGTCGGCTAGCGGGGTTATCCCAACCAGGTATCTCCCATCATCAGGGCACCGTCCCAGCCGACACAAAATCTAAGCTCTCGACCGGTCTCCCGGCATGGGATGATACAATGTAGTGCAGTATTGTTAAGGTCGATGCCACGAGCAGGAGTCCGTGGCACGAGTGCCACGACGAAATCGCCCCTCCTGCTCATTACCCTGCCACCAGAGACAACGCCATTCCTATGGTAAAACAGTGGGGTTACTACTACTCGTAATAGTTCCATTTCCCGACGCTAGTTGCGCAGAGAAGCTCGTGGCATGCTACGCTGACACGACCGTGACACTGCCACCAAAATAAGACTTTGACACCACTGGTGTAGTAAAATTATGACATGTTCTTATGACAAAATAGTACATATATCAATTTAATTCTTGTTCATTGAAAATTATTCACAGAAAAATAGTAAAAAAATAGAAATAAAACTCAAGAAAATCGTAATGCTTCATAAATTATAGAAAAGAATTATTTAAAAACAATATAAACACATATTTCCTATCTATTTGTAAATGAAACATGTTTCCAAAGTGACATTTATGTATCTCTTACCAAGAAAATTATTGTTGAACGTAAACAGAAACCTTAAAATAATTTGAGGAAAGATATAAAATAATTTTATTATCCAGCTTTTTACGTTGTTGTTTTTTTTACCCTGAGCCGCCTCTCCCGGTTGTGCTATCATGTACTACAGCAGAAAACCCTACTTTATTCCTTAATTTGAAAACGTAATGCATCACATATCTTGTATTTCCAATTTCCAACACGCGCAAAAATTGAAATTAAAAATTTGTAATTCACATGCTGCAATATGAAACCGCATTTTCTTTAAATTGTTGATATGTTAAGAACTGATATACTTTGTATCGTATATGTTGTATAATGTTATTTCAGTATTCCTAAAGACTGTTATTATTAAAATATTTAATTAATTTCAGTCCTATACCAGTAAATTTTATTTGTTGCTTTTGAGCACTGTGCTTGCTATTTTTTGGAAAATCATTTGTTTGTGTGATTTTGTTCAGTAGATTTATTGTTGATGCAGGTCTCTAGAATTGTTATAATCCTTGGTTTTTCATGATGAAGGAACATATGTATCAAACAAATCTCTGACATTGTGTTTATATACTAATCTTAAGTCACTAATCCTCGCATTTAAAAATACCCAATCTTCGAACTTAAAATACTTCCTTCTCTTCCCCAACTATAACTTCACACTCACGATTGTTCGCGCTTGACAACGCAATATGGAATTGCTTTCAATAGACCTATTGCAATTCGCACAACAAAATTACGTAATGGACATTGACATGAACATAAACGGCACATAAGCGTTCATCCTATACATTTTGTGGTATTATTAAAATTATTATGAGTATTATTTAGAACTTATTATGAAACTGGTAATAATAGCAGGCGATAATACATCTGGGACCCACTATCTTTCATTTAAAGCAAAAATCAAGAAATCTGATTCAATGAAAAGCTCAAATATCTTTCTAAACAAAAACCTTCAGTTTTTAAAATATAAGGAATCTACTTTATATTTTAAACATTTTAACCCATATTTATTGGCATATTTGCCTACACATAATTCCATATGAAATCCGGGTGTTCAATCTAAGTTTGCATATGTATCAGTTTACTAAACTTTTCTTTCAGAGAAAAGCTCTTATATGTTTCAAAACCAAAGAAAATTGATGGTATTAATATTTAAAACAAAGCTTTTTCCAAAAACATAATTCCGCGAGTACAACTTCCAAAAGTTAAAATTACCAGAACACATTGGAGAAAGTCGAAACAACTGAAATTTAGAATATCATTTTCCTTTCGTCCTGTTAATAGAGTGAAAGATGAATAACCCTCACCCTTTAATGTCGTAGAAAAGACGCTATAATCAAATAAGCTCACCACGTCATGGAAATACGCATGATGACCTGGTCTCCCCTATGATGAGACGGACGTGTCACACTTCATCACTCTCACTTCATACACTCACACAACGTAATCTGTGACGAGTTTTCTAGCCTGGCCTCGGCGACAGTCACCTTGCAAGTTAAAAGCAGACGTGACGGTGGGCAGGTATTCAAAACATAATGAGGAATACCTCCTGACAACCTCTCCTAACGAAAGCGAAAGTGATTCAGCCGTGTGCCAGGTGAGAGCGCTGGAACTGCTTTCAGGGCATCCACCAGCTTAAGATGCCACGAGAAGCCACTAGGGAATGTTAGCATTTGTAACGTCTAGAGTCCCTCGATACAGAGAGTACCCCAACCGCCACCATTTAATATCCTCTCACCCGATAGCCTCGCCAGGCAGCAATCAGGAACTCAAGGAAAATTAAAACAATTGGTGACGTCATGGAGAGTTTCAAAATATTAATATTGGTTTCGGGTAAATTCATGGTTCTCAACATGACGAATACCACACAGTTCCAATTCTCCAGGCAACTGGACATAAAATGGCGGGTTCGTGGAACAATCGAATGCGCTACTCTCTGTATCTAGGAACTCGAGTAACGTCTTGACCTCATGCACTATAAATCACGTAACATCCGAAGCGTTAAGATCTTGAAGCGCTTGAGTTCAAAGAAAGTTTTAGTTCTCTGGCAGCATAAATTTTGCATCATAACTAGTGGTGCTAAAACAGCACGTACTTTCTCACCTTTGGTAATAGTTATGTAATATTATTTATACCACAATTTCTCTCCATATTTTTTTCACACTTCATTTATCATTTTTTGTAAAACTCATTACAAATCGTAGAACATTTGATGCAAAACTAAATACTTTCAAGCAAATCTCAACACAAATGTGACAATTGTAACTACTTTCCATACAGGTAAATCATGTCCCAATAATAAGACGTAATTCACAGAATTTGCTTCCGAGTCATTGTTGCCGAGCCACTGTTGCATTCAAATCTGATATTCCCTGAAGGCTATCAACGTTTATTTTATATATTTCAAATATGTTTTAAATAATTTCTAAAGAATTATATCGTATATGTATAACAAAAGCCCAGATGTAAGAAACGAGCAAAGAAATATGAAATAATATACAAATTCTAATTTACAAAGCATTCAAATGCCTGGAATTACGTTCACGAAGCGCAGTAAATTCGGAGTGGGCGACTATGTTTGTCCCCAAATTACACAAAAAATACTTATATTTTCAAAAAATTCAATATGACCGTTTTTTGAATATGTTTTTGAAAACCACATTTTATTAATAAAAATTGTGTCTTCACTATTTCAATTGTAGGAAGACGACGAATTTTTTAGTTTTTTTTAATTTTCGAAAAATCAGAATTTTCAACGAAGATGAGTACCTTTCCCTTAAACCAAGATCTAAATTTAATAAAAAATGTTTCGCCGTTTTTAAGAAAAAATGATTTAAAGAAAATAAAAATAGCTTATTTTGACACAAAATTTCGCAAAAAATACTCATGTTTTTGGAGAATTGAACATAACATTATTTTTAGATCTGTTTTTCATGAACACATTTGCATGAAGAACAAAATATTTATCTACATAATTGTAATTGTAGAATGAAGCCGAAATTTGTTTTCAATTTTCGAAAACTCAAGGTTTTAACCAACATGAGACCTGCACCATTCTCTTAAACGTCATTCAGACTATCCAAGACCAAAATATAATCAAAAACGATATAGCAACTTTTCTGAAAATTTTGAAAATATCCCAGGGGCTGTATGTAAAGAACCCCTGAACTTTAAACTATCGATTTCAAACTCAAAGGGATGCGATATGAATCAGATCGATTGGGGAATATCGATTTTGGTAAAAATCGGCTAAACGGTTTAGCCGCTAGCGTTGTTCACTGACGAACAGATGTTTTGCCGTCTATCGAATTTTTCGGTATCAAGGACCCTCAAAAAATGGATTCTGGTTTGACCACGTGTTAGAGGATTTTTTTCTAAATTTAGCAACAGAATTTATCCACTTTTTCGTGACCAGGGCCCTGTAATAGGAGTTTTCTACCGAAAATTCGCTGATTTTTCGCGCAAGAAAACATAACTTTCTTTCTACTGCGTAAGCGTTGGCGAGAAAGTAAAACAAAGACATTATACTGCGATTTTTCTAACTTTGCCCCTCAAGGCCCATCTTCAGAATGGCATATGTCACGGTATTTCGCGTATTTCTCAGTCGTGCCGCTAAATATCGCGACCGTATCAAGCAGTGCTTACGATCATGTGACTTCTAGCGGCAAGACCCAGAAAGACGCGAAGGGCCATGTGATATTCCATAGTGTGGTTAGGGGCTTGA
Source organism: Acheta domesticus (assembly GCA_031308135.1). Classification (NCBI taxonomy): domain Eukaryota; kingdom Metazoa; phylum Arthropoda; class Insecta; order Orthoptera; family Gryllidae; genus Acheta; species Acheta domesticus. Next base: position 229,635,525 of record JAHLJT010000631.1, read on the forward strand.
GGGGCAAACTTACAAAAATCGCACTATAAGTGCAAAAAAAGACGCCACAGATCATAGCATACTCATATTAACTGTGCCCAAGTGTGATTCACAAATGTTAAATGCCTTTAACTTCCTCCATAATGAATGTGCGTTATAGCTGCTAGTATGGACAAATACGAGTTTTCCGTTTCAAAACCGGCAATTTATAATGCCACAAGTGAAAATTCAATTCAATAAAATTCCCCAATCTGGCAACCCTTCTTTCAGCCCTATGCTATGAAGGGAAAGCGTGAGGCGCACCTTATACTTCGATTTAAACACAGTGGCACTTCAAGGTCACAAGCTCGATGGAGAAGGCGGCACTCTCATCCAATCTGCAGCTTCGTTACGTCTTAAATTTTTGGTATTAATGTTCTCAAGTGGATGATAATGTTTCCCCCTCTCCTTTCAGCTCGTGTCCTTCAAGTGCTACTACGCTTAAATCGGAGTATATGCCTAAGGTTCGTCGTTATGGTTCTAATATGTCACGTGACTCGTGCAGCATGACGTCAATACGTTACAAAAGTGTTAAAACTCCCTATTGAAGCTCAGGTTCAGACTTAGACTTTCAATTAACGGGAAATTTCACAGTCTCCCCAAAGTTTGGAAAAATATTTAGGCAATAACAAATTTCAGAAATTACATACGCATAGGGAGTAGTGTGGTTGTTATTCCAGCTAAGGTAGACTATTTCGATCTCCCTTCGCAATACATAAAAAAATAATTTCTTCCGTTATCTTCAGGAAGTTGCTTATTGTACCTAGAAACTTATCCATTTCAACTTGAAACCATTCATTCTCATAATTATTTTGAAGATGAAGCATGACGTTTCCTCCTTTTTTAGTTTTTTACTTTCATACATACATATCCCTTGTACTACAACAAAGAAGTGAGGCGATTGAAAAGGCATGTTAGGAAAGCGTATAGTAAACGTAATTCAAATAAGGAACAGAAAAATAAATTTCTACAATTATCTAAAGACTTATTAGCTTTAAAATTACATAGCCAAGAAAATTACCTTAAATCAATTCTAAACGACCGATTGACCTGTTGGCAAAATTTCTTCAAGTATGTGAGACATAAGAAAGGGAGCAAAGAAAGTATTCCAGCGATCTGCGGAGCAGACGGTTCGTTAATCACAGATGACAGTGTAAAGGCGGACTGTTTAAACAGACATTACGCTTCTGTTTTCAAGCCGAAGGATCAAACCCCAGTAAGTAAAACAACACCCGTAATAGAAACCTTTCGAGTTGATGCAGGAATTATTAGAAAAAGAATCGCAAAAATTAGGAGAAATAAATCTGTAGGTCCTGATGGAATACCAGGAGAAATACTAAAACTGGGAGGGGAAGCCATGATTCCGTACCTTGCGCGGTTAATGGACGTAACTATAAATAATAAAATGATTTCTCAAAATTGGAAGGAGGCAATTGTAGTACCGATTCACAAGGGAGGAGACAGAAGGGTTGTTAACAACTACAGACCTATTAGTTTGACATCAGTCGTATGTAAGCAGATGGAACACTTAATTGCAGAGTATATTAGAAAAGTTTGGAACACAACTGATTGGCTATTTCAAAATCAACACGGTTTTCGTCCTGGGTATTCGTGCGACAGCCAGACTATTGCTTTATGTCAGGACATAGCAGATTCACTAGACAAAGGGAGTAGGGTCGATGCAATAATATTAGATTTTTCTAAGGCATTCGATCTTGTTCCACACGGTCTTTTAATTGCCAAATTGTCAGAAACGGGACTAGATCATCGAATAATCTTGTGGATAAAAGAATTTCTTTCGGGGCGCACTCAAACAGTCAGGATAGGCGATAAATATTCATCAAAAGTCGATGTAACTTCTGGGGTCCCCCAGGGGAGTGTGCTAGGGCCACTACTATTTTTAGCGTTCATTAATGACATTGCAACTGGAATAAAATCGGAAGTTAGACTTTTCGCCGATGATTGTATAATATATAGGAGTATTGGCTCATCTTCGGATGAAAATGTTTTACAGAACGATCTAAACTGTTTATGGAACTGGGCGTGCAAAAATAAGATGGAGTTAAATCCGGAAAAGGGTAAATTCATTTGTTTTACCAAGTGTCGTTCAAATGTACACTCCAATTACGAATTAGGAACCAACGTTATACCACGTGTAAAAAGCTGTAAGTATTTGGGTTTGGTCCTGAGAAATGACTTGGATTGGTCGGATCATATTAACAATACGGTAAAAAAAGGCCTGGAGAGCACTTCATTTTGTAATGCGTATCCTAAAAAATAGTAGTCCAAATGCCCGATCCCTAGCATATACTACACTTGTTCGTCCTATTTTAGAATACGGATCAGCATGCTGGGACCCGTACAGGAAAGGGCAAATTGAGGCGTTAGATAAAATTCAAAAACGGGCCGGTAAGTTTTCAAATCATGGGCGCATTGTTGATGAACGAGAAAAATGGGAGTCCTTATCTAAGAGAAGAGAACGGGCGCGTTTATGCGTAATGTAACAAGACTTACAAAGGAGACACAGCATGGGCAGATACCGGTAAGAGATTGCATAAACCAGATTATAAAAGCAGAGGAGACCATCCGTGGAAAATACGATGTAGAAAGCAAAGAACTGATGTAGGTAAGTTCTCCTTTGTGAATCGCACTATAGTAGATTGGAACAAACTACCTGCAAAAGCACTGGAGGCTCTTCCTTCTAATGTAGGCAAATTTAAAAACATACTAAATTCTATTTAGATCACTATCAATACTGAGACAATTACCTTTATTATTATTATTATTATTATTATTATTATTATTATTATTACTGATATAAATATCACCATTATTAACACTGCTTTTAGCTTTGGTGTAATTCTTAATTTATTATTATTATATATAGTTTTTGTTATTTTATTATTATTACATATTAGCGTTATACAGTGAAGTGAAGTGTAGTGTAGTGAAAGGGAAGGGAGTGTAGTGTAGTGAAGTGAAGTGTTAGTGAAACTAGTAGTCAATTTAGAGATAACTAGAAATTAATTAGAACTAGGATATCCTCTAATTCTAATGGTAACTATAATTGTTAATGGTTTTTATTGTTCTAATTCTAATTGTTGTCGTGTTTGCCACCGAGCATTAGCTCAAAGCGAACTAATAAATCTATCTATCTATATATATGGAGTAATATGCGTAGTGTAGGGAAAGTTAGGTAATGCTGCGCACAAAACCGGCGTATTTCCAACAGAAATAAATTCATTGTCAGGCCCTGATAACGAAAAAGTGGATAAAACCAGTTGCTAAATTAAGAAAACAAATCCCCTAACACGTGGTGTAGCCTGAATCCGTGTTTTGTGGGTCCTTGATACCGAAAAACCAATTGAAAGCAGAACATCCGTCTGTCCGTCCATGAACACTACAAGCGCCTAAACCTTTACGTAAGAAGGTGGGATTTTTTTCACATTGAAGAAACCCCTGTCGATCTGACTCGAAGCTTTGAGATTTTGAAAATGAATCTATAAAATTTGGGGGTACTTTACATGGAAACCCTCGGACATTTTCAAAATTTTCTAAAAAACGGCTCCACATTTTTTCTTTCAATTTCTTGTAAGAATAACGTAAAATACACTTATAAAGGTGGCATATGTCCGAATTTCACAGTAAACTCTGAATTTTCGAAAATTGCAAAAGTTTGAATTTTTTCGTAGTCTGCCTACCTACTTTCGTAGTCTAACTACAAAACTGAAGACAAAGATTTTTCCTTCAAATAAAATTTACTCTCCGTATTGATTTCTTTCATTAAGGTCATGTACATATTTGTGAAGAGTTTAGTAGCTTTCGCGCAATAATGCATGCAATATGTGCCATTAAACTAGATTTTCTCAAAAAGGTTCCAAATTTTTTCTTTAAACTTATGGTAAGGATAGTGCCTAATGTACCCTGTGAGATGACATAAATGCCATATTGCTCTATTCTTTTTTTTTTCAAAAACTACAAAAATGTGATATATTTTAAGATCTTTCACACCATTAATATGTACATTTCTAGCGGTTTGTAAACACTTGTATTTGTGAGTGTAAATGCGTCAAATTCTTCTGATGAAGTTTTTCCAAAACTCAAAAATTTTGTGTGATAAAGAGCTTCAATTTTCGCATTTACAGTAGCGCTTAAACGCAATTTTCTTGAAAACGGCTCCAATTTTTTAAATGAAAATTATCATTTAGGACGGTTTTACTGTTATTTAATATTCTTAAAATAATATTTCCCTTCTCCTATTAAGAAACCGAAAAATTAAGAAAATGTCAAAAAAATGTAGGTTGTACAAGTACCAATCATCTGTAAAAATATTTTAATTGTTTATTATGATTTGATTTAAATGTATATTAGGATGTTTTGTGGTATTTCAATAGAAATGAAACTAGGCATGATAACTCTATTAAAATATCATGTCACATTGTACACATATCGCTACAAACAACTCAAGATAATCAAACTGCCAGAGAAGTGAAAAATATTTTACCAGAGAACGCTATTCTTCCAGTTGTTAGAAACAGAATTTTTCTTGGAATACCCCTATGTTGATCTGAGAGGTCAGATGTTAGGACCTCTGGTTCTGCAAAACCTGTTTACGAAAACGCGAAGTAAAAAGCAGTCACAGCCACCTCTCATCTCCGTTACCATTACATGTATTACGTGTTGAAGCATTTACCGTGAATTAGTATAAATTCAAAGAACCTGAGCACTTCTTCTATGGTTCAGACCTTATTTGGTTTTCCTTCAAGCATACTCGGGAATTACTCATGTGCCGGAAAAGAAAGGAAATGACTAAAGCCGGGTTAATTCTTACTTGTGCACAAAAAGTTATGTAACGTTGCGAGAAATCGATTTAGATTTTTAAGGAAATGCTCGTTTTGGGGTCCTCTGTTAACGGAGAAATGTTCCATCCATTAGCGAGTCCGCCTATAAACCATTCTAGCACCCGAACGATTCGTAATAGTTTTTTTCAAAATGAATATTCTCCAATAGATCTAGCCTGACTCTAGACCCCGTGATTTTGAAAAAAGAATTTTATAGCTTTTCAGGTTACTTCACATGAAACTCTTAAAACATTTTCAAAATTTTCTCAAAATAGTTTGAATTTTTACTTACGTAGTATAAGGAAAGATATGTAATGCTGCGCGAAAACACGGCGGATTTTCGACAGAAAAAAGTTCATTGCAGGTCCCTGATAACAAAAAAGTGGATAAATTCAGTTGCTAAATTAAGAAAAATTCTTCTTACATGTAGTGTAGCTAGAATCCCTGTTTTGTGGATTCTTGATACCGAAAAAACAATATTCAAAGCAAACCGTCCGTCCGCCCGTCTGTCTGTCCATCTCTCCGTCTGACAGTCTGTAAACTACACTAGCGCCTAAATCATAAGTACGATTTCTTCCAAAATGAATATTCCCCGGTCGATCTGCTTCCACTCGAGGCCCGGCTATTTTGAAAATAATTCTTAAAAACTTTACATGAAGCCCCCCGGACATTTTCACAATTTACTTAAAAACTGCTCCAACATTTTTCTTTAAATCTCTTCTAAGAATAGAGTAAAATACACATTAAGGTGGCATAGGTCCTAATTTCACTGGTAACGCTGAATTTTCGAAAATTGCAAAAGTTTGAATTTTTTCGGCGTCTTTCTACAACAACAAAATTGAAGATGGAGATTTTTCCTCCAACTAAAATTTGTTCTCCAAAGTGAGTTCTTTTTTTAAGGTCGTGTACATTTCTTGAAAACTGTAGTTCTTTTCTGGTAATATTGCGCGAAATATTTGCAATTTTAAAAAATTACAAAAACAAGATTTTTTTCAAAAACCGCTCCAAATTTGTTCCTTAGAATTTTGGTAAGGATTGTGCCTGATACACTCTACGAAATGACATAAACGCCATATTGCTCTATTCATTTGTTTTTTCAAAAATTACAAAAACGTGTTTTTTTACTTGTCTCTCACGTCGTTAATATTTACATTAGCGGTGATTTGTTCACATCACCGTATTTACGAGTGCATGTGCTGTAAATAAGTTGTGTCAAACAAGTTAAGTTTCTGGAGAACTCAACCGTTTTCTGTGAAAACTAGTTCAAAAGTCCGCATTTACAGACGCACTCAAACGCCTTTTCTCATAAATTGCTCCAATTTTTTTTCTTCAAACTTTTCGAACGGATAGTGCTAATTGCACTCTTTAATATGACGTAAAGTTAAATTTGGGGTATTTTTTTGTTTTTCCATAAAATACACAAATGTAGTTTTTTTTTCAAGGTCTCTCCCACATTTAATATGCCGTTTGCCGTAAATGGTGTTTCAGCGTTTCTGAAAATACGGAAATTTAAGCTAGTTTGCATAGAAAACGGTTGAGTTTTCAAGAAACTTTACTTGAGATTATTTAAAGCACATGCACTCATAAATATAATGTGAACAAATCGCCGCTAATGTAAATATTGACGACGTGAGTGACAAGTCAAAATAATTAGATTTTTTGTAATTTTTGAAAAAACAAAAGAATAGAGCAACATGACGTTTGTGTCATCTCATGGAGTGCATTAGGCAATATCCCTACCAAACGATTAAAAAAATTGGAGCCGTTTTTAAGAAAATATTGTTTTTGTAATCTTTTAAAATTCCACATATTGCGCGAAATATCGCGCGAAAACTACTGATATATTTTTCAAAAATGTGCATGAATTTAATGAAAGAACTTACTATGCGGAATACTTTTTTATTTTAAGACAAAATCTCAATTTTAATTTTGTAGTTGTTGGAAGAGGCCGAAAAAAATTCAGACTTTTGCTATTTTCGAAAATTCAGAGTTAACCGTGAAATTAGTACCTATGTCATCTTAATAAGTGTATTTTACTCTATTCTTACAAGAAATTTAAAGAAAAAATTTGGAGTCGGTTTTGAGAAATTTTCGAAAATATCCGGGGGGCTTCATGTAAAGTACCCCCAAAAATTAATGAATGTTTTTGCAAATCTCAGAGTTTTGACTCAGGTCAGATGAACGGAGGTTTCTTCACTTTGGAAAAAATCGTAGGCATAGTTTAGACGCTAGTGTTCACATTCACCGGACAGACGGACGGACGGACGGACCGACGTTTTGCTTTCAATTGGTTTATCGGTATGAAGGACGCGCAAAGCAGGTATTCTGGCTACACCACGTGTTAGGGGATTTTGTTTCTTAATTTAGCAACTGGATTTATCCGTTTCTTCGTTATCACGGCCCAGTAATGTATATTTTTTGCTGCCGAAGATTCGCCGTTTTTTCGCGCAGCATTATATAACTTTCCCTAGGCTTCGTATATTTCCCCGTATATACGTACGTATACCGGAAAGAAAAAATATAAGCTATACTAGGAGATAAAGAAACTAACTAGTACGAGAAATTACGTGCTATTCCGTAGCACCACTAGTTGCACCATGGTAATGAATGGTGACAAAGTTATTCAGATAAATAGATTTAATGTTACAAATGCCATTGAGGCTGCGTATGGATAAAAATAGTTTTGAATATGAGTGTTGGAGCGTAAGGCCGCTCCACAATAGCCTGTGAACAGGAACAGCAATACGAACGGGAACGTAAAGAAAGTTGAAAGACGGATATCTCAGACAGGCACAGGAACAGTTCACAACAGCACAGGAACGCGAAGCTTGACGGGAACGGGAACTGGAAAGATGGTCAACATTCATCTCGGCCCGGAAAAGGGATGTCTCTCGACCAATAAGAGCAAATGGCGGCGAAGCTTTCCAGCTGATCGAGTGCGCGGCGTGCGCGCGAAACTGGCCTGGAGCGGAGTAAAGTGTAGTGCGATATTGAGGGTAGAGCGTGGATTTTTTTTTGTTTATTTATTCTTGCTTGGCCTGAGGCCCTCAGCAGCCGTGAACGACTGGTATAGTAGTTGATTTTATTTGATACAGCAAGTTTGCAAGATATTTTCTTTTTTCGTGATTATTACATTTTCAGAAGCATTGTATATTATACGGAAAGGCTAATCTCTTCCAGTCTGCCTGAGGAGGGTTAAAAAATTCTCTGGGTAATTTCCTTTTCAATTGTTTACGATGAGGGTTCTGTTTGCCAAGTTTGAATTTGCGTGGATTTGCGAGGTTGAGGTTTGAGGCGGATTTAGTTAGTCATTGTTGAATTGTTTTAGTTCTTTTTTAGTGATTTCAGTACAATTCGTTTTCTATTCATATTAATACAAGGAATAAAATTTCCCATAATTTTTTTTTGTTTCGTTTAAGTACATTGGAGTTGTTTGTTTATTGACACAATTTTCGTTAGTTGTATTTTCCTTAAGTTTGTAGTAGTTTTTGCATTTTTTCATTTTCATGAATTATTTTTCTAATTAATGTTCTTACGTTTAAGTATTCATTATTCATATCAGCACACGCAAAAAACTGACAGATGGCAACGCAAGCATTGAACAAAGTAGCACAGTTAGAAGTGCTTTGTTTTTGGGCAACTGTTTCCTTAAGTTCTCGCTGAAGCGCTATTCGTCTTCCCGTTGTCGTTTATTGTGAAGCGCACGTACCTCGCGTTCCCGTTCCCGTCCTCGCCTTCGCGTTGCCGTTCCCGTTCGCGGGCTATTGTAGAACGGCCTTAACACGTGGCAATTTTTTTTCGTGAGAATACTATCACGGGGAGGAAATGAAAAGCATACGGTCAAGGCATGAAGTAAGTCAGGGTTTTTAAAACTGTGCGTCGCGGCTTCCAGGGGTGCCACGGCCATATGGCGGGGGCGTTGCGGTGATTTATTAAAATGAACTTTCGATCTGGCATACTTTAATTCCTTGTGACATTTATGTATTTTGTACTATCATACAATGTTATTTGTAATGCGTGATTTATTTTGCCAATAAATTGTGGATTGATTGAACCTCGCAAGTCCTTTACCAAAAGCCTATAATTTTACTCATTTGTGTTCAATATTGAGTAGGCCTATACTACCTATTACATTTGAAACTTATTGTTACCACGGGGGCCGCGTGAAATTTCGTCCAGGTCATGGGAGCCACGGACAAAACAAGTTTGAAAACATCTGAACTATGTGCATGGGCATTTAACGACACACCAAAAGTGTGTTTCTCATATTTATAACGAATTTCAAATGACAGTATTGGCCGATTTGAGTATCCGAGATGCTATGGCAGTAATGCCGTGGCGACCTCTTACCCAAAGCTGGTGGGTTGAATCCCGCCTCGGGCATGGTTATGTGTGTCTCGTGATTGTGTATGTTGTCTATGTGTAATGTGCTTGGTTGTGGTTGGTGTCAGGAAAAGGTATTCGGCCGTAAATTCATTTCCAAATCAGTATAAAAAGTGTGCGAAAAATTAATAAACTAATGGTTCTACAGAATAGCACACACTTTCCCATATTATTTTTCTCTATCCTTTCGTCTCGGCTAGCTATTCGGACATGCCACAAGTTTGAATTTTTTTTCGACGTCTTCCTACATGTACAAAAATGAAAATAGAGATTTTTCTTTCAAATAAAATTTGTTTTCCAGAGTGAGTTCTATCATTAAGGTCATGTATATATTTTTGAAAATTGAAGTAGTTTTCCGCAATATTGCGTAATATTACGAAAAAATTAAGAAAATGTCAAAAAATGTACTTTGGGTGGTGATAGATGGCAGCTGACATGAGTTTGTGTCACGTTCGAATAGCTAGCCGAGATCAAAGGAAATAGAAAACTAATACGGGAAAGTCTGTGCCACTCTGTAGCACCACTAATTAGTTTATAATTTGAATTTGAAATGTGAACTTTTGCGACAGAGACTACTACACTCCGTTTTCGTTTATTTAAATCTTTGTATTAAAGTACAAAATAACATTTTTTTGTACTGGTATAAAAACATATTTTAGCATTTTTATTTTCATCTCTTTCTCAACTTTCGTTTAAATCCTCTTCGAGAAAGAGGTTATCAGATTTACTGTGTTTGAAGCAGTCCCTATCAAAATAGAAAATATTTGGGAATAATGGATGATTAAAATTATATTGCGTTGTTCAAAATACCAAGATTGTCATAGGGAGCAAAGAAATCATTGTTTTGTGCCAGAATTCAAAAATATTTTCCATGAGTAAAAATGGTATTTCACAGAAATTACTTCTGAGTGAACATTCAATAACCAAATTGTAATACAGTATCTGAGTGTGCATGTTTTAAATGGCGAATCTTCAGTGCTAAAATACCTTCATTTGGTAAGATAAATCACTTAAAACAAGGAAACTTCAGACCCATAGTCCTAGTAAAAGCAGTAAACATATTAGTTAATATTTAAAAGATTAAATAACTACACTAGTAAAATTAATTAATAGAAAAACATCAATTTGTATTTATTACTCAGCTTTCATCATCATACCAACTTCTCAAGTTATCCAAACTCATGCAGTCGTCTTAAAAACAACTAACTACTAAAATCTTAGAATTAAAATTATTCTCAAACACGTAGTTTTTAAATTATATAGTTTCTACTTTATAAAGGTATTATGTACACACACCACACACAAAAATAAAATAAAACAAAAAATAAAATAGATTTTTTTCTCCTTCCACAACTTCTCTTCATACGGATGAGCTAGTGGCCCCCGTCACCGAAGGATATAAGCAACTTTTCTAACACGGATGTATCACGGGACAGTCTACCGCCAGGCGTAGATCGTCATCACAATTTAAAGAACCAAAAAGGAAAGATCGGAAAGGTCGTACCAAAAGATGGTGGATCACACGTTTTTGACTTATTTATTTATTTGTCAAAAAACAGTAAAAACTGTATATGACGTGTGGGGAAAGAGATTTATGTGCGCACATTTTCTTGAGGGCCAGAATTAAAAAAAAAAAGTCTGGAACTCAGAGAAAGAACTCCCTGACGCTCTTTCCTTTAGGCCTCATCGCAGAAAATTTTGCGGATGGTTGCCTGCCTCCGTTTCGGCTCTTCAGCTTCGCCGCCATGGTTGTCTATTGCTGGCTCCCAACCTGCACCGCCTTACAGTCTTGGGGCCGCTCAAGTTAATAATGTAGTGGTTTTCTCGACACAATAAATGCAATCAATCTTTACTTTCGAAAGCAAATCTTCTAAGACCAAATTACGTTGTAAATACATTCCGCACTTACATAGATTACCATTGGCCTGTAGAATATGGCAGGTTATATTTATGGCCAAAAAAATAAACAGACTTAATAGTTGTGTTAAAGGGTTACAGAAAATAGAGAAATGCAGGCATGCGTTTACATGACACCTTATTTTTTGAAAATAATTTTTTTTATGTATTTCATGTGCATCAAGTTTCATTTAGATCCCGATGTCATGACACTGTACCCTTTCCTTGTGAGATGAGAAAAATATTTTTTAAACACAAGAAAATCATCGGCAGATCTCACTTCAACTGTCAGGAAACATACGCTGTAGTAAATTTCAGTGATCAGGCAAATCGAATATCAAGTGGTTTCTTTAATTTCAAAAGTGTTCTGAATGTTACCTCACACTTCTTAGAAATTTCTCCGCCTCATTTCCATTATCCGCCAACGACTCATCACTGCAATACTTGATCTGTGGCGAGGTTGGCCAGACCAGACTCAAGCACTCGTGAAGCGTCCAGTGAACTAGATAGCATGCAGAAGCTCAACGGTCATTCTCTAGTTTTTGATCTCTAGATGGATTTGGGAAATGTAAAATTTAGGAATTACTATTCCACTCGTGAAATTAAAACCAATAGTGTTTAACTATACATATAAAATGCGCCAATCAAGCGGTAAAAAATGTATCGTTTTTTCTATCCCATTTTTCTTTCCACTCCTCCCTACTGGTCAATCATAAGATACGATTCATCTATCTTCGAAGACAGTGTGTTTCGATCACTGCGTTGATGTGCAATAAAATGCACATCTCCTCTCTGATACAACATAACCTCTCTGACGCAACCTAAACTCTCTGATTTTAACACGCTTTCAATTATTTTCAACGTATTTTGGAACTTTTGGACGTAATTTCATTTGTGGAAATTCATTTATTTATTTCTTTTCATTATTAATTTCCTATTAAATACCACTCGTGCTTTGGAAATTCTCAGATAAATCCCCTCAACGCTTCGCGAGTCGGAGATTTATCGACAATTTCCAAAACACTCGTGGTATTACCTATGACAATGATTTGACATAGGTAATACCATGTCAAATCAATAAACAATACCTATGACAAATCAATTAATTTAAACCATCGATTTAAGTAGTGATTTAAACCAATGACTTTCTTTAAATCATTGTCCACTGCCATTACTTAAACAAGCCCCCTTTGCTATCAATCACGATCATAATTCATAACTTAAAACCAAAGGGAATATTAAAGTTTGTAATATCTTTGTTTAACTTGTTTATTAAAGGGTGTGTCAATTAGGAAGAGTAATATTTTAATTATAATCAAGAGTACTATTATTCTGACTTTAAGAAATATGAAAGTTATTTAGAATTAATACGTAGCAAATGAATGAAGTTCAAGTTTACATTATTACACAAACGAAACATTTTATATTCTTTCGTTCTTGATGAACCTCTCACGAATATGAAAATGCATTGTTCCGTAAGATAATTTTATTTTAATCACTGATCTACATAATTATACGTAGAGATCAGTGGTTTCAATCACTGAATTTTCTGCATTAATATTTAGTATGCACAAAACAAAGAAGAAGAAGTAAAAGAAGTAAACGCAGAGTTTTGTTTTCTCTGAAAGTGAACAGGAGAGCGAAATATGTGCTGAATAGCTTGACAATCGTTAGTGATGGTAGAATTTAGTACTTTAATTTTTTTAATCGCATTTTAAATCTAGACTATAATATTTTATAGCAATATAAAAATTAAGATTTAACAGTTTGTAGCATTTGCTGAGAAAATTATTATTAAGGGAGGATCTTTGAGATTAAAAAAATATTTTGATGCTTTTTAGATTTTCTCATTAAAATCACGAAAGAAGGGAAACTAATTTAATAGTTCGCCATTTGTGAACTTCAATCAATATAAAAGCATTAGAAGTAACGCGTGCGCCGCCGCGCCGTGGGCATAGGACCTTCCTCTTGTTCCCGTGACTTTCTCCGTGCAGGGATCTGAGGAAGCTGACACCTTTTGAGACGATCCTGAGTGCTCAGGCTTTCAGGATTAGTTTTTTCAATAGATTTTTTTATTTTTTCTTTGTTTTGTCAGTTAAATCTTAAGTATAAATTAATAAATACGGCCGCTCTCAAAATTATGTTTTCAAACATCGACGTGTTGTTGTCGATGTCGCATCCTTAGAGGGCGAACACAAAGGAAACCATTAAATACAATTTAGCAATTATTTCGCAGATGCACGACCATTTCGCATTTTGTATGTTATTTTGATTTTGCGATCGATTTCGCGTTTTATCGCAGATTGACAATCTTCAGAAATATACAGCATCGACCGTCTAACATACTATCACTAATACTTTTCCTCGTTTGGTAACATTTCGAACTTTTAGTTATTGCTAAAATCCACCATCTCTAATGTTCGTACCGGGAGAGATGGCTCAGTGCATCAACCTGATGTTACTGCAGTCCCTCTGACCGGGAGGTCCTAGGTTCGAGTCCCAACGGCAGGGTTTTCGACACTAGCTTGTCAGCTAGGTCGAATTCAGTCGCTGTCTGGAGGAGGATTCTAGCGGCCGGCTGCTCTGATCGGTAGTTTTCCGTGGTTTCTTCTCCGATCAACACCAGGCGTATGCCGGAGCAGTACCCTAACAAACGGGCCACGGACCGCGCGAGATCTTTCCTTCCTCTTCCTTGTCCTATCCTCTCTTCTTACACACACACACTTACACTAATATGCACTACACTACCACACATGCCGGGAGACCGGTCGGGAGCTTACAGCTTGTCCCGCCTGGGGCGGTGCCCCGCTGGTGGGAGACGCTTGGTTGAGGGGAAACCCCACTAGTCGACGGTAGGTCGACGCCAGATCTCGCCATTCAGTGGGGAAAAGTTCATCGCCACCTCCCGAGGAAAACATACACTATATTGACGGGGACTAATGACCAAAGTAGTTGACGCGCCCGGAAACACGAATCAATCAATCAATCAATCTAATGTTCGTATTGCTTGCATATAACTATCAGGGTTTTCAATATGAAAAAGAAAACTTTCATAATTAAAAATTGTTATTTTCCCGAGATCTTGAGTTAATAATGAGTCTAATAAGGTATTTAACACCTTTGTAGGTGCTGTAATTCTCAAAATTTTACACTAATATCGGAATTTCATACGGGTGTCCCCTTCATGTTCATAATAGTTTCTAGAATGTGAAATAACATATCAAAATAATGGGACTACTCTCCACAGTTTTCCACGCAATCGCGTCTCATAAAAAATTAACAAAACTTTCAGTCACCATATTTAACTGAACTTCATGTGCGATTTCTTTCAGCTTTTGACAGCACATTCCAACCGAATGGCCAGTCAAATTGGAAACCTTCGCAAAATGTAATTTTCAAGGTGTTTCTCAAAAACTATAAGGAGCATTCAAAAAGAAAGGAGCCTAGGAACGAAAAAAGATCATGCAGGTCAGAAGCACCTGGCCCTGGCTGTTGAGGCACTTGTCCTACTGCGACACAAGGCGGTGAATCGCTGTCTCGTAAAATTCTCGGAACAGCGTTGTGAATCAGTTCCGCACGTACTGCTTGACGTAATCGTCTGAGGTGAATCGTTTGCACTTCAGAGCCTTTTTTACCTTCATATTATTTCCTCCCATTTTCCAGGGATTTTAACCATAGTTTCCTGAAAAAACGGACAAAATGTACATTAGAATTCGAAATAATACCTCCCAACAATTTACACACATATGGAATACGGAAAAGTGAATAGAAGACGAAGAAGTAACTCCGGTAACATCCTATAATACTTTGTCCGATACCACCCGAACGACCCTCAACTTCAAGAAGAATACAACTCAGATATAGAAACAATTTCTCCAGAAATGTATTAATTATTAATACATTATAAAAATTTATTAATAAAATCTTTTGGAGGGAGGTGTGTGAGAGTGTGTGTGACCTACTTATATCTCTTCAGACAAAATGACAATAACAAACAAATGAAAGTTCATGAAAATTCTTTATGAAAGTTCAAAAAATTAAATTTTATTTTTTTATTTATTTGTCAAAAAAACAGTAAAAACTGTATATGACGTGTGGGGAAAGAAATTTATCTGCGCACATTTTCTTGAGGGCTAGAATTTTATTTCAAAAAACAAACGAAAAAATGATTTAGAAAATAATTATTTAGAAAAATAAAGATATTTGAAAAATGTTTTTTCCTGAGTTATAGAAAATCAATTTCAACTGTAAATGAACTACAAGCAAAAGGAGTGCTCAACAAAACGTGCGCACAGTGAAGCTACATTTACGTCCAGAAGCAAAACAAGGGGCCATCTCAGCATTTGCTCAATGGATCAGGGAAACTGGACAAAAACCTGATCGAGATGGGGGGTCATTGACCCGGAAGCTGAAGTACATTACTTGTTACAGGCGTATTAAATATTTTTTAAATGTATACAATGCAAACATAAACTAATTCATTATATATCTTTGTTTTGTTACATTAAACATTATTTTTCTTTTTCACGATCAGTATAGTCTCTAATTGTATAGAAACAGTTTTGCAGGCAGAAAAGATTTTACTTTAACTTAAATTTGTGTACCGACTTTAATTGTTTTATGTCATCTGGCAATGCGTTGTAAAGTAACGTACATGTATTGTATGTTGATTTCTTGTACTGAGCTGTTGATACTGACACTTGATGCACGTGATTTCTACGGCGTGTGTTGTAATTATAAATATCAATATTGCATGAAAATATGTTCCCTCCGTTAAGTAGGTCATTTTGACAAATATTACAGATTCGTAAATAAATAGACAAGGCAATGGTAGGATTCCCAGCTCAATGAAAAGAGGCTTGCAGGAATCACGTGGAAGGCATTTTTTCATTATTCGAATAATTTTCTTTTGCAATCTGAAGGTCTGAATACTACAGGATGAGCTTCCCCAGAATATTATGCCATATCTCAGGCGGGAATGCACATTTGCAAAATAAACGCAACGAGCTGCATGAAGGCTGACAGAATTTGAAAGAATTCTGAATGCATAGCATAATGAACTGACATCAAATAATGACAATCAAAATAATAACAATAAATACAATAACATAACATAACAATAACATAAAAATAATGACAATCAAAAAATGACATCAAATAATTAATTACTCTTCACTTTAGAGGTAAAACTAATCTATTTCTTTCAAATATTTTAATTTGTTAGTTTCCATAGTAGCTTTTTACTTTCCCGTATACGTACGTATACACGGAGTGATATACGTAGTATAGGGAAAGTTATGTAATGCTGCGCGAAAAAATGGCCAATTTTCGGCGGAAAAAAATTAATTGCCGGGCCGTGAAACGAATAAGTGGATAAAACCAGTTGCTAAATTAAGAAAAAAAATCCTCTATCTCGTGGTGTGGTCAAAATCCATGATTTGTTGCTTCTTTATACTTAAAAAATCGATTGACGGCATTCCGTCCGTCTGTCCGTCTGTGGTCAACGCTAGCGCCTAAACCGTTCGGTCGATTTCTTCAAAATTGATATTCCCCAGTCGATCTGATTCTAGTCGAAGCTTTGTGATTTTGAAAAAAGATTCTTTAAAATTGTGGGGGTACTTTATATGAAGCGCCCCGGGAATTTTCAACATTTTCTCAAAAACGGCTCCAAATTTTTTCTTTAAATTTCTTGTATGAATAGAGGAAAATACACTTTTTAAGATGGCATAGGTCCGATTTTCACGTACAGCTCTGAATTTTCGAAAATTGTGAAAGTTTGAACTTTTTCGGCGTCTTTCTCCAACTACAAAATTGAAGATAGAGATTTTTTCTTCAAATAAAATTTGTTCTGAATATTGAGTTCTTTCATAAAGGTCATGTAAATGTTTTTCACAATTTTGGTAGTTTTCGTGCAATATTGCGTGCAATATGTGCAATTTTAAAAAATTACAAAAAACAAATTTTTCTCAAAAACGGCTCCAAATTTTTTCTTTAAACTTTTGGTAGGGATAGTGGTAAATGTACTCTATCAATGACATAAAAGCCATTTTGGTCTACCGGTTGGTTTTTTCAAAAATTACAAAAATGTAAAATTTTTTACTTGTCTCTCACGTCGTTAATATTTACATTATCGGCGATTTTTTTACATTATTATATTTACGAGTATATAAGCTTTAAATAATGTCAAGTAAAATTTCTCGAAAACACTACCGTTTTCTGTGAAAAGTAGCTCAAATTTCGGCATTTTCAGAAATGCTCAAACGTCATTTTCTCGTATATGGCTGCAATTTTTTTCTTGAAACTTTTGTAACGGATAGTGCTAATTACACTCATTAGTATAGCGTGAAGTTTATTTTGAGTTTTTTTTGTTTTTTTCAAAAATTATATAAATGTAAATTTTTTGAAAGATCTCTCACATCTTTAATATGCACATTATCCGCAATTTGTAAAGATGATTATATTTGTGAGTGTAAGTTCTTCAAATAACTTCAAATAAAGTATTTTGAAAACTCAAAAATTTTCTGTGAAAATGAGCTTCAAATTTCGCATTTTTAGTAGTGCTAAAACGCCATTTTCTCTTAAACTGCACATAATTTTTAAAAGAAAATTGCCATTTACGGCTAGGTTTTTGTGTTCTTTAATATTCTAAAATTAATGTTTCTGTTCTACCAATAGGAAACCGAAAAATTAAGAAAATGACAAAAAAATGTACTTTTGGCGATGATAGATGGTAGCTGGCAAGAAAGAGTATGTGGCAATTCCGAATAGCTAGCGAAGACCCAGGAAAATAGAAAACTAATACGGGAAAGTCTGTGCCATTCTCTTTCTGTTTTTTGACAAATAAATAAATAAAATAAATACGGTCATGCTTAATTTTTTCAAAATACGAGTAGTTTTTCTTTAATTTTGTGACAAACGTAATAGGCCGCTGTAAATTTACTGCGCTTCGGACAGCTGGATGCGTCGTAAATTAGAATGTGCAATTTTGTATATTATTTCTTTCTTCGTTTCTTACATTCGAACTTTGTTATAGACTTACACATTAATATTTTAGAAATTGTTTATTTTGAAATATTTGAAATAAGTAAAAAGAATTAATAGCTCTCAGAATAGCGACAATGCAGGGTCTGCAACAATGGAATTCACTTTGCGCTCGCGAATATCTGTGAATTAGTGTCATTGTTGTGACCTAATGGAGCTGTATGAAAAAGGAGTTATAATTGTCTAATTTATGTTGATATTTGCAGGCAATATTTAGTTTTGCACCAAATGCTGTACCATTTGTAGTGAGTAGAGAATTTGTTGCATGGTTTTAAAATACTCTTCCCTAATCATGGCCCAATGGAAAGCATTTCTATATTTCCAGGGTATCAGGCTTCTTTTTCCAATACAGGGTTACAAACTTTTGCATTCTATTTTTGTGAAGTTGTAGAATTCACATAGTTCTGACAACATTGCAATGGAAATAGTGAGTTCCAAGCGAAGATGTTAGTAGCGCATAAAGTGCAATATTACAGTACTACTTAGCTGTTTCCTCTAATACGGGAAAGTAAGTGCTTTTGTAGCACCACTAGTTTTATCATAAGTAATATCACGATAAGTGCTGTGATAGCCGGTAAATTCACGACTCGCGTAGTGAGGAGTAAATTTGCCCGTGGCCGACGAGCCACGATTTACCGGCTAGCACAGCACTTCGAGTGATATTTAGTGTGACTATTTCACGAATAAACATATTACATGATTTGAAAGAATAATTTAAATCATAGGAATTACGAAAGAGGGAAGTATTACTCAAAATTACTACCAAAAAATGAAAAACTTTCATTCAGCTCCGACTTATCACTGCCTTCTAGAATAACTTATAATCAAGTAACATTTGAATAACAGTTTAATGCAGAAAATTATTTCAAATATGTTTCAATTTGATAGTAATAAAACTTTCAAAAAACAATTATAACAAGGCTGCTTACAAGAACATTTATTAAAAGCACAATTATTAAAGTTGTAGGAAGTTGTTTTCCAAGTCTTGGTCTTCCGTGGAAGTATTTGAAATGGAAGATGTACAAGATGAATTAGCAACGGAATTCGTCAATTTCGAATGAATTGAACACGTGTGTGTACTCATGAAAGTATTTTCCTGAATAATTTTGTTTGTAACGTTCCACATAGTTTTGATAGCATATTCTTTGCACACATCACCATCTAATCTTCGTATATTAATTGCCTAAAATATGTGTAATTTCTTCATTTGTAGTTTGTGCCATTTTCTCAAACGCCATTTTCTAAAAAAATTGTTTCAATTTTTTGTTCAAACTTTTCGAACGGATAGTGGTAATTGCACTCTTTAATGTGGCATTAAGTTAGTTTGGGGGTATTTCTTTGTTTTTTCAAAAATTACAAAAATGTATTTTTTTTTAAGTTCTCTCATACGGTTAAAATGCACATTTCCAGCAATTTGTAAACACTATTCAATTTGTGAGTGTAAGTGTTTCAAATGACGGCAAATTAAGTTTTTCGAAAACTCAAAACTTTTCTGTACAAAAGAGCTTCAAATTTCGCATTTACAGTAGCGCTTAAACACCATTTTGTTGAAACGGCTCCAATTTTTTCAACGAAAATTGCCATTGTGCGGAAGGTTTACTTTTTTTATATTCTTAAAATAATAGTTTTGTTTTACTATTGAAAAAACGAAAACTTAAGAAAATGTTGAAAAAAATGTAGTTTGGGCGGCGATAGATGGCAGCTGTCAAGAGTATTGGCAAGTCCGAATAGCTAGCCGAGACCAAACGAAACAAAAAACTAATACGGGAAAGACTGTGCCATTCTGTAGCACCACTAGCTAATATTACATTAATGCACACAAGGTATTTTGGATCTAAAATCTGGTGGCTGGCTATCGTTATCTGGACCTGGCTATCGTTATCTTAAAAAGGTAAACAAACTTTTTACAGAGATAAAAAAGGTAAACAAAGTGATGGCGATAAACATCTGGGATTGGTTTAATTTGAATATATCCTTGCTTAGCATTGGCTACTTACGACACGGGCAGACATGAGTAAAATAGTCACACAAATTTTCAACAGTAGTGTATGGAGTGAAACTGTTCATCAGGTATCTATTAGAAAATAGTTAAATTCTCACATTCCACCATCGTTTGAGACAGTGCAGTATAAAAAAATTTTAAAAGCTTTTTTTGCAAAAAAATGTATTTCAAATTGTCCTCAAACCAATTTTGTTGCTGTACCTTTAATTTACTCTCATTCCAATAAGTAATATTTGGAGAAAAAAGATATAAAAATTAATTATTATCTCCTTAAATAGTTAAGTACTAGTAATAATTCATATTTTGAAATATAATTTAAATGTGGTTTAATTCTTGAATTGTCTAAGGAATTGTTTCAGTGAGTACCTTACTCTTTATATTTATTGGGTGTTTCCAGAGAGGAGGCACTTCCCCTTGCCCCTGAAAATGTAACAATTTAAAAAATATTTTACACAGCAAAATGCCCTAAGAAAATGAAAATAAGATTTGTTAATTTACAATAAACATATTTTTAAAATATATTATTTAAAGCATTTTCTGTGAGTTTAAATTCAGAAGGAAAAAGAAGAATTCATAAAAATATCATTACAGTGTTATGTTTTAACCCTCTGGTGCCCCTCTGTCTCATATTGGCAGAAAGATGACATACTCAAAAGGAAAATTAATTTCACCATTACACTGGGGGCTGGAGAAGTAGTGAGTAATAGTACACACGTAATAAATGTGACCCTCACAGACTGTTAATTCATATCTAAGCACCTCATTAATGATTTCCACACTGAAATGTTCAAATCAAGAAATTTAAGTTGAGAGAATTGAAAAAGGAAACTTTCCTGAGAATATTTTTAGGATTTATTCATAATATGTTGCAAAATTGGAGATGATCTTGATTTTACACGTCAATTCAGATTCATCTGACTCTGGAATGTTGTGCATCCCCACAGGAGATTACCAATTCACACCTTGCGCACATGCAAAGACATTACTGTAATACATTACTTGCTGGTGACCTGGAAATGTGTACAAACTAATTCATTCTGTATTAAATTTAATCAACACTATATGAGATATGCATTCCAATGTTAATTGGTGAATGCTAAAATGAAATTTTGTTTTCAGTAGAGTGACATAGTATACACTGAGATAAATAGGTGTAAGGAGGGTCATGATCATCACAAACGTGTCATAAATGTTAGACAATCTATAAAAAGTACTGTGATTAGCATACTAAACCCAGAGATTATTATTGATTCTTAAAAAATCCAAAAAAATTAAAAGATATGATGCCCCATAATCTTATCCTATGCAAAAGGAAAAGGGTAAAATATTGAGAAGAAACTCTATGGCTATCATAAAATACCCGATGAATATAGACCTTAAATAATGCAGCTAATGAGACTATTCTTAATTTAACTTATTCCTTGGAAGAATTAGATGAGTCATACGATACAATGGCAAATAATCTCATAAATGTTAATAGAATAATAGAACATGAGACAACAAATTCATCTAGTGTAACTAATAACACTAATTCCAATTGTATATTATTGCCAGTGAAAACTATCAAAAGTGGAAGAGTTGTCAAAAAAATCTGTAAGGTTTAAAGAGTATGCAAAACAAGGACAGAATTCGGAAGTATTTAAACACTTGTATTTGAAATTGTATTTTAAATGCACGTATTTTGCATGCATGCATTAATAGCATGTATTTTGCAGATGTATTTAAATACATGAAATAGGTGTATTTAAAAAAAGATATAATTTAAATGCAGATGGAGAAGATAATGACAATATGTTATTTTTGTTTGACTCCATTAGTGAATGCACCTCATTAAAATGAAAATAAAAGCTCTTTTCAGCTGTTGAATTTGAATTCTATTCAGTTTTATAAAAGACCAGAATTTTTCTTAAATGATGAATCTATATCATTAAAATGCTAGACAATTATCTGACAAAAGAAAAGCATTAATTCATTAAAACACTAGTTTATATTCATATGAGCCATTTGAACAACTGTTTTCCTTGCCAGGTTTTATACATTTGTCAACTACTGTTTATTGCTGGACAATTTGTTTAAAAAATTACTCATTTTGAAAGGAATTCTGTTTATTTGAATTAGACATATTTTTATATAATTTTATATTTGAAAATGTTTATACACATATGAAGTTAGTTATTGTTCAGAAATTTATATGACTAACAATTAATAATTTATTGTAAATGACAGTTACAATATATTGTTGCAATAAAAAGCATTATTACAAAATCATTATATTTAGTGTATTTTGAGTATTTGAAGTATTTTAAATACATATGTATTTAGCAAGTCAAAACCTAATGTATTTTGAGTATGTATTTAAATCCTTATTTACAAAGATGTGGGTGAAATATTTAAATACTAAATTTAAAGTATTTTGCACAACCCTGAACACTAATTATTGGTAAATAAATATAAGCATTGTAGCATAAGGTGTTTATTTATCATTTCGTCTTGTCACATTGCACAGTGTTAACTTGTAACAAAATTATATTTCTTTTCCATATTTTATTTGTATTCCTTGTGTCATTATGTCTTGTCATATTTTATAGTGCCTTTTTGAATTGTATGTTGTCTCACATTGTAATATAATTGCTTTATTTGATTTATCTGAATGAATGTTGTAACATTATAATTCATGGTGTAATAGTGTATTAATGTATGGTTCATAACATTTGTATCAATTGAAACAGGGAGATGTGATTTTATAGATGTACAGAAGTGTTTGTAGTGGCATCCCTGAGAGGCTGGAAGGTTTAAATAAACAGTTTGGAGATGGATGTTACATACACAAATATCTAAGTTAATTGTTTCTAATAATATGACCGTCAACATGAATTGTGTGATGCAAGTAATTTAATTTGCTTCTGAAAATTAAATATCAAATTTCTCTCAAATAGACTAATTTCAAAAGACTAATTTTAGATGTTTATTAATTTGTGTTCCTATTATTACAGTTCTATCAACAACAAATTACTTAAAAGATTGATATCAACATTGTTTTTAAACAGAAAATTGTAAGAATTTTAGATACTAAATGGCTCTTGATGGCTTGTAAAATCTGAAAATTAGTGGGTTGGACATGTAAAACCATATTGAATTATTGGCTGAAAAGTAATGATTTTGACCTTTTAACCCTTATGAAACTAAATACATTTTTAAGAAATAAATTATTAAAATTTGAATTGATTGTCTTTAGAAAACTATTTTAAGAAAATATTTTATATTTCATATTTAAAATACTTTCATTAGAGTACTAGTTTGAATCTAACCTACTTTCACTACAGTATTTTGTTCATTTCATTTAACCCATCGATGCAATTAAGGGGCCTCGGAGGCCCCTTGACATCTTCTCATCGCTGTAATTCTGCTGTGTTTTGCTTGTGGCTAATAATATTTCTTGACATCTTAAAACAATCATTTTTGTTACTAATACTACAAGGAGAAGAAACGGAAACTAATCGGTTTTTTAGAAATCTAGCTTTTTCTGTATGTAGTCGCTCTTTCCATTTAAGAGGCCTGAAAGGCCTCCTATTTGTTCTGTGGCTTCGTTGAAAATATTTCTATAAAAAATGTCACACAAACGACAATGGACTATGACAGTGAAATTCCTTTATACTTTCACTTTTCAATACTATCTCTTTTGAATTAGCAGATCTTCAATACAAAATTTAGTTTTGTATCTATCACAAGTGTGAATACGTTCTCTAAATTGTGTGGGAAGTAGCGACCTTCAAAAATTAATTTCACTTCAGTGAATATGTGTGAAAAATTGTATTGAAAAGAGCTTGTTTGTATATCGAAGGGATTTGCTTTGAGTAAAAGAAGTGATAACGTTTTCACAGCAACAATGAATATTCGTATTTTCAAAGACATTCGAAGGTGCATTCACTTGATGGCAAACGAAAGGCGGTGATCTTTCAGAACGTTATGAGGAAAAAACTGATAAATATGGCATAAAAATATTCTGGTGTTGTGATGTGGAGAATGGGTTTGCATTCAACGGCAGTGTATACTTTGGTAGGGCAACAGACGAGCCCTTGGCGAATAATTTGGCTGCAAATGTGAAAGAATGGACCCAACCCTTGAGAAAAGGAGGATCCAACATTTCTCTGGATATTTTTTTACAACTTTACTTGCAGAGTTCCTGTTACAAAAAAAACTTACACTGCTAAGAATTTCATGTCAAAACACAAAAGAGATTCCAATGAAATGAAAACATAAAAAACAATTTTTTACAGTGTCTGCTAATAGTAATAATTTTTCTCTGTCTTCCAAGCAAAAGGAAATATATTTATTTACATGTCCATACATCACAATCAGCAATTTATTGATCTTGAAAACATAAAACCATAAATGATCTTATTATATATAAAACAAAGATTGGAGTAGATGTGATGGATCAGATGGTAGATGACTAGTATACGTCAAGACCTCAAACATGCCAATGACCAATGCATCTCTCATACAATGCAAAGATATTGCAGCACTGATGCAATATCTACTACACCAAGATGCCCAAAAACTAGATTGAAAATGTCACTTGGTGGCGACAGATTTTCCTAAATGAACTACCAAAAAACCTTTCAAAACACACATAAAAGCAATGATTAACAATCCCAAAACATAGAAAAGAACATTGAACTGCTTAAATGTTTTCAAAATTCACAAAAGCGTATCCATAGGACCCAGCAATAGAATTTCCACGAGTAAACGAGAAAGGTTAGTGATTTTTATATTAATATTAATACAAATGTAAAGAAATATTTTGGTTTATTACTATTTATATATAATTTCCTGTTCTTATTAATGGCCCACAAAATGGTCTGAAAGAGTGTGTTTGTACAAAATGTGAACGAAATATTTGAGGAGAACACTAAATTTTATTATTAGTTGGAATAATTGCAAATAAAAATTTACATCAAAATCAAAGTCTTACTGTTGTCAACTATGTGAAGAATAAAATACCATTATCATTAATTCTACTAAAAATTACCTCACTTTTTCCATCGTGCGTAGTAAATTTAGGAGGGGGCCTCAGAAGCCCCTTAAGTGTTTAAGTGTTATGTTCTTCTTCGGTGCATCGACAGTTTAAAATACTTTTTTCAACAATTTCGTCCAATGGTAGTAATGGAAGCATTCACAATTCTTTTTTTTATAATCACTTAAGTATTTTATTTTTGGGTACTTACATTTTGATTTATTATTCAAAATTTGAATTCAAAGAAATTTTAAATTTAATTTATTTCTTGTTTTTCTTTCTTTTTCTTTCTTTCTCCCTTGTCTTCCTTGCAAGCAAATGTTATATTTCACAAAACCATGGTGTGGTTTCCTTGTTTCTCTAAAGTAATTTGTTTGCTAGAGAATACACATCAAGTAATGAAAATACTCTCTGGAATATACAACTTGAACCATGAGAACCTGATGAGGAACATCTGGGCCTTCTTCAGCCACCTATTTACAGCAAAAACCAAACAATCATTGACATTGAAACACACAGTATCTTGTGGAATCGTTATATGATATCAGATTTGCACAAGATTTTCATCTTCAACTCAAACCTATTTTAAATGGCCATTGTTTAAAGCTTAAAGAGAAAACTTCTACATAAATTAAAGGAAATACTTTCCAAGAGCACAATAGTTTAATCCTGGAAAATTCTTCCAAACTCTCTCTTTGAATCTGAGAATGTTTCTCCTTGAAAAGGCAACAGAGAGTGCTTCTACATACTAAGGTTATGATACAGATGGACTGAGTATCTCCATGTTTCTGATCCCTGAAATCAGTGATAGAACTGTAATCCTGTACGAGGAGAGGATCTTGCTCCAATAGAAGCAGTTTTTGTGTTATGTGGACAAACAAGTCTTATTATCAATACAGAATACTACCAAGGGCACCCAAAGGGCAGAGGTGGTGGTCCAGAAGGGGCACAGACTTAATAGGGGCCCCAAATGTTTTTTCATTAAAAAAAAATAAAAATGTATTTACTTCTAATTCAAATTAACCACTATATATTATTTCTGAACTTTGGAGAGATGAATTCTGTTTAGTGACAGCAGGGCAGACTTTTGACATAAGGTCCCCCCTGAATTTTCTTCTCCAGGCCCTTGTTTTCTTTGGGTAGGTACCCCTACAGAATACAACATGGACCAGATC